>CM039680.1:95459125-95851232 GCA_022537955.1 Schmidtea mediterranea
ATTTTTAAATTTTAATTTACTACTTATTATTATAAGTAGTATATATTTTGTAAATTAATTTTATTATAATTAATATTTTTATTATTATTATTAATATTATTATTAATATTATTATTACTTTTTATTATTCTATTATTACTTATAAAAAAATTTT
Source organism: Schmidtea mediterranea (assembly GCA_022537955.1). Classification (NCBI taxonomy): domain Eukaryota; kingdom Metazoa; phylum Platyhelminthes; order Tricladida; family Dugesiidae; genus Schmidtea; species Schmidtea mediterranea. The sequence continues at coordinate 95,459,280 of CM039680.1, forward strand.
TTAATACTTATAAAAACTTTAATTATTATTAATATTAATATTTTTATTAATTTTATTATTATTATTATTTTTAATATACTTATTACTTATAAAATTTATTAAAATTTTTATTATTATTAATACTTTGAAAACTTTTTATAATATTATTATTATTGTTATTTTTATTATTATTATTATTATTTTTAATAATTTTATTATTATTATTAATGTATAAAACTTCTATTATAAGGAAATAATTTTATTATTATTAATATTATTATTAATATGATTATTAATATTATTAATTAATATGATTACTTATTAATATTGTTTAATTATATTTATTTTTATTATTATTATAATTATTATTATTGTTTTTATTATTATTATTGTCAAGGTCATTGGATGAGTCTTAATTTTTTTTTTCAAGGTCATTTTAAAGTATTTCAAGGTCATTTAAAATTTCACAAGGTCTTAGTATTTTTAAACATTTTTATATAAATTTACTACTTATTTTTATAAGTAATGTTTTAATGTTTTTTAATTTTAATTTTATTATTATTATAATTTTCTCAAAGTCATAATATTTTTAGTCATTTTTAAATATAAATTTACTACTTATTTTTATAAGTAATGTTTTAATATTTATTATTATTATTTTCAAGGTTATTGGATGAGTCATAATATTATTTCAAGGTCATTTAAAAGTAGGTCAATGTCATAGTATTTTTAAACATTTATAATTTTAATATACTACTTATTTTTTATAAGTAGTGTTTTAATGTTCTTTAATTTTTATTCTTTTAGTATTATTATTATTATTATTATTATCTTATAAGTAGTGTTTTGATGTTTTTTAATTTTTATTTTATTATTATTATTATTATTATTATTTTTATTATTATTATTATTTTTATTATTATTTTTATTATTATTATTGTTATTTTTATTATTATTAATAATATTACAAGTTTTTATTATTATTATTTTCATTATTATTTTATATAAATTTTCAACAAAGTATATAAAATTAATATTGAATAGAAAAAGTTGTTCAATTGTGGTTCATAGTATAGAGGGATAGAACAATTGTAAATGTTTGTAAAAAAGTTAAAGAAAAATTCTATATTTTTAAGAAAATATGTGCAAATAAATATCAAAACTAATTATGGCTCAAATGTGTGTGTTAAACCATCGATATGTTACAGTGTTTATGGAAAAACTTTAATGAAAATATGTGTTATTTTTCAACAATTTATGAAATATTTATTTTATGGCTAATAATGTGTATGTGTTAAATCATAAAAAATAGTTCAATATTTATGTAAAGTTTGAGATTGTTAAGAAAATGTATATAATTTATGATACACACGTGTTTTTTGATTGAAATATGTGTGTTTGTTTTACCGATATAAGAAAAACTATGGACAATTTTTAAGAAAATACACGTAATTTATGATTATCATGGGATTAGAATTTGATTAAAGTTGTGAGAAAGTTGTTAAATTTGAGATAAAACTGATTAATTTGTAAATAATGTTATTACTTTGAAGAAATTTTAAAATAAGACCTTTAGCAAATTGGTAAGAAAATAGTAGTTATTGAGTAATACTTATTAAAATTACCAAAGTTTTTGACAAGTCTTGATAGATCTTTAATAAAATTTGTTAGTACTTTGAATAAGAATTTAAAAAAAAAGTTTCAACACAGTAGCAAATCGTAAAGAAACTAGTACTTATCAGTTAATTAAATTAACTAAGTTGTAAAATAATTGAAAAAATTTTTTAGATTTTTTAAAATTTTAAGATTGTTAGGTAATTGTTCTAGGTACTTGTTGAATAAAAATTAATGTATTTTATCAACAGCTCATAGTTTTTAATCGTACAATTTCTCTTCATTCCTGGAAATAATCGTAAATATTTAAATTATTCAGAAAATTGTCAATAAAAAAACATAAATAATAGGTAACCAAATATTTTTAAATACTAGTCAATTTTAATTTTTAATTTAATTACAAATATAATAATAATAAAATAAATACTTGTATACAAATAGTTATATGAATCAATCAATTTCTTAGAACTGAAATCTTATCGATATATTCTGATTAACCTTAAATCAATGAAAAAAGTAACAATTTTCCTAAGTATTTTATAAATTCAACCAACTCAATTCCCTTTAAAAAAAAATACTATAAATTCGACTCTCAACCAATCATTCCTCTTCAAATGTCATTTTTCACTCCATTATACCAACTATATTCATAATTTTTATAAAAGCCTATCAAGTAGATAATATTTACCTTTTGAATACCAATATTCATTCCAGTAAATTTCTTTAGAAATATTATAAATTACTTTCTTGACCAATCATTTTCCATCAAATAAAAATATTTCCAGCCATATTCAATATTTTTCAAAAAAAAAAAATCATAAAAATACCAATTTAGATAATATTTACCCTTTAAATAACAATATTTAACCAACCCAACCCCCTTAAAAATGACAACAAACTTGTTCTTAATCGATTATTTCCTTAAAATATCATAAAATTTACTCTTAACCAATCATTTCCATTGAAATAACATTTCCCCCCCCCCAACTGTACCAATAATATACATATTTTTTAAAAACCTACAAGGTAAAATTTCTTTAGAAATCTATATTTAACCGAATAAGATCCTTAAAAATCCATCATTCGGATCATATTTACTATATGTATTCAACCAATCAAATTCCCACTTAAAATTATCATAAAAATCATATTTTTACCAATAAAAATAAATTTTCTTTAGTATTACAAAATTGTTATCATCATTTTCCGTTGAAAATCACCACAATTTGATTCTGGCAAAAAATTCTATCAAATAAAATATTCATCAAAAATGACTAAAATCGAATAAAGTCTATGTTTCCCACATAAATTAAATTATTGTAAAATATATATCATATTGCTCATTAAAATTAATCAGTAAATCAAGTATAAATTCAATAAAAATTACCAGTCAACCATTAGCTTCAATTCATATTTTCTCACTTTAATGATTGCTTTCCTCTTTAATGAATATTTTCTCTCTTCAATTAATGTTTTCTTTATTCAATGAATGTTTTTTCCTCTTCAACGAATATTTTTCTCTTCAATGAATATTTTCCCCTTCGATGTATATTTTCTCCATTCAAAGTATATTACCTTTGTAAGTGTTTAATATAGCAATTGATATTTCATCTATTTAGTAGATATCTTTAACTATCCCACTTTTTTCAGTAATTTCACCGATTTTAGTTACTTAATGTACTCTCTCACCAATATTACTTCTTCACTGAAAATTTGTATTCGACAAAAATAAAATAATTTTAGGCTATGTAAATCAATTAGAGCTTTTAGGGAAATTTTATGATAATTTAAGTGATATCTAGTTTTACGATGTATTTATTTTAGTAAATTTTAATCATCTTTGTGAATTTATGGTTTTCTTTTGAATTTTAATGGATTTAGGGTTTGATTATGTTTTAAATGAAATTATTGAAGAAATTAGGGTAAATCTATAATTTTAGATACTTAATTTCTTGAAAATTTATTAGATTTGACTTGATTTTAGGATTATTTTAAATAAAAGTTAAATTTAGGATCAAAATGTTTATGAAACATCTATTTAAGATAATTATTTAAGAATTAGAATCAAATTTGACTGATAATGATATTTTAATTATAATTTTATGTTCTATTTAAATAGCTGATTAAATCAGTTAATTTTTAAAAATATTTTAGTGAAACCTAAGATTTTAATTGATTTTACAGTGTAAAAAAGAGATCGATAATTACTTTCATTTTCAATTTTATTGATTTCATGGATATCAATCACAAAAGTAGTATAATTTAGAGATTTTTAAGGGGATGCTCAGTGTGGTTATCAGTATACTTATGAAAATCATTGATATATCTCTAATGGTTGACTGGTAATTTTTATTGAATTTATACTTGATTTACTGATTAATTTTAATGAGCAATATGATATATATTTTACAATAATTTAATTTATGTGGGAAACATAGACTTTATTCGATTTTAGTCATTTTTGATGAATATTTTATTTGATAGAATTTTTTGCCAGAATCAAATTGTGGTGATTTTCAACGGAAAATGATGATAACAATTTTGTAATACTAAAGAAAATTTATTTTTATTGGTAAAAATATGATTTTTATGATAATTTTAAGTGGGAATTTGATTGGTTGAATACATATAGTAAATATGATCCGAATGATGGATTTTTAAGGATCTTATTCGGTTAAATATAGATTTCTAAAGAAATTTTACCTTGTAGGTTTTTAAAAAATATGTATATTATTGGTACAGTTGGGGGGGGGGAAAATGTTATTTCAATGGAAATGATTGGTTAAGAGTAAATTTTATGATATTTTAAGGAAATAATCGATTAAGAACAAGTTTGTTGTCATTTTTAAGGGGGTTGGGTTGGTTAAATATTGTTATTTAAAGGGTAAATATTATCTAAATTGGTATTTTTATGATTTTTTTTTTTTTGAAAAATATTGAATATGGCTGGAAATATTTTTATTTGATGGAAAATGATTGGTCAAGAAAGTAATTTATAATATTTCTAAAGAAATTTACTGGAATGAATATTGGTATTCAAAAGGTAAATATTATCTACTTGATAGGCTTTTATAAAAATTATGAATATAGTTGGTATAATGGAGTGAAAAATGACATTTGAAGAGGAATGATTGGTTGAGAGTCGAATTTATAGTATTTTTTTTTTAAAGGGAATTGAGTTGGTTGAATTTATAAAATACTTAGGAAAATTGTTACTTTTTTCATTGATTTAAGGTTAATCAGAATATATCGATAAGATTTCAGTTCTAAGAAATTGATTGATTCATATAACTATTTGTATACAAGTATTTATTTTATTATTATTATATTTGTAATTAAATTAAAAATTAAAATTGACTAGTATTTAAAAATATTTGGTTACCTATTATTTATGTTTTTTTATTGACAATTTTCTGAATAATTTAAATATTTACGATTATTTCCAGGAATGAAGAGAAATTGTACGATTAAAAACTATGAGCTGTTGATAAAATACATTAATTTTTATTCAACAAGTACCTAGAACAATTACCTAACAATCTTAAAATTTTAAAAAATCTAAAAAATTTTTTCAATTATTTTACAACTTAGTTAATTTAATTAACTGATAAGTACTAGTTTCTTTACGATTTGCTACTGTGTTGAAACTTTTTTTTAAATTCTTATTCAAAGTACTAACAAATTTTATTAAAGATCTATCAAGACTTGTCAAAAACTTTGGTAATTTTAATAAGTATTACTCAATAACTACTATTTTCTTACCAATTTGCTAAAGGTCTTATTTTAAAATTTCTTCAAAGTAATAACATTATTTACAAATTAATCAGTTTTATCTCAAATTTAACAACTTTCTCACAACTTTAATCAAATTCTAATCCCATGATAATCATAAATTACGTGTATTTTCTTAAAAATTGTCCATAGTTTTTCTTATATCGGTAAAACAAACACACATATTTCAATCAAAAAACACGTGTGTATCATAAATTATATACATTTTCTTAACAATCTCAAACTTTACATAAATATTGAACTATTTTTATGATTTAACACATACACATTATTAGCCATAAAATAAATATTTCATAAATTGTTGAAAAATAACACATATTTTCATTAAAGTTTTTCCATAAACACTGTAACATATCGATGGTTTAACACACACATTTGAGCCATAATTAGTTTTGATATTTATTTGCACATATTTTCTTAAAACTATAGAATTTTTCTTTAACTTTTTTACAAACATTTACAATTGTTCTATCCCTCTATACTATGAACCACAATTGAACAACTTTTTCTATTCAATATTAATTTTATATACTTTGTTGAAAATTTATATAAAATAATAATGAAAATAATAATAATAAAAACTTGTAATATTATTAATAATAATAAAAATAACAATAATAATAATAAAAATAATAATAAAAATAATAATAATAATAAAAATAATAATAATAATAATAATAATAATAATAAAAATAATAATAATAATAATATTATAAAAAGTTTTCAAAGTATTATTATTAATAAAAATTTTAATAAATTTTATAAGTAATAAGTATATTAAAAATAATAATAATAATAAAATTAATAAAAATATTATTATTAATAATAATTAAAGTTTTTATAAGCATTAAAAAATTTTTTTATAAGTAATAATAGAATAATAAAAAGTAATAATAATATTAATAATAATATTAATAATAATAATAATAATATTAATTATAATAAAATAAATTTACAAAATATATACTACTTATAATAATAAGTAGTAAATTAAAATTTAAAAATGATTAAAAATACTATGACCTTGAGAAATTTTGAATGACCTTGACCTACTTTGAATGACCTTGACCTACTTTTCAATGACCTTGAAAAATTATGATGAGTCATCCAATAACCTTGACAACAATAATAATAATAATAATAATAATAATAATAATAACAATATTAATAATAATATTAATAATAATAATAAAAATATTAATTATAGTAATAATAATAATAATAATAATAATAATAATAATATTAATAATAATAATAAAAATATTAATTAAAGTAATAATAATAATAATAATAATAATAATATTTATAAAAATTAATAATAAAATAGAATAAAATTTACAAATTTATAAGTATAATAATAAAAATAATAATAATAATAATATTAATAATAATAATAATAATAATAATAATAAAAACAATATTAAAAATAATATTAATAATAATAATAAAAATATTAATTATAGTAATAATAATAATAATAATAATAATAATAATAATAATAATAATAATAATATTAATAAAAATTAATAATAAAATAGAATAAAATTTACAAATTTATAAGTATAATATTAAAAATAATAATAATAATAATAATATTAATAATAATAATAATAATATAATAATAATAATAATAATAATAATAATAATAATAACAACAATATTAATAATAATATTAATAATAATAATAAAAATATTAATTATAGTAATAATAATAATAATAATAATTTTTATAAAAATTAATAATAAAATAGAATAAAATTTACAAATTTATAATTATAATAATAAAAATAATAATAATAATAATAATATTTATAATAATAATAATAATATTAATAATAATAATAATAATAATAATAAAAATAAAAATAATGATAATAAAAATAATAATAACAATAATAATAATAATAATAACAATAATTATAATAAAAATAATAATAATGAAAATAATAAAATTATAAAAAACATTAATAAAAAAAAATCATAATAATAATAATCATAATAATTATAATAACAACAGTAATAATAATAATAATAATAATAAATAAAAATTATAATAATAATATTAATAATAATAATAATAACAATAATAATAAAAACAATATTAATAATAATATTAATAATAATAATAAAAATATTAATTATAGTAATAATAATAATAATAATAATAATAATTATAATAATATTTATAAAAATTAATAATAAAATAGAATAAAATTTACAAATTTATAAGTATAATAATAAAAATAATAATAATAATAATAATATTAATAATAATAATAATAATATTAATAACAATAATAAAATAATAATAATAATAAAAATAAAAATAATGATAATAAAAATAATAATAACAATAATAATAATAATAATAACAATAATTATAATAAAAATAATAATAATAAAAATAATAAAATTATAAAAACATTAATAAAAAAAAAGTAATAATAATCATAATAATAATAATATTATTAATAATAATAAAAATCATAATAATTATAATAACAACAGTAATAATAATAATAATAATAATAAATAAAAATTATAATAATAATATTAATAATTATAATAATAATAATAATAATAATAATAATAATAATAATAACAATAATAATAATAATAATAATAACAATAACAATAACAATAATAATAATTATATAATTTAAAAATAGTAAATAAATAATAAAATATTGACTTAATTTAAACAAAAAAAAATTAAAGTATATTACATAAATAAAATAAAAATAAATAAATAATATTATTGACTTGATTAAAACAAAAAATTATAGTATATAAAATAAATAAAATAAATTAAAAATAAATAAATAATATTATTGACTTGATTAAAACAATATTCACTTCATTAAAACAGACAATATAATAATAATATTATTGACTTGATTAAAACAAAAATTATAGTATATAAAATAAATAAAATAAAAATAAATAATATTATTGACTTGATTAAAACAAATAATTAAAGTATATTAAATAAATATAAATTAAATTAAAAATATATATTATAAAATTTGATGAGTCATCCAATGACCTTGAATGAGTCATGGTCTTTGTTTAAATGACCTTGAAAAAAATATGATGAGTCACCCAATGACCTTGAATGCGTCATGGTCTTTGTTTAAATGACCTTGAAAAAATATGATGAGTCACCCAATGACCTTGAATGCGTCATGGTCTTTGTTTAAATGACCTTGAAAGAATATGATGAGTCATCCAATGACCTTGAATGCGTCATGGTCTTTGTTTAAATGACCTTGAAAAAATATGATGAGTCATCCGATGACCTTGAATGAGTCATGGTCTTTGTTTAAATGACCTTGAAAAATATGATGAGTCATCCAATGACCTTGAATGAGTCATGGTCTTTGTTTAAATGACCTTGAAAAAATATGATGAGTCATCCAATGACCTTGAATGAGTCATGGTCTTTGTTTAAATGACCTTGAATGAGTCATTGTCTTTGTCTTAAAAATTTTTTGTACTTTTGGACTTAGAAAAATTTTTGCCGGGGGGGAGGGGGTACTGTGCTGGATGTGACATGTGCTGGATGTGACACATCCCACTAATATTCAAATTTTTTGTCTCTCGCAAATTTTGTCTTTTGTAGTTTTGGCCTTTCGCAAGTTTTTTTCTTAATTTTTTGTGTGTCCCAATTTCAATTGAGCTTCCTTTTTATACTCCATCATTCAATTACACTTACTGATGTCGAATTGAATTTCTGATATCTTTTAACACTAATTCTTTTTGGGCCTCCATTATCACTGACATCTGTCCAGATAACTAATTTTTGGAGATGCCCTTTCCCGGATTTTCAAACAATATTTCTTCCCTTATCTTGAAAGGGCTTTCGAGATAATTTGCGAATTTTGCTTTTGTTTTTGTTTTCCAAAGCATTATAAGCATCAAAATTGAGAGTACAAAGTTACAAGATCGATATAAAGTTATTTCACAGTTTTTATTAACAGTCAGTAAACGTTTTCCAGAGTTTAATATTATATCGTCACTTACATTTATTATATAATCCATAAATTCTATTTATTGATGCACATTCATGATTACCACGATGTAAAAGAAATTTTGCTGGATATTTAATTTTTTTTTTGATTTCCTATATTTAAAAAATATAATTATTAGTCTTAATTTAATTTATCTGAATTTGCCATTAATTGTTTTGGTAAAATAAAGCGGCAATTATCTAAAGCCCAAAGTTATCTGAAATTTGTTATTCAGATTGACCCTGTACATGTTACATAATTAATAACATTGCAATATTTTAAAATTCACTTTAATGTCGCCGTTATCTGGACAGCTTGTCCAGATAACAATATTTTTTTCACACATTCGGGAATTTAAAAAAATTTCCCCCCCCCCATACTGCTGCTATCTGGACAGCTTGTCCAGATAACAAATATTGAATTAGTTGTCAACAAAATTCAGAAGATCAAGAATTTCCATTTACAGATCATCTGTGAGTAAATGTGTACAGACAGAGAAATTCCGATTGGCTACAATTGGTCATTAAACGACATAATCAATAGAAATCAAAATTGATTTCTAGTGGCTCCAATCTAAGCTTTCCATCAACAAGGTTACTCTAATATGACATTTATCATTTTATTATTTATATTAAAAAAATTTCTGTTTTTAGAAATTTTCCTAGATTCACATTTGAAGAGAATTCCGAAAAACCGAAAAAGCCACATATCCAGAAACCACTTAATGCATTTATGCTCTTTATGAAAGAAATGCGGTCGAATTTCAGCCATTTAAGCACATCAAGCAGAGTGCCTAAACTTCATTAGATTTTTATTATAGATTATATGATTTTATTAATTTTATTATTTTTAATTTAATCTAAATGATTTTTTTTTGTATTTTAAATGCATGGAATTATTTTACATTTGTAAGATTATCAATTTACAAAAGAAAATTTTGATTTTAATTTTAAAATTTGTTTTTTAAATTTAATTTAGCAGCACCAAAGTACTCACCCAATTTAATAAAATTACTCTACGAAAACGCTGGTGAAATTAATTTGCCCACTTGTATTTAGTAGTTTACTCAATATTTACTACGTCATGTTATCCCTGGGGCATGTCGAAATTATGGTGGTGGAATTAGTTTGCCTATTTGTATTTAGTATTGTTCCACGTCGAATTTTGGACATTTATTTATTATTTATTGTTCAACTGAACACCATCAAATCGAACACCACTGAATGGACTATATGCTAGATTAGTAAGTTTTGATTTATTCCTAATAATTTTTTTTTAATTATTTATTGCTTATCTTTAAAATTTTTAATTTTTTTTTTAAAGATCAACTGCCAATTCAATTTTTTTTTGTAAAAAAATTTTAAAACTATTTGAAAAATTATATTTTAATAATAATAATTAAAAATATTTAATAAATTTTATATTAGAAATATTTATTAAGTTTTACGAAAAACCTTTTTTCTGGGTTGATTTCGCCGCTGGTTACGCCCGTGCTGCAGGCGGCGAATTAACTCTTCTTATGAGCTCCAAATCTTGAAGTTCGGGCATTGGGGTTTACAAGAATATTTCCCAATTTTATATGATAATAATAATAATAATAATAATAATAATAATAATAATGATAATAAAGACACAATAACAATTATTATAGAGAATATGATTAAATAACGATGTTTACAATTTTACTAATACCGTTTATATATATATATATATATATTATTTATATTCTGAGTAACTCCCTATAGGGTTTTTACTACAGAGCGTATTGGTATTTGTCTATTACTATTATACTCATCCAAATTTATTTTAATTCTAATTTGATTATTTTAATTTATTTAATTTATTTATTATTTTTATTTTTAATTGGGGAATAATAAATCAAAGTAACTCGCAAATATTTATTTATTTTTTTTTAAATTGGGGGATAACAAATCACAGTAATTCGCAAATATTTATTGAGGATTCACAATTTTGACCTTTTGATTTCCATTCTTATAAATTGCCACAATTTTTGATAACTGGAGTTCTTTTCCATCAATTGTAATTTTCTTTTTTATCGAAATTTCTTCCATTGTTTGAGTTTCTTTTTCGCTTCGTAGTTTCCTTTTGAGTGCTCGTTGTACCCGAATTGTGCTATTTATTGACGAATTTAATTTCTTTTCTTTTTGCAACTGAGCTTTTTGTTTCCTGATTGTTGGAATTTCTGTCAATGTGTGGAAAGTTTGCTACATTGTTGCAGCACAATTTCTTTTTGTAACTCATTAAACTCCTTCACTCTTGGTAGGGCTGTCCTCCTCTGATATTCTTCTAATGAGCAAACTCTTTTTGCTATTGGTTCATTATTATTCACGTCGTCTTCCCAATCATTTTCAATACTCAAATAAATTCTTCTAACAGCTTCAGCATCTTCCAGAGCAGAATGATTTCCTTTTTGCATTTTAATTCCACACACTTTGTTTGCCACAATAGATAGTTTTAACCATTGTCCATTTTTTGTTACTCCCCTTTTTATTAATACCTTAGCTGCCACTAGATCTCATATTCCCCATAGATCATTGGCTTGGACTCCACTATATAACAACTCATTTCTTAGATCATGGCCAACTGAAATTTTCCGGGTCGTCAACTCATGAATTTTTTCCATACTCTTGTACTGATCTTCCTGATTCCTTGACATTTTTCCGTGATTCCATGTACATGGGTGACATAATTTTTTAATTTATCTCTTGGAGTTATCAACGAATTGAATATAATTTTGCCCGTATATTCTATTAGGCACGTTGATAGCGGGACCATTTCATTTTTCTCATTTACGCCATATTCCGCGTCCATAAATATAATAGATTTTCTGATTTCCTCCTTTGCGATTTGTTTTCCCAGAAAGGATTTTGGAAGCAACTCATTATCTTCCTTGATTGACAATTTTCTTTTCACCTCACAATATGTGGAACTTTTTACCCGGCATTCTAGGATTAACCACGCAACCCCGTTGGCTGTTGTCATTTGTTTTTGCCATATTTCCTTTGAAATTTGCTATGATGTTCTGTTTGGCATTTCATTTCATATCGTTCCGTCATTATTTAATATTTTAATTGATCCTTTAATGACATGTAATTGCCATGTTTCTTCCTTCTTGCTCAATAATTTTTCAGCCAATTTCAACTTTTTGTTTCGTTCTATTTCAAATAAACACACTCTCATTTCTTCACCTCCTCTTCTTGCCCAATTAGGTACTTTTAGATTTTCCAATAATTTGACATCCTTCTGCGTTTGACTCCTTTTTTATCTGAAATAATCGTCATATAACTTGGTTCTTATTGAAATCTTCTCCATTGTCGATAATAGTTTTGAATGCAAAATTTTTTTTGATCAAAGCGTTTCAGAAGCAACTATCTCTTTTATACCCAAAACTCCACCGCCGCAGTCACATGATCATTCAACCAATCAATTTACATGATAACAAAATTTAATTTTAAATATTTAAACAAATTTCAGATTATGAATAAAAGTACATTTCTTTAAGATCTATCAAAAGGATGAAGGATAGATAAATAATAATAGTAATTCTACTAATAAATATCATGCATAATAAAATCATCTTACTACATCCATGTCTCTATACCCTGAAGGGTATCTGGTTCATGATATTGTACACGATGAGCACTATTGTTATTGTTATCAGTTTTTGAGATCGTGATTGTATATATAGGCAATATAGCGCTTGGGATTGTCATCAGGATACATGTGAAGAATGTTTCAGTAAAATCATTAGAGAATGAGTTTGTACTGAGAATCAATGAGCGATTTTTATATTTTATAGATGAAAAAGTTAAATTCAGAATCAAGTTATGAATATTAGTTATTTCATTGGTGCTAGGACAAAATGTCACGGACAAAATGTCATGGGAACAAAATATAAGATGTTTGGGTATTTACTTGTCGTTGATCAGTTGGGAACAAGTACCAAAACACTGTACTGTGTAGCATACTGTGCCATTTCAGCATAACGAGCCTTTTGCTCATCTTAAACTCATTGAATATTAATGTCCTTTCGTATTGAAATATAAGAATCCTTAAAGTCTTTTCAACTGAGCTAAAACTTAAATGAAATAAAGCATTCTTCCGTGAAATAATCAAGGGCACCTAACCATTGAAAACAGTATTAATGAAACCAATATTTGCTCTTCTTCTTCGTTATCTCCGCCTACTTTCATCTGCGCTCATGATTTCGTGTAATTTTAATTGCCTTACTTGTCGCAGCACGTCAGTGTTATGTGCCAAAACATGTTTGGTTTCGGTCCGTTGAGTGCATGTTGGCCTCAAATTAAAAACACAGCTATGTAAATTAAAATTAACTTTGCCAGATTATTATTAATAACTTAAGTCCCAGCGCTATAACTGTAGCATGAGCTGGATTTCCAATTTTTGGTTAGTTTTATGAATATCGTTAGACTATATATAAAAATTTCCAGAAATTCAAATTTAAAATATATGAAAAAATAGAAATAACTTATAATTCATATTAGTTGGAAATATAATTTTATTTTACAATTTATTGCGTTTACTGTAGACTATTATAGCTACTTAGTATTTCCAAATAAATTTTGAAAAGTTACCACAATGCTAAAAATCGTTACATCACAGAAAGGAAATCGTAAGCTTATAGTTCAAGGTTACTTGTTTACGAAACATTCGGAGAACAGTGACGGAAAAAGCCTTCGGCGCTGTGAAAAAATAACGTGCACAGCGCGAGTGCACACAAAAGATGATGAAATTGTTCATGAAGTTGCAACTCACAATCACACGGTAACGCATGGTCAAGTAAAGGTCGAAAAAGCACGAGACGGCATGAAAAGAAGAGGTGAAACTACTGACGAAACAACACGATCAATTGTTCAGAATGAATTGATGAATGTTCCAGTTCCAGCAACGCATCTACTTCCAAAACGAATAACATTGGCACGAGACGTACGATGTCATCGTCAGAAGGTGGGACCAAACGATCAAGATGACATCATGAGATATTCTTTGACGCAGAGTAACAGACCTTTCATCCGTATTAGGAGAGACGACATGATCATCTTCGCAGCTCAGGATGATTTAGAATCCCTTTCCAGATGTGAGCACTGGTTTGCAGATGGAACATTTCGAGTGAGTCCAAATGGATATGACCAACTATACACGATTCATGGCTTCATTAATGGCGAAGTTTTCCCGGTAATATATGCACTACTATCTTCAAGAACAGAAAAAGCATATCAACATCTGCTCCAGGAAATTCTGATATTGAAAGCAGGTCTGAATCCAGCTTCAATTATGGTTGATTTCGAACTAGCAGCAATTAGAGCATTCCAGAGCACCTTCCCGACAGCAACAATTACTGGATGCATGTTTCACTTCGGCCAATGTGTTTGGAGGAAATTGCAAGCGGAAGGATTCTCGGAACGTTACAGAAATGAACCAGATTTCGCGCTTCTCGTCAAACGCCTACTTGCCTTAGCATTCGTCCCACCGCAGGATGTTATTGATTTGTTTGAACATTTAATCGAAGATCCAGCTTATCGTGACATCGAGGTTATCTGTGATTACATGGAAGATAATTTCATTGGTAGATTAAGAAGGCGAAGAAGAGGACCACCAAGATTCTCAATTCAACTTTAGAGTCAATTTTCTAGAGTAATCGACAACCTGCCTCGCAGCAACAACGCAATCGAGGGTTGGCATAATGCATTCAACAATGTTGTCGGTTTTGCTCATCCGACCACAACCAAACTTGCACGCAAACTACAACAAGAACAACACAGCAATCAACTTCTTCGTCGTCAATTGGAACTGAGAACAACGTCAACGAGGCGTTGCACACTACAGTGACCGACTACAACAACCGAGATTCAATCACATATTTAGGAGACATTGCACGTGTTTTAAACATTAATGTTGTTTAACTTCTAATTGTTGTTTAATTTTAATTGCTAAAAGACTCGATTATTTATTTTTAGATGCGTTTTTAAAATAACCTAATAATGTAAATAATTTTGTCCGGCCACCCTCTTGGTGCTAGGACAAAATAACCTAATAATGTTAATAATACTGTGCTTTTCATTAACTGAATGTCTCAGACAATTATTGTCCGGCCACCCTCTTGGTGCTAGGACAAAATAACCTAATAATGTTAATAATACTGTGCTTTTCATTAACTGAATATCTCAGACTATTATTGATATAGGCTAAATATTATTACAATAATAAATTACATTAGGATTTAATTTTAATAAATATATTATTTCATTTCTTCATTTGTTATTCCATCTTCTATTTTTTCCCCTACCATTATGTCCGCATGACATTTTATCCTCTGACATTTTGTCCCCATGACATTTTGTCCATGCCATTTTGTCCATGACATTTTGTACGCGGACATTTTGTCCCCATGGCATTTTGTCCATGACATTTTGTACGCGGACATTTTGTCCCCATGACATTTTGTCCATGCCATTTTGTCCATGACATTTTGTCCGGCCACCATTTCATTAAACAAGTTATTGTTCACAGGAATAAGCTTCTTTTCAACGAATATGATTTGCCAATGCTCTAGATTGATTTTCCAATGACCGTATTGGATTTTTGTTACGACATAATTTAGAATGAGTCCTGTTTTCAGGTTTTGAAGACTGAATCTAGCACTCGTGTAATACTTGTACAGTACTACCTGAATCTTATTATTTATATAGATGTTTACCTTTTCTCCGATTTTTTCCTCATGTTTTGCCATTATTTCATTATTTTGAATTTTCATCTCTGCCCGTTTTGTTTTGTTTCTAAGGTAGATTATTTCGTGATGGACTTTAAATTGAGTCCATCGATTTTCCATATACGTTAAATTGTTACCCAAAAGCTTTTCATAATAGTACATTGAAAGACTGTTAGTGAGATTTGTTCGTAATTTCTGATATATGATAAAAGGTTTTTTATTGTTGAGTATATTGATTGTATATCTTTGTAAAATAACTTGAAATTTCTGATGCACTTTTATTTTCCAATACACCCAATTTTTATTTACTATGGGTTCAATTTTAACGAGGTTTGTCGCTTCTTTTGTCCAAATATAAATCCGTATGAAGTTGTAGATGTTTTTATTTGTTTGAAGATTATATTGTCTGATTACCCAAGGATATTTGTAATTCGTCGTTAATTGTCGAGCCACATATACATGTTTCTCATGATTTATAAATGACTTGGATAGATCTGATAAATAACCAACTTCGATTCCATCCGTTATTCCGCAAAGACAAATCCCTATTACACCAGGGACTGTTGAAAAGATATCGATTTTACCCAATAATGGTACTTTTTAACTACACAGAGTAGGTTGATTTTGGTTCCTATAACATTGGTTACGATATTTATCATTACCGCAGTGATAAATAAGACGTTATTCAAATAACTCAACGGAGTTGGATTTTTTTGAAATTTTTGTTGAACATTAATTTCATCTTTTGTTTTTCTTTGTTTTGACCGCACTGGATATTCTGATTTAGGTATTTTTCTACATCGATTAGCGTGAACAACAATTGTCTCTGCTCTTTTATTATTAATTGGACGCAATTTTAGATTTTTTGCTGTTGCATCACAAACTGTATACGGACCTTTGAATGGCCTCTGCAATTTTGTTGGCAATCCTTTAACTGGCTTAGGTCGATTTAGATATACTAGATCTCCAATTGTAATGCCGTGCTTATGGGCTTTTTTATCATAGGTTTCTTTGTATTGCTCTTGCCGATATTTTATTTTTAATCTAGCTTTTATCCAAGCTGATTGGAGTCTTTCTTGCATTATAACTTTATATTTTGGAATATCCAAGTATTGAGAAGTTGGGGATTGAAATTCTAAATCAATTGGCATATTGTTCCGTCTTAAATACATTAAGTAGAAAGGCGTTTCTCCAGTACTTTCATTTACTGCATTTCTATATGCAAACAAACATGGCTGAATAAATAAATCCCAATCTCTTTGTTTGCGATTTACGTATGATGAAATCATATTTATCAAGGTACCATTGAATCTTTCAACCAACCCATCTGTTTGAGGGTGATATGGAGTCGTATTTAATTTATGAATTCCAAATAAATCTGTTATGGATTTGAATAATTCACTTTGAAAATTTGTCCCTTGATCTGTCAATAATTTCTTTGGAGCTTCGTATCTGAATATAATATTTTCAACGAATATCTGAGCAACCGTTTCAGCTTTTTGATTAGGCATAGCATATGGTTCTGGCCATTTTGTTAAATAGTCACAGAATACAATAATGTATTTATTTCCATTTGTTGTCTCGGGTAGAGGCCCGACGATATCCATTGCTGCTATTTCCATTGGAGCTGCCGGTATAGGCATTGGCTTGAGCGGGACCTTTATTTTTTTCCCAGTGTTTCTTCGAGTCAGGCATATCTTATAAGTGCCGCACCATTGTTTGACATCTTGCTCCATTGTTCTCCAAAAATACTATAACTTTAATCGCGATAGCGTTTTTCTTGCAGATAAATGTCCTCCCAGAGCACCATCATAATACTGTAATAACAATGTATCTTTATGCTTGTTTGGAACTACTATTCGTAATTCATTGTTATGAATATATTTCAAAATCCCTTCATGAATTACGTATTTATGCCTTTCATCAATTTTATTTGTTTTAATTCACTATCTTTTTGGATTATTACTGTATGCCTAATTATCTGTTTTAATTCTTCATCCATTTCTTGTTCTCGTTGAAACTCAGGTACATTATTTGCTGCTTTTATTACAGCAAATATTGTATCTCTCAATTTTATTTCCTCTTCATTATTATTAATTTCATTACTTGAGATTCTTGATAAAGCATCCGCATTAGCATTGGATTTTCCTGTACGATATTTGATCTAAAAATCATATTCTTGTAAAGCTAACGACCATCTGATTAGCTTACTTGCTGCATCTCGGTGTTTCATAAGCCATTGTAATGGGTTATGGTCCGTATAAACAATGAATTTTCTACCAACCAAATATTGACGAAATGTTGTTATTCCATATACTAAAGCTAGAGTTTCCTTTTCAATGGTTGAATAGTTTTTTTCATGGGGTTTTAATGATCGACTTGCATATGCGATTACGTGATCCTTTTCACCTTCAACTTGTTGTCCCAACACTGCTTCTAGTGCGCAATTGCTTGCGTCTGTCATTACCATAAATGTTTTCGTAAAATCTGGATATCTTAATATTGGGTTCATTATCAACTTTTGTTTGAAGGTATCAAATACATTTTGTAAGGCTTGTCCCCACACAAACTTTGTAGTTTCCTTTAATAACATTGTCAGTGGCAGAGCAATATGTGCAAAGTTTTTAATAAATTTTCGATAAAAGCTTGCTAATCCAAGGAATTGTCTGACATCATCGACATTTTTAGGAGTTGGATAGTTTTCAATTTTCTTTTCATTATCTGGATTTGGTTGAAGACCTTTTCGTGATATAATATGTCCAACATACGTTACTTCCGATTTTCCCCATTTGCACTTTGAGGGTTTGATTTTCAGATTCGCTTCTCTAAGTCGTTTGAACACCATTTCGACATCTCTCATATGCTCATTAAAATAGCTTGAAAATATTATAATATCATCGATATAAACTAATGCATGTGGAATATCTCGCAACACGAAATTCATGCCCCTTTGAAAGGTGGCTGGAGCACCTGTTAAACCAAAAGGTAAAACATTAAATTCATACAAACCTTTTCCATTTGAAAACGCGGTTTTTCTTTTATCTTCTTCCTTGACTTTGAACTGATTATAACCTTTGTTTAAATCAATAACAGTGAAACACTGTGATTCTCCCATTCGATCAAAAATTTCTTGAGGAACTGGAATTGGATATGTATCTTTTCTCGTAACTTGGTTCAATTTTCGATAATCAACACAAAATCTTAATTCGCCATCTTTTTTCTTTACAACTACTATGGATTATGAGAATGGTGAAAAACTGTCTCTTATGATATTAAATTCCTTCATGGCTTTTATTTGTCTATCACTCTCATCTTGATGTGCATATGGAATTCTATATGGTCGTAACTTGATTGGAGTTTCATCCATTAATGGGATTTCGTGTTCTATTATTGAAGTCACGCCAAAATCATATTCGTGATTTGCGAAAATATCTTGATACTTGATCAATAATTTGCTGAATATTTGTATTTGCTCTTCCGACAATTCTTTACTAGTGATTTGGGGTTCTTTATATATTTTAATATTTTTTGGTAACTTTTTATTTCTCATTTTTAACATCTTCGTTAGTTTTCTCAATTTTGTTTTTGGTTTTAGTGATACTGTTTTATCATTAACGTTGGTAATATGAACAGGAATTAGTTGATTTTGCACTTTTACTATTTCATCACATATTTTGCTATTAACTTTTTACTCGGTTCAAATATAAACTCATCATCCGGCACTCCCATCGTATTAACATAACAAATGATCTCACTTTGTGGTGGTACTGTTAATGTCTGGTTTAAAAACACATCTCCAACTTCATGAATAACTTTACCGGTTTTTCCTGCAATTAAATTTCCAGTTTTTAAATCAAGAGAAATCTCTTCCAGTTGCTCCAAGACTTCCATTCCCACTAGACATTGTATTGGGCTTTTTCTCATCACTAGCACATCATGAACAACTTCTATATTTCCAATAATTAATTTTACGTTAATCTGCCCAATGATACTCAACTTGTTTTTTGTCTTAGACCTTACAATCTCCCTGGTGCTTTGTATTTGATTTCTTTCGTCGGAATTCAATATTCATCTGATATTATTGTATGACTTGAACCGGAATCGATCAGGGCTTCAACCAGATGTTTATTTAATTGTATCCACATTCTAGGTTGTCTTCCTCTTGTTCCAAACGTCATCAAAACATAATTTCCTGGCAATCCAAGCATGTTTTTTCTCTAAATATCTGCGCTTGATGGCTCAACTCGCTCAGCCAGTAATTCAATATTCCTAATTGGCATCATCTCTTTTAGTTTCTCAACCGGATATATTGGTGCTGTTAGAAGAAATGTTTTAGGAATACATAGCTGACTAAATGTATCGGTTTCATCCACTCTTGATGGATCAGCATTTACCAATTTTAGTTTTAGTTTATCTTTGAGTGCTTTCTCTGTGTCTCCTTTACAGTAGTACAATGGTGGTATCTCTATCTTTTCATTGTCATTCCCTCCGTTTCCACTTTCATTGTCTGAGCTTGAATCAGCATTACTTCGTCTGTGTTTTAATTTTAACTTTACTTTTCCCATTTCTTTGTATTGATGATTAGTAATTATGAATCTTGCGAGAAAGGGTATGCACCCAATAATCAATTTCCATGACCATCCTGAGATAATATATAATTGGCGAGTAGTCAATATTTGAGATACCATAACTTTGAGCATAATAATAATAACATATATTCCAATCAGACCTGCACAAGCTTGTTCCATAAACATGAATTTATCCCAAATCTTTTTCATCGTGTTGTACGTGGCTTTTTTATAGTGATCTGGAGTCAATAAATAATCATAATTTACCTTTCCTTCACCTCCTGGTAATATAGTATCAATCATCTCGGTAATTACTCTTTCCTTTTTTGATGGAAATAACAAATTTACCCGTGCTTCTTCAACATCGTCTTGAGAATACAATCCAATTTGAGCTAGTTTATTTAATGATTTAAAATTTATTAGGTATTCAAGTTTTGTCAACTCTAATCTCTCTGGAGTTCTCACCCCTTTATGATCTGGCAAGGATATTCATGAATCTGAAGTTAACCGATATAATGGTGACAATAACCTATTGCAATTTAGTAATATTCGAGTTATTGGTTCTATAAATCTCAATTTCCCATTGACACTTGCAGGCAATTCATTTGTACACTGCTCGTATTTTATAATCTGAACAGAGATTTCTTTAAATTTATACTTATACAATGCTTCGCCAAATATCCTTGCAAATACATCATTTTCTGAAATTAACATAGGTGCCACTAGATTTGGGTTTGTAATTGCCATAACCATTCTGTTTCGAAGTATTTCTTTATTTAACTTGCAATCATTTAATATCATTTCTCCATATATATTTCCCATGATACTCTGACTATAATGAAATAAATAATCCATTTTATTATTGAAATAATTCGTTAATTTGATATCCATGCTATGTATTCGAATTTGGGCTTTTTCAATGTTTTTCGTCGAAACATATATTCCTTTATAATTGGTTTCATACGCTGTTTGGCCACATTTGTTAACAATGTTTTTCCGAATGAATCTCATACCATCATCTGGCAATGTTGATATCAACACTACTGGAGTTTTTCTTGTTATCAAAGGAGTAATTCTAAGTGTCACATTCGCTCTTGCTTTCGCGTTTAAATTTTCCGATCCTTCTCTCAATTTTTCTCCAAAGATTTTGTTAAAACTCATTGTTTTTAGATGTACTAAATTGCACCGATTTGTTTTCACTTCATACACAAGGATTGATTCTCCGGTTTGACAACTCGTTTGTCTCATGTTACAAAATGAATGAGTTTGTAACTTACCTGTGTCATCATCAAAAGCTCCCTCGAATTCTTTCAACTCTGTTAAATATTCTTCCATAAAGACAACTTTATCGATAATTTCTCCATTCATTTTGTAAGATTCTCCTACACACTCACCATTAGCTTTCATTACTCCCCTTTTAATAATTTTTTCTCGTACTGCGTGATTTAACTTTTTAATCTGATTTCTGAGCTAATTTTAAGTTCTCCTGTTTGAAAGGCGGCTACACAACTTTCTGGATTTATATCAACTGTTCTTGGAATTGCATACATCTTGATTAATGACGTATGACTCCAATTTCCACAATAAAATATGAAACGTGTTCTTTTAACACTACATTCTCGTACTGTTGATCGTCGAAAGCCCGATTCCTGATAAACATAATACTTCTTTTCATTTTCTATTTTCAGTTTTATCGGATACGAGTCGGGGCATTCTGTCATATCTACCACAGAATAAATCTTCTCCAATTCTGATTGAGAGCGATCATATGCGACTAATGACGTAGTTTGGGTTACAATTCCACATAACGTCAATATAATAAACATTATAAACGGAATTTTCATTGGTTTTCTTCTCATTGCGATTCCACACTTTTCATTTATTTCTTCTGTTGGTTTAGGTTGGTTTTTTGTTAACTTTTTCCAACCTCCATTTTCACTTATCAAGCTACCAACATGTTTATTCAGAACCTTGGTTGCCGCTTCAATTATCTCTTCTTCTTTATCATTATTTAAACAAAGGTATGCTCCAATTTCTAGTAAAATATAACTCATAATTGTCAGTACCGTTTCTTTATCTATTTCATCTTTTATCATACTCAATATCACGTCTTCATTACAAAATTCCATATTTTCTTTCGCATATTCTAACACAGAAGGGAGTTTCTTTTTTAATTTTTTTGCAATCTTTTGAATATATATTTCATTTGGTTCTCGCAATTCTGGTTTAATATACAGTTCACTAGCTAAGGACTTTAGAATTCCTTTTGTTTTACTCAAACTAACCTGGCTTCTCTCCTCTTGGAGTTTCTGTACTATTTCGCATTTTATTTCATATGGTCTCTTACACGGTTCTACTTTTGCTTCATCAGTTGCTGTCTCTGTTGCACAAACCTCACTTTTAATTTCCGTTTTTGTCGCACTTTCTTCTATGTTTGGTTCAATGACGTTTTCTACCTCATCTTTGGTCATTTCACTTTTCTCATACACTTCATCATTACTACTCTTCGTTTCATAATTAAAATTTGGCCACTCAAATTTACTCCAATTTGTTGATTCGCTATAATTTAATTGTTTAACAGCAATTATCTCATTAATAAAATTTGTAAAAGGTTCCTTGTCCGTAAAATACCCATTTTCGTCAAGCTTTCGTGGTACACAGCCACAATCGAATAAATATTCGTCATCATCTAACTCAAAACCCTTATACATCAAAACAATGATTCCGTCATTACCCATGATTTCTGCTGCCCTCCGTCGCAGTTTACTTACTTTTGTACACCAATGCTCATCTGTATATCCTACACCTTGATCATTTATCATTAATAGTATCATAAATGGTTCAATATAAATGCCTTGTTCTCTAAATTCTTGTCCAAATTTCCGAATAACAGCCTTTATTGTTTCTCCAAAACCAGTTTCATAACCCAAATAAGGTCTAATACAGTCCAAAAGTTTTAATTTTTCTTCCACTTCAAATCCTGAATTTAAAATGATATCTAATTTATCATTAATCTCAACTGTATTTCCATTGATCAATATTTTTATTAAATTACTTTTAGTTTCATCGAAATCATTTTTAACGGTTTCTTTAGTTTTAATTATATTCAGGATTTTTATTTCGTTTTCCACTCCAGGGATTATTCCACAATCGATCAAATAATCATCATCCTCTAGCCTTTGCTCCATAAATTCAAGTTCTATTTTCCAACCTTTACATTTGTGCATAACCTCCCGTTGCAACTCATTTACTTTTTCATACGCTCCAATTTGGCAAAACGACGTTGTGTTGTCTAATCCAATTACTTTAACAATTATAGGATCTAGCCATTTATGCTCTCGTAGTGATTGTCCCAATAGTTTCATTATGTCTTTAAATACATTTTGTTTGTTTACTTTATAACATTTGGCACAAAATTTTATAACAGTTATGGTTTTTCTCAAACTCAAAGGCATCTTAACCAATTTTTCTAAGACTTCACTCAACCTCTGAGAATTCGCCTCTGGATCTGCACTCAGCCGTCGAACTTTGGCAATGAATACTGTGCTTATTTCACTTTGTAAATCATAGCAAATTTTACTACTTGGTTCATTGCTAGATTCAGGTTCACTACCGGATACTTCTCCCCCGACTACCATATGAGTATCAGCTTCATCATCTGATTCAAATTTTGATAACAGTCTTTTCAATTTCTGATTAAGGATTTCCACATCGCTTTTGATATCGCTCTAAAATTGTCTCGTTGAACGAAGGCTACATTGCTGGAAGATTGACTTTCATCTTGAAATCTTATTGTTTTCTTTAATATAGGTCTTTGAAATTTATTCGAATTTTTTGGGCAAGATCTCGCCATATGCCCATAACCTTTGCATGCATGACATTGAATTTGTCTATTTATATTCACGTTATCACGTTGTGGTGATGGAGAAGTGGATGTTGACCTTGATTTTGTGAAACAATTCCTTAAAATATGCCCCCTTTTCCCACAGTGATAACATTGAACATCATTAACATTAGCCTTTTTATCAAGCCCTATTCTTCGATAATTATTTTCTATCTCATTTCTCTGCCAGTTAGAAACTACTCTCCTTGGGGTTCTGCTGCCATCATTTTAAAATGACACAACGAATTATCAATCGATCACACTTAGTGCTTATTGCGACCCTTCGGGAAGAATAGCACTTTTCGGATCAATTGGCTTTACAATTACCTGACTACTGCGGTGGGTTTCTGAGATCGGTAACTCTGATTTAGTTACTTTGCTTTGCTTTGACCTTGCTTAATTTCTGTTTCAAATTTCTTTTTAATTCCTCTTTATCTTTCTTTGTATTCTGTAATTCTTTGTCTCCTGCAAATTTTTTGTTTCTCGCAAATTTGATAACAATTTTTTGATATTGATTTGTACAGTATCTAGTTATTGATAACATATTGTGAGTGTGTGTATAGTAAATAACCAAGTATTTAAGGGGAAAAGAGAGAAGATTTTATTTTATTTTTAAGTGGGTTAAGTTGGTTGAATATCGGTATCCAAAGGGTAAAAATTATTTAAATGGTGAATTTTAATGAATAAGATACTCAATTATTCAATGCCTAGTATGTATATAGTTAGTTGTACAGTACTCAGTCATTTATATGCAGTACCTAGGGATTGTTGTTCAGTTATTACTCAGTGGATTGTTCAGTGTGTATGGGTTATCAGTATTCAGAAGTTGATACCAAGTAAGTTAGCTTTTTCTTTGATTGTTGATGAATTTATTATTATTATTTTTATTTTTATTATTATTATTTTATTATTAATGGTGTGTTGCTGCAGAGTGGAGAAGATGGTTTGCTCTTGCGAATGACTACTACTTACCTTAAGCATTACTATGTAACACTGAAACTCTAAAATTTCATTTAATAAAAGTTTTTGAAAATTTTTCTTTGAAAATTTGATCTTTATCAACATGTATAAAAAACTCATTGTAAAAATTATACTAAAATGTCATCTTTAAAATGCATTTAAAAAATTTCATTGTAAAATTATACTAAAAATTTCATCTTTAAAAATCATGAATAAATCTTTCGTCGATAAAATTATACTAAAAATTCTATTTAAAAATCATGTATAAAATATTTCATTGTCAAATTACGCTAAAAATTTTATCATTTAAAACACATGTAAAAATTGATCGATAAAACTTTACTATAAATTTTATTTAAAAAATTCTATCATGTAATTTTGACGACTCTAAGTTACTTTAAAAATTCTTACCTTATGTAACTTACCTTTTAACCCTATATGTAACCACCCATTGGAATACATTTTCAACGTCATTTTGAAGGGTATCCAATGGTGATATATTTTATGTGCGTATCTGATGAAATTCACTTGAACATGGCCTTAAATCTTATTTCTTTTTGTTCATCAGGTACCCAGCAGAAAGAAAAAAAATAATTGTTGACAAGAGACATATGAATAAATTAAGAAACAAATTGAAGCCAAACAAACACAAAGGTTTAAAATATCAAGTGGTAGTGTAGTCACTGTGGAAGACAAAACTTGGATTCCAGATGCAGGTAGAGAAAATTTTGTTTTAGAGATGCATATGATAATATGCAATGCAGGTAGTAAAAAAGTAACTGATTATATTGATTATATCAGTCTAAAAAATAAAGAAGCACAAGTGATCAAATTTGGGAAATTACACAAGGCGTGAATTGTTAAATCTTCAATTTTTATTTTAGTTGTCGCGTCTGTGTGCGCGGTATAGTATTGTGGTGTTTTGGAGTTTTTTTTAATGAAGTATGTTTTTAGGATAATGTTGAGTTATAATTTTATTTGGTTCGGTAGAACTGTTTGCTCTGACTCCACGTGCTTTTTAAATGATACTAAGAATAACTCAACACAGGAAAACGTTTATTCGATACTAACAATTTCACAACGATTCGAATGTTACTTTTACAATAATGGCAGAAATCCCCACGGGAAGCGGCCTTTTCAATTAACTACTAAAATATCCTTGACAAGTCTGACTAGTTCTTTTTCAATCTCGAGAATTTTATTAACTTTTCTGTTACTCGCAATTTTTCAAAATTATATGTCTCCATTGTTGATTTGAGACTCCCTTATATATGGAATCTCTCCTCAAACAACTAATCTGATTTACGGAAATTTACATTGGACACCCTAAGAACTAGTTAGACAATTTGCTTTGATCTTTTGGCCGTTACCCGGGAAGACTATGAAATAAATCACATTAGGGAATAATCAGTTCCCTTCGTAATTAAATTTATTGAATTCGGAGAATTTCTCCCTAATTTAATTTATTTGTTTTCGTCATTTTAATTAATTAGTATTTTTTAAATAACTTTTCCTAGGGGTCCTGAATTAATTTTATATTATTATTTTCGTACTCGTCTCGTCAATATTGATTTTAATTTTTTGATTATTTTTAATTAATTATTTTATTTTCCCAAATTTTTTTACTTATTATAATAATTTTTGAAAATCACCTAACCCCAACAATGATATTGATTTTGTTTAATCTGGCTAATTGAGTGGTTTTTATCGTTTTTGAATAAAGATATTTTTGTGAAATTGTTGGTTGCCTTTAAATGGGTAAAATGGTTCGAAAATAAACTTTCGTTGGAATTTAATTCTTTTTAAGTTACAAATTTAATTTCTTATATCATGGCTTTGAAAATATGCCAGAACTGTCAGATATAATATAGTCAATTCAAAAGATTATGATCATTAGATAAAAATGTGGGTATTTAAAGAGAATATAAATGGACGAAAGTTAACTGAGATTATAAATCAAGACGATATGAACGTTGGGTATTTGCCCGATGTCAAATGGCCTCAAAATCTTGTTGCTGTACCAAATTATATTATTCGCGATAAATTAAAACGAAAGAGGAATCAAGACAAATTTTCAACTGAAATTCATAATTCTGGGCATACAATAAATAAAAATATTAACAATCAAATGACAACAAATATATTTCTTTCTGAAAATTAAATTCAACCAAATATTCGAAACAAAATTAGAGAAATTCTTAATCACACGCACACACATACAATATATATATAAATCCGATAGTTGTAGATCAAAATGAAATTTAGAAAAAAATCAATCTCATAATCACTAGCGAAATATATATATATAAACAAAAGCGCACAAAAATACACATCCATATCTCATGAATCTCTAAGAGGCATGCGATTTCAATTAAAGGGGTATCATATAATATTTGTATATTATTATAGGAATAATGAATATGAAATTGAATTGCCAATAATCATACATTACGGCAATTCATTACAAGATTAAAATTCTGGATCAAATGGCAAAATATCTATTGACTAATAGACAGAAAGTAATTAGTCTTTCAAAAACAATTTCCGATAATTCAGACTCGACGGCCAAGAATTTGTTGAAATTTCGATTTAAAACTAAATAATCAATCATACATCAATAAAAATGTGAAAATTTCCAATCAAGCCTACTTATTGATAGAATCTTTTATCTGGCCACGAACTCGGTCTAGAACATGATCAATAGTTGTCTGTAATTTAGTAAACTTGGATTTATTAAAAAAAAACAATTTACTTTGTATGTTGTATAAATTATGGGCAGTGAAAATAGAATAATTGTTCCTGGAATTAATGAGTCATTAATTGTGATATGTGTGTGTTGGGATCAATCAAAGAGTAAAAAATAAATTTAAAAAAATGATTAAAAAATTCAAATTGACATTGCTGGGAAACAAGTATATATGGATAGCAAATGATGAGACGAGTGCAAATATTCTAATAAATAAAAATTAACGAATAACTATTTATTCACGCAGATAACCGAGCAATATGAAAAACACGAGATAATTAAATCTCTCGTAAAATCAATAAAGAAGCAAGAAGTCGCCTGCCCATTTATGGGAGCTAAAACAGGTATAAAAAAAGAATTGAAGTTGATGACAATAGAAATGTACGAGATAGTTGTAGCAGTCAAAAGTGTATCTATATTTGAATTACATAGGTGAGTCTGAAAGTGAGCGAAACCTAATATTAGCCAATTTAAATTAACGCGCTTAAAATCGTAATCTACAGTGGGCGGACTTAACCCTATCACAAAGGTTCGGATAAAGAGATATTGTATTGACGAGTGCGTTTATTGTGGTAAATTAGAACAAACGGTTGGGTTCTATTAACTTTCTTTGTCAAATAAGTATTTTAGTTTTATTATTATTATTATTTTATGTTTATATAAATGACTCCGCCATCGGTAAAAAAGTATTTTTAAGTTTATCTAAATCAATCAAAGCTAGACAAATGTCGAAAAATCAAAATTCAACAAAAATATTTAAATGACTGATTTTATTCGAATTTAAATAATAAAAATTTGATTTTAAAATACTTTTAATTGTGTTTAAATCTGTGTAAAAATGATTTATTTGGATTTATTCATGTTTGAATATTGGAAAATTTAATTTTGTCATTTATTAAGAACAAAGAAAGGTCAATCAGAGAAGCAACAGAAAGATTTGATCGAATTTGTTAAGATCAAAATATTTCATATTTTATGAATAAACATTGCAGAAATTGGCTTACAGTAATTTAATTTATGTTTATAAAAATGATTCCGCTATCGAAAAAAAAGTATTTTTAAATAATAATAATAATAATAAAACCGTACATCTAGTGTTTTAATTAATGCAAAAAGTTTCACATTTATATTAGGTTTAATTTCAATCAATAGAAGTTCGTTCAAGAAATGGATAATAAATCCAACGAAATGCTTTTCTTATATTCTACGATTCTAGGTTAGTTTATCGCAAGTAATTTATTGCGACCAATACATCGTATGTAAAATTCATTACTGGGACAATTTATCGAAAGAATTATTCATGTCTCGCAGCTTCTGCGTGGTTACGCTCTTTGGGTGGAAGTTATTTTTCCATTTATAAAATGAACTCTAGATCCGCATTTCGTTTTAAAGCATGGTGCACACTTCCAAATAGTCTTTTCTTCAGTTGTTCGCTCTTTATAAAAACATATTCATTTATAATTAAAACTTCTATTCCTTTTTCAGTTGCTGACATTGAAAAATCCATTTATATGGATTATTACTATAACGATTGAATTCAAAAATGATTAAAAATTTTTAATTTTATTATTTTGATATAAATATATTTTGCTAAATTTTATTTTCCATATTATTATCGAAACTATTGTGATGAATTCTTGTGATAAATTATTCCTGCGATGAATTACTTGCGATAAATCAGCCGGATACGATATTCCATATCTAATTTATACGTTCGTTCTTGTTTATAGTATTATTTACCATTTTTTTTTGATTTTCTATGGTAATTAGTCAGTTTGATTATTGGCAATTTTATATTCTTTATAAATACTAAACGTTTTAAATTATCAATCTTAAAAGCGATTGTAACAATTTATATTCATCTTAAATATGAATGGTGAGGTTTTTCTTATACAGTTGTGAAAGCAAATGAATTATAAATAATAATTATAAGTATAGAAAATTTCAAGTCATAAAATAAATGTGATCCTATTGTGTTCTCAATGATTAATAACGAAAAAATAAAATAATGAAAAATTGACTTGTAAATGAAAATAATAATCAAGTGGCACAAACCCCATAGACATAATTATGATTAAAATATAATAACTCTTGAAAATTTTATATCAGATGACTGTAAATTCGTTAAAATATTTAATTGCATATTCAACTAATTCATACTAAATGATAGTCACATAAATAAACAACCAATATTTGTACTTCTCAAACAATTTATAACATTGTAACTTTTTTTACCTGATTTTATTGAATTTCAAAATTTTAATTTGCAAAAATTCATAATTAAGATTGGATCATTCTCAATATTCATAACTCATAATACTTGCACAAAAAGGAGTTATCATATTGCAAAGAAATGAGGAAAAGAAAACATATTATGTGGTTTTCTTCTTTTCTCCTAATTCTTGAGATCTCTAGTAAATTTTTCATTGATTTTAAAATGGGATTTTTATTAGAAAAGTCCTTTCAAATTAAGGTAAATAATAAGGTAAAATATTAAGAATGATGACACGGTTTATTTTAAAAATTCTAAATTTTCGTAGGTAAACAGAGTAAACAATGAATTACAATATAAAAAAATACAAAAAATAAAATTACCCATAAAAATAAGGCTTAGTAAATTGAACCATTGGCCTATATAGGTCAAAATCCAGAAGAATGTAAATGCCTAAAACAAATTAATATCCTTTAAAAATACATAGTAAAACAAGATTCAAATAAAAAGTCACAAAAAATTCAATGCCAATTTGTCAAATATTCATATTTATAAAAACTATTAATTAAAAAAGGAAAAAAATTAATTTGAAAATAAAACTGTTCATTGTACAATATACAATTACTAAAAATAAACAAATATTTAGTAATTGAAAAAATTTTTAATTAAATGGCAATATCCTTGATAAATTAACCGATTAGATCAGACATATGCAAACAGTGGCTTATTTCATTAATTTTTGCTACACGTTTTGGCTTTTATATTTTAATATTTTTAACGCTTTCTTGAAAAAAAAAGAAAAACCTCGTTCAAATTTTTATTTTTTACGATTTTTTCTTTGGAATAATAAAATTATATTTTGATTAATTCTAATAAATTTGTCAAATATCTGAATAAATTTTTTACGGGGTGAAAGTATTTATTGGGATGGCTGTGATGTTGAATGCAATCGATATATTTATATACATATGGTTGTTACCCAAACAACCCCTCACAAATATCGATAATATAGAATCGATAATTTTGTATTTCTTATGCTGGCTCATGGT
The DNA here is from genome assembly GCA_022537955.1 of Schmidtea mediterranea. Classification (NCBI taxonomy): domain Eukaryota; kingdom Metazoa; phylum Platyhelminthes; order Tricladida; family Dugesiidae; genus Schmidtea; species Schmidtea mediterranea. The sequence goes on from CM039680.1 coordinate 95,490,844, forward strand.
GATTCTGAAAATTTTCTAATGAATTGCACATCTCTGGATTAGATAAGCTTTTACAAAACCTTCTTTGTCAATTTGTTTAGTTGATTGGGAATTTTCACTTATTTTATAATGTGAATTTTTAAAAAAGTAAACCATATGAAATTAACCATTAGGTATATATATTTTTAATTCATTTAATTAGGTCATGTAAATAGCATAATTATTAAATATATGACTTAAAACACAAATAGCAAGTGAATTTATGTTTTCACTTTCCTAAATAGTTATTCTTTTGGTTTATCTCAAATAAGGGGGAGTCGGCAACCATTACACTAATAAAGATAATAATTTTCCGAATGGGAAGTTGCGAGCATATCTAATAATATGCATTAAGCTGCATTTAAGACACATCAAAAAGCGTAAATTAGCAAATCAATTAGAATAAATTAAATAAACAATTTATTTCTACACAAGACAAGAATTCAAGCTGTCTGCAACTTGTGGTCATTCAGCATAAGTTTATTTATAGTGCTAATTTGAATAATTGATTACGAGAAAATAATAGATCAATGAAATGCTACAATGCAGTTGAAAAATTAAACTCCCAACTTAACGTTTTGATATTTTTCAAAAGGTATTCACTGTCACAATGTGTATTAGGCTTTGGCCATTTTTAGTGGAATACTCACTTTTTTTCCTTTTACTGTAAACAAATGTAAATATCTTGTGATTTGCAGACCAATTTTCATTAAGAAAAAACATTTCGTTGTATAAACAGCACGAGTTTTCACTTATGGAAATGTTAACTAACACCCACTAAAACTTTTGAAAACACAAACTTAATTAATATTAACCAATAAATTACTATGACAATTTAGGAATTATGTTAAAAATCCAGTATACTTTGGTGACTACAAAGAATATTAATAATAAAGCACTGTAAATGTGCAAAGGTATGATTACAGATATGTCGCTCAAGGTATTGATCAATGTCAAAGTCGGTAAACCACACTTTTGAATAACAAAGTTTAGCATTTTCTAATTTAATGCATTCCGGATCAGTCTATTCAAAAATTGTCACAGATTCTAAGACTGATGCAGGAACATGACTTCATTTAGCTTTTAAGATGCCTTTTTTGCATTCACATTTCTGGTTTTAATTCCTTAGGGTTCGTTTTCTATTATTATAGTTGCGTCAATATTAACTGAATGAGTTTGTGACTCTGCATCTTTAACTTCAACATAGTTTTGTATACCTTGAAAATATTCGGTGAACTTCATAAGAGATTTGGAATTAAATTAAAATTTTTACAATTTTTAAGTCATCTTGTTCCTTTATTAGTATCATTCTGATAACTATTTTTAATAATGAAACACTCAAAATTAAGATACAGAAAATTTTATCGTAGACATAAATAATTCATATTATAAAGATTTTTTGTTTTTTACCTCTGATTTCTTTATAAGTGACCTAATTTTTTCTACAAAATTTGACTATGAATCAAATTTATTTAAGGTATTCACGAATTTTCGGCACAGCCTTTTTCAAGTGATAAATAATTCAGTTTGTACGCTATTTTAAAAAATTGTTTTCAATTGCTTAACAGTTGACGCTTGATTAATCTTTTTAGATCTAAAATTTACAAAATCTAGCTTTATTCAAATTATTTTGAAAACACCAGGTTATAAAAAAAATAATTATATAGCTAGAACTATAGACAATATCTTTACAACATGATTATTTTTATTTATGTTTTTTGTGGATTACTAATTTTGTCAAAATCTATACTTGCGTTATATCTAAAATTCTATATTTTAAATTAGAGTTTCCAAATTCGAAACTGGAAACACTAAACAAACAAATAAAAATGACTTCATTTATATAAACAAATTTCTAAAAATGAGGGTTGTGTCTGAAACGTGAACTTCAAGCCAAATATCCCATGACTTCCACTGCTCCCTTAACTTTCTACAATATTTCTAGTTTTATTATTTTCATTAATAAATAGCTTTTAGTAGTCAATGGATACATTATGTGCCGACGGACATATTTTAAATTAGATTTTGTTAGTTTCAATAATTTAATAATTTTTGGATAAGTTCTGGATTCTGTGAAATGATAATCCTATCATTTTTAAGAAAAAAAAATATTTTTTGCTGCTCTCAACGTCTTATTAATGATTAGAGTATTAAGATAAGAGCAAATACAGAAATTGTTTTCTTTCAGCTAATCTTAAAGTCTTAAACTTCTTTAAAATTCGATTCATTATCGGGTGTGGTCTTCATTTGTCTTGCCAATGGTGAATATACGTTTTTGTAACCGAAAGAGGTAGACAGTTTTAGAAACAGTAAATTTAAGAAATATCGTTAACGTGTTAATATAACTAAAATTCAAAGCTAAAAATCTTCTCATGTTTGTACAAACCTATATATCAATGTATTCATGAATATTCAAAAATCTCATAAAACTGTCTAACAACATTTGCAGGATTTAATTGTTGTTAACAAAAAACATTCAAAATTTTAAAAAAAAATAAATGAGTTTTAAGATATTACGAAATATTTATATTATGTAGAAAACCAAATTTTATTAGTTTTTTGTTTAATTTCCATGTAAATAATAGGAACACCGTTCTGATTGAAATTCACTCCGTTTATAGGCCAGATAAATTTTTTATTTAAATAGAAATTTCCCCATGAAGTTTCTTAAACAAGCGGTTAATATTTCCGAGATCAATAATTTCCAAAAAATGGTTATTGTCACCAAAAACTTTATTTAAGAAATTAATAAAGAACATATTTTCAACGGATGAGCCATAGCTTTGATAAGACAAAAATTTGAACTTTTAGAAAATAATAAATTAATTAACGTCATTAATTACAATAATAAATAATGAGTATTGATTATTAGGTGTAGAATTAATGTTGGCTCCAATTCACCAGCAATTAGCATCATTGTGATAAGCGGTTACTGGGCTAATAGACAAAAGATTTATTGTCTATATTTATTGAATTTAAATTATAAAATCAAGAATAATATTGATCCATAGTTATCCAATGGACTCATTTGGGTGATATTTTAATTTACCAACGAGTGATGTGTTTAATCTACTCCTGGAGATAATAAATGGACTGGAAACTATTTTACTTGTTGAGATGTAATTATTTAGATTATTGATTATTTCATAATTGCAAATGCTAATGTTCTGCAAGCATCATTTAATATCAATTCATCGCCCAAATTTAGATCAATATATAAAAATAATGAATCAATTGATAAGTTATAATTATAAATTATTCATTGCATAAAATCAATAGTGAAAATATTATATGAAATCGTAAAATTTTTATCCAATAAAAACTCACTTTAAGGTTTTTTGTAAAGGAAACCACATAAGTCAATGACCTAATCTCATTGAACAGATATTCTATCCATTTCAATACGCAATCAACACATAATTGTACGTCATCGCTAGTAACACTGATATTGCAATTACTGGAAAAATACATAATTTGCATATTTGTTGATAATTTTAATTAATTAATTTACAAAACAAACATGAAAATATTATACACAATGGTCATCTAATTAATAATACTTAATAATCAATTGATTGAGTAATGCTTGTTTTCCTATATCGGAAACTTGTTGGAAGTATTGAATCATTAAATCTAATCAAAAAACCGACACACGGTGGAATAAAATCAGATCAAATTTATTTTTCAATTATGTAATATTAAACTTGTTTACTTAATTTGTCTAACATCAACTTTATCTAATATGAATTATTTTACTGTACGTAACAGCAAACCTTATTGAAAAATGGAATAATCTTAACTTCGAAATGAAATTTAACACTGCTCCATGACGTTCCGGTAATAATTTTGATTGATAATATTAAAAATCATAAAATCTTTTCAAAGTCTTTACGAAAGGATTTATCATAACAATTATTTATTGCGTAAAGTTAAATTTTCTATCTTTATTTATCAATAAAATATTATAAATATCATATTAATATTTATTATCATATTAATTATTATTTGTATATCAAGGTTATTGATTCGATTATTATTATTAATTTATTACTATTATTGATTCAAATATTATTATTGCTGTATTAGTATAGATAGTCTTCTGCTCTTACTAAATATGGTCAGTTGTAAAAGTATCCTGAGTATATTGATTGAATCCTTAAAAACGAATTGTCTTTTTCACTACATTCTTTAAATAACCATTTTATATATTGTAAATCTAGCAATTCGTATAACACATCCTTGACAACATTGAATTCATATTTAAATTTTTCATTTCTCAAAAGAATTTCCATTTTCGTATAAATTTCTTTCAAATAAAATTTCTATCGATTTTTTAAAATTTTTTGATTTATGTTTTACGAAATGCAGACTAAGTAAATATTGATGGAATATTCTTTCGGAGTATTAACAGTATGGCACATTTACAAAAACTTGAATGTCTAAAACTGATAGTGTATAGTCTGTGTGTAAAACATTGCCAAAAACCCACGAAATCGAAATTGAAGCCGCATTTTTACGTGTTACTGAGTGATAGTAATAATCCAAAAGTAAAAAGACAATATATTATTATAATAAACTTTTATGTGAATCGATAAATACAGAGTCAATAATTTTAAAACCTAAACATCAATAAATCTAAACTATCAAAATCAATAAATAATTAATTTTAAGAAAGATCAATATATAAAAATTCTATATTATTAATCAATTCGTTCAAAATCAATAAATATTTTAATTAAATCTAAATCTCTAAATTCTGCATCAATTACATTAAATCAATATATAATTAAAACTATAAAGATTTACCTTTGATCACATTTTTTGACTAAATTAAATTTCACAGCAACTTTGTAGAAAAAACTGCTAAATAAAAGCAACAATCCAGAATAAGCCATCAACGAAATGATAGAATAATCTAATATCAGCCCCAATTCTATTACCATTATGACAGATAAAACGACTGATGACATTACAGGATCTTTCCAGCATACAATGTCTTTAAATTTTCGGCAAATGTCATTGTCACTAATTATAACTGAATCCAATATCATCTGGGCTTCAAAAATTTCCATTTTTGTTTCATCTGTTTCAATAAAAGTTTTGTCACATTTTCTTACATCCTCCATTTCTTCCATTTTGTACTCAGGAACCTCTTTATTTTGTGGAACATTCGCTTCATATTCTTTAATAATATCTTGTAAATCAAAATCATAACCTTCGTCACTAGCTTCTTCATCGGGCGATTTTGATTCTAATTTCACAGGAATAGAACTTTCCACAACTTCATTTTCCTCAATTATATCATTTCTTTCCTCTGAATTACTTTGAATTTCACTTGGATCTTCAAGTTTTAAATCTTCGTGCTCGAACAAGTCATCCATAGTTTTATTTAATTTGTCACCATCCAAAACTTGATTTATGTCTTCATTATTTTGCTCAGTTCCTGAACTAGAATTAATATCATCTGCTTTTACGTATTCAAATCCGTCATCTGATAAGCTTTTTTCGGATTTTTTGTCACCGCATGAATCGACTTTAACCTCATCAGTTATACTGTCCTCCATTTCTGCGTTTTGAAGTTTAAGAGCTTCTTTAACAATTGGGTCAATTAAATTTTGTGCAAATTGACTGATAGCTTCATCTGTATCTTTGCCATCAGAAATTTCTTTTTCTTCCTCCTCGGGTGGTTCGTGCAAATTTAACAATTCATCATGATCTATAATTTCTTCATTATAACTTAGCTTATCCGATGTCAATGTAGCTTCAATTTCAGTATTGATATCGCTTTCAGTTACTGGAGGATCTTCCAATTTTAATATATTTTCAATTTTACTCGGTTCTGCTTTTAATGTTTCAAATTCTAATAGTTCTGGTACTTGATCTGTCATATTTTCTAAAAGTATTTATTATAAGAATTAATATCTATAAATTTTAATATCTAATAATTTTAATTTATTAGATTACTAGAAAAAAAATGTGATTCATTAAGTGTTTAATCATAAATATAATTTTGTTTAGCTTATTTAAAGAAACATCACAACAATAAATGATAATTAAATAAAAACCATAAATATAATTTATTTCAAAAAACTATAATTGGACTTTGTAATGGAAATATAATCAAATTTTGATTAACTATAGTCGTAAATAGAATAAATTAATCTTTTAGAATTTTCAGAATTTAGTTTTTTTTTGAATATCAAGAAATAATATTCAATCATCTTCAAATTATGATATACATTTCTATAATCTTGTTAGGTATAATATAGTGATATCGTGAATATGATTTTATTTTTTCATACTAAATTGTATATTGCAGATGAACTGGGTAGTTTTATTATGTAAATTTGACCTACATGTTGTTACCAATGCAACCTATATACTGGGCACCTGATGGGCAAAATACACAAGCTTTTCGAGATCGTTTTCAAGGGAAACCCTCATACGCGCACAAGAGGTATAACCATTGGATACTCCTCAAAAATGACATTGGAAATGTATTCCAAAGAGCGGTTTCTAGTAAAAGGTGAGCCATATTGCTGCTGGGCACTGATGGGTCCTTAAAATAGTGGTGGGTTACTGGGTACTGTTGTTTGTTTAAATCTGTGGTTATCCCCGTAACGCCATATAAATATTTCTTACTGCCACCCGAAACCCGTTGTTGAGCAACGTTCGAAATGTGTTCGAGTGGTTGGATCATCCGCAAAAAGTGAGCGTTATTACTAATGCTATAATTGCTCGGACGACCCCTGGGTCCAATGAGCTGTCGTTAGAAGACGTGTGCTCGATTTTTAGATTATCGGTCCCCGTATGTCGTGAACTTTAATGTTGGAATTTATCATGGTATAAAAGGAATCTTACAATGATTTTTAGACTAGAAACACATATAAAACCTCTGAAAATACCGTTTTCAATATCGGAAAATGTAATTATAAGACAAACATGTATGATTTACAAACTAAAACACATTCTAGAAGTTATTTAGGCCTTATTCAACAATCGAGCGGCTCGGCGCTTCGCCCGCTCCTTTCGTCCCGGTCGATAATTATTCGACGTTGTTGTTGTTGTTGGGGTTGCTGTTGGGGTTGTCATCGCCTCGCGGTAGGCCAGTTGAGCGGGAGCGAAGACGAGGGGGTAGGTGACAGCTGCTCCTTCTTGACAGGCGGACAGGGCAACTTCCAACCCCCGTATCTGTGTTCGGAGATTCTGATTCATCTGTTTTTCGTCCGCCCATCCCTTCTGGGCTGCGGTAAGCCGTTGATGTATGGACTTGATCTTCTTTGGGTCCACCCAGGTGGCCTTCGTTTGCTGGATTTCACGGATTAACTGAATGATCTGGTCATAGAGGGTCTTATTGGTTTGTTGGGTACGGGTCAGCTCTGTCCGTAGTATTTGGAGAGGTTCCATTTCTGTAATTAACGACATTGATTCTAATTTCGTGAATAGTAAATTACTCAAACAACCATACAAATTGTGAGGCTTTAATTTATATAATAAACTCAAAAACGCAAAATTGAAATTAATTATTTATTGAACATGAAATTTGGGTTTATCGATTGTTAAGGGAATTCATGATGTCGACATCGCCCTCAATATTTCGGTTCGTAGTAGGGTGGGTAAATAGGTCTTCCTCAAAAATCATTACCGGGCGCTTTGTATTGCGTACTGGTTTGGAGCTGGATCGTGTCAGGAATGAATAGGACTCCACGATCATACCTTTGGCAATGTCGTACTCGACGTTTTCCAGGTAATTACTGGCCCAGTCTACCAGTAGGTTGACCCGTCGTTGGTGGTCCTAAAGGCATGCCAAAAGTGCTCGAGCCCGATCATGAATTTCCTGGGCCGGGCTGGGGTCACTTGGTTGTCCTTGTTGCCGAAATTGTTTCATCGTATTTTCCACCAGAAGCATGTCATACCGCCGGTTTTCTCCGGGTTGGGGCATATCGGGGTATTTTTCTCGACCGAAGTGTCGCCACGCTCGCCTGCACTGGTCAGTGACATGTGGGGGAACCCATATAAAAGGCCCTGATCTTTCTAAACAATATTATGACCATGTAAATTACTTATTTCGGAATTCATAATTAAAGGAAATAGGTGTCATTACTATCTGGGTGGCATACCCCTTACAAGTTTCATTATGTAGTGCATAAAAGATAAAACAAATGAAATATGTATGTCATCAAAATCTAGGCCGTACGCAAAATAAAAAAATAAGCTATACAAAATGATTGCTAAGAAACAAATACTCTTGCCATGGAGCACGGCATTTTATTACTCAACACCCTTAAATAGATACATCTACATGGGTCGAAGAAAGGAAAACATTATTTCAAGGAACAGAAAATTTAACTGTTATAACCAATGTTGACTTAAGATCTTTATAGAATTTTTTCGATGAACCTCCTTTTACCACAGATATCCTCAGTTAGTATCCATGAAAAACAAATTGATCATGTGGAAGAATAAAATTGAACTTAGCATGTACTTGGCGTCTGGCAGATTCCTCTCTACAAAGTCAATAATTCTGGCAAGAATTACTCACAAGAAATCTGTGTAATCATTGGGTACGAGTATTATTTCGAACTTCGAAAGTTATCTGCAAAAAGTTGTATGATCATTTGATTATCAAGGTAAACTGCAAGAATATCTATAAAAATTCATATAACTATTGAATACCGTCATTAAAGTAAACTTCAATAATATCCTGATATTTATGTGATTATTATCTACCATTATAAAAGGAATTTCAAGGGAAAATTATTTACACGAAAATTCTTATAATTATTAGAGATACAATTAAGAAAATTGAATTTCGAAAATATTCACAAGGATTCGATTAATTATTACGATACCGTCATAAAAACGAATTCCGAGAAAATCTACGAAAAGATTCCTATAATTATTGCAATACATTCTTCGAGATGAATTTAACAATTTATCTGCAAAAGATTTATGTAATTATTACCATACGTTTATTAAAATGAATTCACAATTTTATCTACAAAAGATTTACGTAATTATTACAATACATTCCTTAAGATGAATTTAACAATTTGTCTACAAAAGATTTATGTAATTATTACCATACGTTTATTGAAATGAATTTAAAATCATTTACAAAAGCTTTATATAATTAATACAATACATTTATTAAAATGAATTTACAAATTTATCTACAAAAGATTTATGTAATTATTACAATACATTCCTTAAGATGAATTTAACAATTTGTCTACAAAAGATTTATGTAATTATTACAATAAATTTATTAAAATGGATTCCAAGAAATCTCTACGCTAGATTTATATAATTTTGAGAATAAAAATTATCTACGAAAAATTGGATAATCATTGAAAATGAGAATTAGAACTTACTCCAAGGTTGGGGATCTAGGTTCGAGGCTATCTCACTACTTGCTTCCCCGGTCACTGTGTCCATGAAGTCTTGTTGCTGGTACATTCGTAAACAAAATTTGGAAAAATGTCTATGATCGATTAGATTCGTCAGTGACTCTATTTATGGATCTTAACAGTTGGGGAACAGGAGTGTGCATGCGCACTACATCCCGCTCGGTGGTGTGTAATGTTCCCAGTATTTATCAGCGAGGGTGAGAAAATTTCGTGAAAATCAATACTTCTGAAAGTCAGTGACTGGGTTGGTTTAGTTTTTCTACTTATTTGTGTAATTTTTTGCATTATGATTTCCAGTTGGGGTAATTAATCATTTTAGTTCACATTCCGGAGTTTATCCCATTCTGTCCTCATTGGATTAGTCTCTGATATGCCTTCGCGATTTGCAGGCTGTTAGGTTGAAATTTACGATTCATTCGGTGGAAATAGTGCGATTCAGCCACTAGCGAGTAATTAGGTTTGTTTATTTTTACGAGATTTATTTTTTCAACTTCATTTATTTGTTTTACTTTTGCTAGAATTTTAAATTAGGGTTAAATAATCAGATTTGTTTTAGTAATATTTAATATATTGATTGCATTTATATTGCTTTTCTAGGTTTTGGATCGGTTATTGAATAATCAGATTTATCTTAGTAATATTTAGTATATTGATTGCATTTATATTGTTTTCCTAGATTTTGGATCGGAGGTTGAATAATCAGATTTATTTTAGTAATATTTAATACAGGTAACCCTCGATTAACACGGTACTTGAATAACACGATTTCGCTTTAACACGGTTAAAATATCGCGGCACACCCTTGTCTAGTACGATGTTTTTTAGCACGGTTTTGATTTTACACGGCTTCAAAATTGATGAAAACCCTTAATTAACACGGTCTCGATTAACACGATTTTAATTAGCACGGAGTATTCTTGGAACCAAACTATCGTGTTAATCGAGGGTTACCTGTATATTGATTGCATTTATATTGTTTTTCTAGATTTTGGATCGGTGGTTGAATAATCAGATTTATTTTAGTAATATTTAATATATTGATTGCATTTATATTGGATTTGGATCGGGGTCATATGATATTTTCAGTTGTGCTGTATTCAATGAAAAGTATTTTTATTAATTACGGATGCTGAATTTTTTAGTTTTTTTCCCCAGTTATCGAAGTGGAATCAATCAAATGCTTGCCTGCGGTTGCCGCTTATTCATTATCTCAAAGTAAACCTTTTCCGAATATTCTTAGTCCTCGATTTTGTTTTAGCAGGTGATTAAAGGGATATTCTATTTATTAATTATATATTTGGTAAGGTTCGAATTCTATTAATTCTAGACGGATTCTTACTATTCATTTGCTAAATTTTATTTGGAGCAATTCTGTCAGGTTTGAAATTTATCTTTACTATTATTGTTATATTAACTTTAGACAGGTTTTAACTATTTAATTTTGGTATCGTTAATTGATTTTTGGTGGAATTTAGTGATTAATTTTATGCGGATTCTAGCTATACGTTAGACGAGGTTTTATTCGAAAAATGAATTTCGTCAGGTATGAATTGCATGCTTCCTATTGTCGTTAGGTTAATTTTATAGGCGCTAACTCTGACTATTGATTCAATATTATCGGAAGGATCTTGGCCGATGGAGAGTGAGGACATGGCTTACCTTGTAAGAAATACAAATGAATTTATATTGTTGTGGGCTTTTCTCATTTATTCTTTTAATAATTCGTATTTTTTATTTGTAGTATTCAGATTTAGTTGGTCAACTACTCTAGTGATTATAATAATTTCAGTCCTACTTTATCGGTTTACCTTTAATTTTTACTTAATTATTATATTTTTATGATTCTACTATCAGTTATTTTATATCAGAATTTTCACTTTACGAGTACTAAATAGTGCACTAATTTTGGGGTTGAGTAATTTTTAGTCTTATCGGGGTAAAGCTCTTAATGGTAGTTAATATATTACCTCACGCGTCGATCCATTATTGGTTTTTATTTAAATCCTCATATTTAATCATAGTATTTACGGTATCTATTTTTATAGTGTCATTATATCCCGATCATAGCAACGATTTTATTTTAATTTTTCCCGTCACTCTCCCCTTTATTTAGCCTTAGGCGCATTTGTGTTTATATTACATTTAATGAGTGCCCACTGGACTACTCGGTATAGTGATTTTGAGCCATATGTAAAATAATTTAGGTCGAATTTAAAGAAAACGAGAGACGAGGAAGTAGCCAAAAGACCACTTCCCTATTCCTCCTTTCTTCTATAAGGGATAATATTGACGTTCCGATCCCTGCGTTCCGCACGCCGGGTCTTCACGGGCACAGATCATCGGCGATATTCCACGCACTTACACGAATCTGAATAATATGTCTGATTTTAATGACTTGTGACGTGTCTTGGCTGTGGGCCGGAAAAATTTCGACAAATTTTAAAACAAAAACATAATTTATATATTATGAATAATTTATTAAAATCAAAATGAAATTACCAACACGATCCAATCCATACAAAAAAATTCATAAATAATTTGGTCTCCCCACGCCAGCATCCAAGCAGAGCTCTATCGAGGTTGCGAGAATGTGACGTGGAGAGAGTTTCAATTAAAACTCTCACTTACATAGATTTTTAAAACTAGTTTGATAATTTCAAAAAACTATTAAAAATTATGTGAAAATGCATCGGTATATATACCTATTTTTTGGCCCTAACCTTGCATGTTCTTTTTGATTTAGTAAAACAAAATTCGACCTTGAAATTTTCTAGTGTATTCTAATCTTAATTTTTATTATTTTGCAATTTTATTTGATAATTTTACTTTTAAAATTTTTATTGAATTATTTCTAATTCAAATTCTTTGAATTTTATTTCATTTTTATGAAATTTCACATTTTTGTTAAATTATCAAATTTCGGTCGAATTTGTTAGGTTTTCGTGTTATGTTTATATTTATATCGTGCGGGTCTTGTTGCTTTTTGTTATTATTTTAATTTATTTTTATGTTTATTATTTTATATGTAATTGTCTTCTTTCTCATATTTTGATAGGGTTTAATTGGTGTTTTAATAGGTTTGAATTTAAATCTGCATGTTATATTTGCATGTGTGTTACCGATTCATTTAAACATTTACAAGGCCGTTTGTGTTCTGGCCCAACAATAGTTACAATTGCCTAAGGGTTACTATTCCCCACCCAGCGCCTGCATAAGAATTTGAACCGCTAGTCACCCGTCATAAATGACGTTGGTACTGTGAACTAGTGGGTGGAAGGTTAGCAAAAGGTGAGCTCCTTTTCAAGAACTGCTAATGCCCTAACCCCCCTCGGGATCATGAGCTGTCATAGAAGACTTCATGCTCTACTTGATCGGTCCCCCTTTCATCTATCTATCTATTTAATTAATAATTTACCTAATCATTTGATCATTTAGTGTCCCCATATCCAACAACTGCAATTCATATTTAAACATCACTATCAACTCTAACACCAAAATTAACATTCACAGATTATATTTAAATTTAGCAAATGATCAACATTGACAAATTATATTCAAATTTAATAGATAATCACAGTGTCAGAAATGCTCAAAGTTATCAAATGTACAAGAGCTAAAATCCATTTGCGTCCAAAATGTGACCTAATAAGCGAGCTCGTTTCAATTTAAACTGCAGCTCCCTTTCTTTTTTGCTCGGCCGATTCTTTCTTCGGTTCCTTTTAGGCAAATCTTCCGGTGGACATGAGGGACCTGAGGTCATAGCTTTTACTCCGTCGTCTTTCCCGGTAATGTTTCGTATTACTATGGCTTGTTGTTCTGTCGATAGTATGGCTCCGCTCTGCATTAGACCTGTGCGGATGTCATCTCTTAATTTCAGCTCGGCCACTTGTTTTTCAAGTTCCTGGGCCTTCTGCTCGGCCAGCCACAGGGCTTCATCTTTTCGACTTAACTGGGCCTTCAATTCATCCATCTCTGTTCTTTATTTATTTGCCGTCTCCGGGCGAAGCCACGTTTGCTCCATGTAGCGGCACTTCCGCACCATGGCCTCCGCCCTCTGACTTTGAGTTATTGCCGTTTGGTGATATTCGGATATGTCCTTACGAAACTTGTCTAACATCCTTCTGTATGAGTCCACTGAACAAAAAATCTTTACATTCTTATCTTTATTAATTTTAATTTATACATAATGAAAAATAACATGACTTTATAATCCTAAAACAATATTTCTTGGAGACGCATCATGCTATCTAGACGGGGGAAGGGATGGGTATGCACCTTTTACTTCCTTGCACGCCCCGAAAGTATCTACAACAGTGCTCATGGCCGTGACACTGGTCAACGCGCCATGCCCACTGCTGGGGACACTCTGGGTCCTATAATATAATAATATTAAAAATTTTTATTTTTCAGGTTAAAAATTTATTTCAAATTTTCTATTTATGAAAACTAATTTGAAATTACCAAAAAGAAATCCTAATTTACTAAATTTAAAAAATAAAATTTTAATTTAAATTACTTTAATATAATTCATATATATTATAATAGAATTTATAGAATTTTATTGTGTTGGGCCAGCACACAAATAGCCTTGAGAATTGTTTAAATGCATCAGTAATACAGCACGGAAACCCAGCACCAAGATAACTTAAAATACAATATACAACACCAACTAAACACTTTAAAATCTGAGAGAATATAAATAAATATAAAATCAAAAACATAAAAAGTAAAATAAAATAAATACAAAATGCATCAAGAACCGCACGAAATTTACATAAAAAATAACATAATAACAAGAAAATTCGACCGTAAAATGACCATTTATATAAAATTAAAAATTAATGAATTAAATTAATAAAAATAAAAATATTTTTGGATGAATAAATTTAATTAAAAATGTTAAAAATAAATTACCAATTTAAATTAAGAAATAAATAAAAATTTAATTTAGATAACATAAATAATTTCAAAGTCGAATTTTGTTTAATCGCAATAAACTAACACGCAAGGTTAAGGCCAAATTATAGGTATATATACTGATATGATTTGACAAATATCTAATCTTAATTTTCAGTATTGATTTTAAATCGTATTTTGACACTGGTTGTCAGCAGTTTCACTTTGGATTATTTAATTCGATGTTTTTAATTTGGATGGATTTATGAATTTTTATGGATGTATTCGACTTATTTAGGAAGTTTAATTCAATGTTTTTAATTTGGATGGTTGAATTTATGAATTTTAATGGAAGTAGCCGGTAATTTAGCTTTGGTTTTAATAAATTATTATGATGCTTAAATTATTTTCTAATTGTCGAAAATTTTCCGGCCCACAGCCAATACATTGCAAGATAGTAAAATCATATACAGTATTCAGATTCGTGTAAGTGCGTGGAATACCGCCGATGATCTGTGCCCGTGAAGACCCGGCGTGTGGAACGCAGGGATCGGAACGTCAATATTATTCCGTAAAGAAGAAAGGAGGAGTAAGGAAGTGGTCTTTTGGTTACTTCCTCGTTTCTCGATTTCTTTAAAATCGACCTAAATGATTCTACAATCGGCTCAAAATCTCTAACACCGAGTAGTCCAATGGGCACTCACTAACTATGAAATGAACATACATAGATCTTAAGGACAAAAAGAGGGAATGGGTAGCGGGGAAAATTGCGAAATCATTGCAACACTTAAAATGAATAGCCATCGGAAAAAGATTAATCCGAACGACTAAAATCATGAAAATAATGTTTTTAAATTAGAATTAAATAAATTATGTTAAATTGAAACGGAAAATATGGGCAGAACGCTGCGCAAATTTTTGGAAATAGTTAAAACACTTATCCTAAAAAACTGTAAAATAAGGGCGGAACGCTGCTCAAATTTTCCGAATTAACTAAAATACTTATAAAAAATAAAAAAATAAAAATGAAATGCGACTCAACGGTTGGTATAAGATTATCATGAAACTGAAAAATAAGAGCAGAATGCTGCTCAAATTTTCCGAATTAATTCAAATACTTAACAAAAATAGTAATGTAAAAATGGAACGTGTAAAATAATGGCGGTACGCTGCCAAAAAATTTTCGAACCAACAAAACTACTTTTTCTAAAATTGTAAAATAAGAATGGGTTACGACTAATGTTGTGTATCAATAAAAAATTATTTTATAAAGCTGAGGAATGAGGAAGGATCCCTACTAAAAACTCGATAATAATAATAATAATAATAATAATAATAATAATAATAATAATAATAATAATAATAATAATAATAATAATAATAATAATAATAGTAACAATAATAATAATAATAATAATAATAAGAATCATAATAATAATAATAATAATAATCATGGTATTAGTAGTAATGATGATAATAATTATGATAATAATAATAGTAGTAATAATCATAGTGGTAATAACAATAAATATAATGGCAGTTATAGAAATAAAAATAATAATAAAGGTAATAGTAGTAACAATTAATAAAGGTAATACATATAATAGCAACAATGATAATGCTAGTAATAATAATAGGGAACATTGTAGTTATGATAGGGATAAGAGTAAGAGAACTAGTGTGTGAATACTTAACATAACCAAGGGTGTACCGACCAAAGAATAATCTTCGACATGGACAACGATAAGAAGGACTATGGGAATGGACATAACAATGAATGATATGAGAGTATAGGTTAACATTTGACAGAGATAGGAGAATAATGGGACCTAAAAATCAAAATCGAGCACAGGCCTCCTATCGGCCGCTCGTTGGACCCATGGATCGTTCGGTCAATTATAGCACTAGCAATAGCGCTCACTTTTTGCGGCGATCTACTCACTCGAACACAGTTCCAACGTTGCTTAGCAACGGGTGCCGAGTGGTAAGCAAAAGAAATATTTGTATGGGGTTGTCTGGGTAACAACCATATAGTTTCAAAATATCTCCACCCAGAAACCTACCAATTGTAAAAATTAGATTGACATTACTATATGATAAAATATATTATTTTGTATTAGCGGCCATCATTCCGATTCTCAAGCTTAAGGGTTTAGGATAAATTTAATTATATAGTCTTCTTTTATATATATGTTTTAGTTTTTTGCTCGTCGCTTATTGTCATAGCAACGGGTCGAAGAGTTTACAATTTTTATTATAGGTAATATCGATTTTTGTTAGCTACTTTTACATTAATGACTTTGCATTTTTAGATCCCCTGTCGCAACCCGATGTCTGTGGATTCTATTTTCCCGTCCATACTAGTAGTAGGATTTGAGCCCGTCAGATACAAACCCCCCTTGGTTTACGTAATTGTTACGTAACATTTGACCTCTGCACACATTGTTGCTACCTGGAGATTGACCTTTATCCACTAGTTGCTACCTAGTAATTGACCTTTGGTCAGTGACCTCATGATTACATCACTTGACCACTGGTCACTACTCGGAGACTAGTTACCTAACTGTTATTATGTCACGTAGTTGTGGACCAACATACCTACCTTCTAGAACCTTTGGTTCTTAAACATTTCACACATACACACACACCCATCAGCGCCCAACACGCCTACAACTACGTCTACGACTAAGTCGTAGACTTAGCAAAATCACTCACTAGTACTATTGGTATTATTATTATACTTTTTACTTCATATAAACGTATGAGTTTCGTTTACCTCATTGATTCATGTTACTTGCATGTGATATATTAAAAAATTATATTTACATGTAATTTTCAATTGTTAATTATATTATTACATAAAAAATTATAAAATAATCATTAAACATAATAAATTAACATCAAACTCGTCTTAAAAATAAATGTTCAATTCTAAATTATTTAGCTTACTGACTATTTTGTTAGTAGTATATTACATAACAATTTTATCAAAATAATCATAAAACTTTAATAATAAATAAAAAATTATATTTACATGAAATTTTTAATTGTTAATTATATTTTTACATAAAAAATTATAAAATAATCAATAAACATAATAAATTAACATCAAACTCGTCTTAAAGTAAATGTTCAATCCTAAATTATTTAGCTTACTGACTATTTTGTTAGTAGTATATTACATAACAATTTTATCAAAGTAATCATAAAACTTTAATAATTAATAAAAAATTATATTTACATGAAATTTTTAATTGTTAATTATATTTTTACATAAAAAATTACAAAATAATCATTAAACATAATAAATTAACATCAAACTCGTCTTAAAAATAAATGTTCAATCCTAAATTATTTAGCTTACTGACTATTTTATTAGTAGTATATTACATAACAATTTTATCAAAATAATCATAAAACTTTAATAATTTTCATGAAAATTTAAGTTTAAAAGCACTATGTATATTTAGTTAATTATTAAAAATAAGTCACTCAAAACTTAAATTTGAACACAGGATTTACAATATTTTAAGAAAATAATTCAACAAGTTTAAAATTTCAACCCAACTAAATATAAAAAATTATACAAGATTTACTTTACCAATTTCTATAAAATTTTAAATTTTATAGAATATACAGATATAAAATATACAGATTTATATTCTATAAAAAATTTAATTTTTAAAATAAAAAATAATTCGCCCACGATAGGAGTTGAACCCCCAAACGAATTATTACCAACACCACTGATTTAAGAATTTTGAAAATAACTCATTCAAGATAGGATTTAAACATTGGATTAGTTTATGAAAATAATTAATAGGATTATTTACATGTAAATACTTAACCAAATTCTATAAATTTATAGCAAATATACTGTTTCTAATGAAAATTCAATATTTTGATAATATTTCATCAAGTTAGTCGGATACTAATTTACAAGTTCATTCGACTCTATAAATTATTAGCGATACCATCAACTAAATTCGTTGTGTTTTTAGTGTTTTTATGAAAATAAGTCAGTGGGTTTACAAATGAAAGTAACCGATAATTTCGGACATTAAAGCTTTATGTAGCCAAAATTGATTAAATAACCATTAAAAATTCATCAGGTGTTACCGATTAAATATTTCAATAATTTATGATTCAAACTAGGTATATTATAATACTTTTCGATTAATTTATGGATAAACTATTACATGGTTTGTTATAAAGTTATTTAAAAGGTTAAGAATTTTAACCCTAAATAACGAAAGAAGACACAATTTTAACCCTAAAAGATGAAATATAACTTTGAACCCTATGTGATTAAAATGTTATAACATTATGTAAACCAATAATTACTAAATACCAAGTAAACACGTGTCTTTAATAAAGAGTAGTTGGTAAAAAACATACATATATTTAAAAATCGTTGACAATTTTTAAGTACCAGTTAAAAATGGTTTTGAAAATATGAATAAATATTTTAATTTAAGAATATTAAATTGAAAATCTCTATTGAAATTAAAAAGTATATAAATTTGTTAATCGTCAATTTAAATAAACTCGTAAAATTATTGATTGACTAAATGCAATTGTTAATTAGAAATATTATTGACTGAACTTATTTTTTAATAGAAAGTTATTCTTGAAACAACATAAAAATCATATTTCAATAACTTTTCTTTAAATTAATTTTGAAAAAGTACAAACCAAATACTTTATTTTGATTGGCTGTTACTATTGACAACGACATTATTTTGCGATAAATTTAATCGCTAAACTCAAAATACTAATAAATTTATTAAATTTATTACAGTTTTCTTGAAAATAATTTGAAAAAGTAGAGACAAAATACTTGATTTTGATTGGCTGTTACAATTGCTATTGATAACGACATTATTTTTCGATAAATTTAATCGCTAAACTCAAAATACTAATAAATATATTAAAATTATTACAGTTTTCTTGAAAATAATTTGAAAACATACAAACTATTTTTCAATAAACTTATTATTATTTAACTAAAACCGGTTGTTGAAAATACTAATAAATTTATCAATTAAAATAATTAAAATTTTAATGAAAATAATAATTTGAAAATGAAATTATAGAATACTTGATTTTGATTGGTTAATTCTATTTATTACCAATGACAACGACTCAAATTAATTCAAATTTTAATGATCAAATTATTTTCTAAATATTATTGGTACCGCATTGATAGGAAATCATACTATTCAATCGAACATAATTTCATTAATCCTTTTAAATAAATCAACAAAAGTCATTTAAAATTAATATAATGTTGAACTTATTGCTAATCACCGACTTATTTTATTTAAAATTTATCCGAATCTAATTATGTGCATTGTAAAACATTACAGGTAATAATTCTTAGATGCTCCTATTAACATTACAACTTTTACATGCTGGACCAATACATTTTCCTGTAAAATGGTCTAACCTTATCTACTATGTTCTTATTACACAAATAACAATATTCACAATTATCAAATGAATATTCTTCAAAATTCATAAACGTAGTTTTAACCAATGAAATGATGGTAACTTGTCATATCAGTGAAGTTGTTGATTAATAAGAATCCATCAGAAATTGGCAAATGTTTTTGAAAATGTTATCTTTTGGTAAAATAGATAACGAAACTAGGTGTTTTGACCAGTTTTTGAACTCCAAATATTTATCTTTTGGTAATTTATATAGCGTAGTACCCAACTGATTTTTCTTACATAATTGGTGTTTTTCAAAGGATTTTGGCTTACGAAATCCATTTAAACAATTTTCACACCATTTGCAACAAATTCGAACATTACAATCATTATTTTTATGACAATTCATCAAGGATTGTAAATTAGTTACTGCTGTATAATGATATTTTTCACCCTCCTTTATCAATAATAAATAAATTGGATCCAATCCAGTTACTTTTGTTGGGTGAATTATATTTAAATATGGATGCTTCGTTATAAGTTCTTCTCTATTCTCAAAATTTTCGTTAAATCATTACATTAATTGCTAAACCAGGATTTTTCTTCACAAAAGTTGGGATATCACACAGTTTCATTGACATATCGTTAGGATCGTATATATTAAGTCATTCATATACGGTAAATATTTTCTTGGTCTATCTTTCTTGATTTTATCAGATTTCAATACAGCCAAAACACTATATATGAAACATAAATTATTGGTATTTTGTACGTTAACTATTACCTTTTTACATATTAGAGCTTTAGATGTTGGAATATTACTATGTCCAGATAACCTAGATATATTAGAAACTTTGGTTACCTTGAAATTTACTTCTAATATTCTGTTTATTTTCAAACTACTTCTGTTCATTCAACAATCTTTTCATTTATTTTCTTTGTACCAATATCAAGAAAAGTTGTAGTCACTGAAGCAGCGTGATTTGATATACTATCTACTTTGAGTTCCCCATCTTTTTCAAATTCTACTTGGACTCCAAATTGAACTTTTGAATGTTTCATTTCATTTAATGTAATTTTTAATTTTTCCAAAAGAGAAGAACTATTTCCTTAACATTATATCTTCCGATGTTCACTTTTATAATTCGATGTGAGCGTAGTAAATCATATTCAATTTCTGGTTCAACAATAATGTCGCTTAACCCTAGTCCAATTTGTAAATCATCTTTAATAAATATTTTTTCAAGTATTTCAGATTTTATGGTGGTTTTTCGTTTCAAACTGTGTTTAAACAATGATTTTTTATCCGTATAAAATTGATATATTACTGAGCATTTCATGTAAAACTCTACATTTCTCTGCACATACTCAATATTTACCGAAAATATCTACTTTAAATCGATATATTACTGATCATTTTCATTAAAAACCCGATATTTATCTGTACATACTTGATATTTAACCATAATTTCCTCCTTAAAATTGATATATTACTGATAATTTCACGTATAACCCTATATTTATTGATACAAACTCAATATTTAGCCAAAATATCACACTTTAAAATTTATATATTACTGATCATTAAAACCATATATTTATCTACACATACTCAATATTT
This sequence comes from Schmidtea mediterranea, assembly GCA_022537955.1. NCBI lineage: Eukaryota > Metazoa > Platyhelminthes > Tricladida > Dugesiidae > Schmidtea > Schmidtea mediterranea. The sequence goes on from CM039680.1 coordinate 95,512,222, forward strand.
AGCCATAATTTATCATTTAAAATTAATATATTACTGATAATTTTCATGTAAAATGTAACATTAAATGATTATTTCTACTCAATATTTACCTTTGATTTACCTTAATTTCTCCTCACACACAACACGATGACGCAATCTCTTCCGATAGTGCAAGATCAATTTGCATCAAATCAATTGAATAATAGTTCATCAGAACTTGTTATTTTCAAGACAATTCTACAAAATCAAATAATTTTTTCCCAGCAATTATTGGATTTTATTTCTCAAAGATCAAATGGACAAAATCAATTGCCACTTTCGGCGAAGCCAATTCATCCAGATCTATCGTTGGATTTAGTATCAAAGAAATCGACTCGTGATAATCAATTGCCACCTTCAACGAATGCAATGGATCCTGAAAAATCGTTCGACGAATGTGATAAGGAAGCACTTTCAAACAAAATATTGCCACTTTCGGCGAAGCTAATGGAACTTGAAGAGCACATTTTGCGAATGAATAGTAAGTTTGATATTGTTTTGAATAAATTAAGTAATTCTAATTTTAATGATAATAATTGTAATTTAAATATACTAAATAAAATTAATGTCGATAATAATGATGACCTAAATATCTCATCTAATTATAATCTTGTTTCAGAAAATGCAGAAAATAGTCCTTTAAATCTTATTAATACACAGCTTAAAAATTTTAAAGTTACTAAAACTAAGGATGCTTTAAATATGAAAAGATTTAACTGCAATTACCTTTCACGTATTTTAAATAAAAATGAGCGTCGTAATATTATTAATAATTATCCATGCTTCATAAGTTTATTGAAAAAGAAAAATTCTAAGACCAAGTTTGATCTTATTAATTATGAACTTTCCTTGATTAATAAATCGAAACTTAATTTTAAAATAAAAGATTGTGATAGTTTATTCTATAGAAATGGAAATCTCTGTATTTCAATCAAGTTAAGTGAAATTAAAAAAACAGATGCTACTAAAAAGATAATTACAAAATCAACAAATTTTCAAAATAAAAATAAAACCATTATTTCGAACCTTATTAATACTGATAATTATTGTTCCAAGCTAATTAAAGCTCCATTAGCAATAAAGAAATTTTTATTGGTCTTTTCACATAAATTAGCCGAAACAGTTTCTATTAAAAACGAACTGCATAAAAGAGCTGTCATTAATAAAACTTTGGATAATTTAAAATTTCAAAAACAATTACCATACTTTTTTGTAAAATCTGACTTAAAATATGCTGATGGTGACTTTATTATGAAGGATCTTTTAACTTCTGAAGATGCTGATAATGAATCTTTTAATATTGGGTCATCTAATTTAACAAGATCGCAGCTTGATAAACTTTATTTTGATTTTCCAGAGATTAAAGAGATGTTCTTTACTGAAGGCATGCACAAAGATTCTGATAAGATAAGTAGTTTAATTAATCACTTAAAGGTAAATAAAGAATTTCCAAAAGATATTTCATTTTCTGGTGGTGAATTCATTACAAATCAAAAATCAAATAAAATAGAACCCGATTTAAGCAATGCTTCTGACGTTATGTTTAATTTTGGATTATTCGACTTATTTAAGATATCTAAAGACGATATAGAACTTGAGAGGCTTATTTCATTACCTGCTTCTTCAAATAAAATTGTTGAAATAATTTTCCACCTAAATTATTTAAACTTAAAGGGTAATATAAAATATTTTAGTAACATAACATATGGTACTTATGTTTTAAATTATTTCCGTAATGTTTTACTATTACATTCTATTATTGATAGTGAAAAATGCAATTCGTTGATAATTGATACTCTTGAAATATGGGGGTCTGAATTAACTGATCAAATTCCTTCTACTTCCTTTTTTAAATTTAGTTGTCAAGAAAAACTAATTAAATATAAAAAGTGGTTACTTAATGGCGAAATTGATAAGTTAAAAAATATAATTTCACCACTTACAATTAAAAGAATAAATAATTTATTTAATTTATTTAATAAAAAAATTTCGGAAAAAACTAACCGATTGAGTATGATAGACTCGCTGCTTACTTACATCAATGATTTTCGTCCTGAAAGAGACGATAATGTCACAGTTACGGCAAAAAGATTATTGTATTTTGTTATTAGAGATAAGAAAAAATTTCTATTTAAAAATAGAGACGACTTTCAGATTTCAATGAAATGTCGGAAAAACTGTACTAAGGAAATGAGCTTGATTATTTTCGATCTCATCGAATCTCTTGAAAATTTGATAACTTATGAAGAACATGTTAACTCTGTCGAACTCACCGATAAAATTGATAACTTTAATAAAGGAAGTAGTTCTAACGTAACAAATATCGAAACAAAACTAGTTTTACCTGTTGATATTGACGAAGAAACTGTATCTTCTTTGGAATTAAAAATTACAGAAAATAAAAAAATGATGACTAGACAAAATCTAAAAGTGTCAAAGGCAATGTCCAAGTGAAGGTACGTGCCAGCATCAGTCTTAGAATCTGCCACAATCTCTGAAGAGACTGATGCAGAATGCACTAAATTAAAAAATACTAAACTTCGTGATCCAAAAGTGTGGTTTACCGACGATGACATTGACCAATACCTTGAACGGCATATCAGTAATCCTACATTTGCACATTTACCGTGCTTTATTATTAGTATTCTATCTTCAGACATTAAAGAAAATATTATCTCGATTCCAGATGCAGTATTTAAAGCTGAGGTTATTCTTTGTCCGCTAAATATAAACAATGCCCATTGGATTTTATTTGTGTACAGCAAATCGTTGCTTGAGTCATATTTTATTGACCCAATATTTGCAAATAGAAATCTGTTTAAAAATAAACAAGCTACTCTTAAGATTAACATTGCTTTAAATAAGATTTTCAAACTTCAAGTGGCTTCATCTTGTCACCCTTTCCAAAATCTAATATATCAAGAGAACAGTTTTGATTGCGGTCTTTTTATTTGTGCTTATGCAATTCTTATAAGTCAAGGTTTGGACACTTTTCCTAACAATTTTATAAATGGGATAAGACGAGAGGTGCATGATTTTCAAATTTTTGGCTCAAACAAAGTATCCCAAGTTATCGGTGGGGGCCTTCCTAAAAATAATTTGATGGGAATCAATTTTAAAAAAGCAATTGCGCTTACTCTTGAAAAACAAAAACGAAACATCAATAACAGTATTAATATTAAACCAAAATTTCAAAAGTCATGTGTGTCATTCCTCTTAAGTAAATGGTTTAAAAGCAATACGAATATACTTGTTCTTTCCCTGGATCTAACTATCAATTTAATAGCCCAAAATAATAATTATATCATTGAGAACGTCAACTTTCGGCAGTTCAAAGACGTTCAACATGTCATTAGCATAATTCCCAATGAAAATTATTTGTGTTTACTTCTCTATTCGACCCGTCGTATGACTTGTAATATTTTCGATTTTCGAAAGACTGATATTTCTGATAGACTAACCGAAATAGGAGGAAACTTTACGGATTATTTAAATAGTTTTTTCTTGAGTATGAAAATAAAATTTCAAATAAATCATGGTATTCTCCTACGCTGCTTCATTTCAGATGATCCAACTTTTCATGCCGCTGCTTTCATTGTGTTTTTGGAAAAATTGATTTTAGATCGGGATTTTCAACCTGATAAAATATATAAGCTACTTGATGATATCAACACTAAAGAGTGTGTTGAAATTTCATTAAATTTAAATCTAATAAATGGAAAGATTACCGACAGCATTTTAATAAAATATTTTAATAATTTAAGTTTATCAACAGACTTCGTTCTTTTGGGTTTCACAATGTGTACTGCTATTCTTGACGATTGTACTCATTATTTGAATGAACATTTGAATTATAAGTGCCTCCAAAACGCGAAAGTTGTATTTGCCATTTTTGCTCCACCAAAGTCTCGGGAAACACTAATGGTAATTGATTATAACACTGACGAGCATTACTTTCTGGATCCAACAACACTTGATGTCAGCCTAAACTATACATTTATTTGTAAAGTATTAGTTACTAAAATAAATGAAATAAGAAACTCACGTGGTTGTGCCATTAGAGCAGGCAAATGTCCACATGATGTTCGTGGTTCAGGTTTGCTCAGTAAAATTCTAATATGTGCTTTCATCAACAACTATGCGCATGATATGTCCCTTGAAAACATTAATTTGAGAGAAATAGCAAGAATTAACAACTCTGTTCTTCCAATTGTTTCTGAGATCAATAACAAAGATAAAGAGAAAAATTTAACAAAAGCAAAAGAAACAATTAAATTTGACTTACAACAGCGTAAAAATAAAGTATTTGAATTAATTATTAGTTTTGAAAATGCTGATGTTAACCAAATAGTTGAAAGCATTATTCGACAAATTCCTCACTTAAATAATTTCACTGAAATTAAATCCCACGAACCATACCTAGGAAGTAAACAAAACTCAAATATAATTAGTAAATATAAAAGTAGATCAGAATTTTTAATTAATATGAAATTAACTTTTTATAAAATTATTAATGACTTACCAGTCACTGTCAGGCCTGAAATTCAGGATATTCTGAACCAATTTAACCAGGAGGATCCAGTATCGAATTCATGGAATAAAATTCTTAAAGATTGTCGAAGCACGACAAATGTTCTCAATCTTGTAGATATTTTACCGTTTGAAGTTATTTACGAATTAAAGAGAGCTGATAACACTTCACCGGGTATTGATGGTATTCAATACAAAGATCTTGCTCTTCTTGACCCTGAAGGTATTTTGTTAAGTTTCCTGTTTAATAAAATCATCAGTAGTAAAATCATTCCGACTAGCTGGAAAACTTTCAAGACTATACTAATTCCGAAACCTGATAAGACAGATAATTATGATAAAGTTTCATCTTGGCGACCAATAGCTCTGCTGTCTGTTATTTATAAAGTCTTTGCGTCTATTTTAACTACACGCCTAACATCATGGGTGATTTGTAACGATATTTTGCATATTGGGCAAAAGGGCGGCTCTGTCCATGAAGGTTGTGTCGAGCACAATTCAGTACTTTCTTCTGCACTTGAGCATTCGAAATATAGCAAGAATTCCCCATTAGCTATTGCTTGGTTAGATATTAAGGACGCATTTGGAAGTGTTCCTCATGACTACTTGTGGAGTGTTCTGAAAACTATTGGCGTTAGCGAAGAATTTATTACTATTGTCAAATTACTTTACACCGACACTCAATCTTTCTACAGCTGTGGCCCAATTGTAACACCTAATCTTTCAATCAAAAAAGGAGTTAAACAAGGATGTCCTCTTTCAATGATTCTTTTCTCGATTGCCATTAATCCTGTTCTTGAAGCAATAAGTAGATCATGTATTGAACCATTTATGATTGGTGATTTGCCCGTTCAAGTTCTAGCTTATGCAGATGACATTGCACTTGTTGCAAACAATGTCGAGAACTTTCAAAAAATTGTTGATGTTGCTGTTGAAGCTGCTACAGAAATAGGATTTGAATACCGACCGGAGAAGTGTGGCTACATGCAGCTTCCCAGAGTTAACATCAATGGTGAGATCTTGATAAATGAAAAGGAGATCAAAAAATTGTTGTCAAAAGAATTTTATCAATATCTTTGTGTTCCAGTAGGTGAGGACAATGATCAAAGTCCCTATGCAATTCTTGATAAAGTTGTTAGTGACACAAAAAAAATTGCAGATTCCGGTTTATTTGGTTGGCAAAAACTCAAGGCCTACAAGATTTTTATTCATTCTCGACTAAAATTTGCATTTCGAACACGTGAAATTAAAACTATGGCTTTATCAGCTTCTCAAGGAAATACTAATCCCTGTGGCAATAACTCAAGTAAATTGCGTGGCCATCTGAGAAGAATTTTGAACTTGCCGCACAATTCTGAGACAGTTTATTTATACAACTCAACTGAAAATGGTGGAGCTTCGTGTGTCGATTTGCTTGATGAATATCATACTCAAACAATTGTGCACTTTTTCCGACTCTTTACTTCCAATTGCGATTACTCGAGAAAAGTTAATATTGACTCTCTAAAGTTTGTAACGGGTCCACGTCTTGGAATCAAAGAGCCTACATTACAACAAAGTTTTGATTGGATTAATGGTGCTGAAACTAAATTGAATCATGGTGGAAGGAAAACGAGATTTCAACGTGCACGTACTTCAATAATTTACTTTAAAAGAGAACACTCAATTTCCGTATCTTTTCATATTGTTAAAGAGCAAGTTTTTTTATATCTGATAACAAAGAGTCATGGAACTTTCATACTTACGACTAAGTTTCGAAAAGCAATTTCTAAGATATTTCACTCTGCATTGTACGACTCATATATGCAAAAGTGGCAACTGAGTAATAAAAGCGACATGATTGCAGCGGCTATAAAATTATCTCCTCAAATAAATAAAGCAATTTTTAAAAGTAAACTTGGCGAATTTGCATGGAACTTTATACATCGAGCGCGAACTAATACACTTAACATCAATGCAAAGCCTAATAGAAAAGGGGATTCTAGACTTTGTAGACGTTGTGAGAAAGAGGATGAAACTATGTCTCATGCCTTACAGTCATGTAAGATTCACCAAATACTGACATTAGAGAGACACAATGACTGTATATAGATAATAACGAATAATCTAAAAAATCCTAATTTTATTGTCGTGGTTGATCATTCTTGTTCTCTTGTCCTGAATTCTAAACAACGCGTCGATCTTATAATAACTGATACTGAAAGAAAAAGAATATTCATGATTGATATTAAGTGTCCAATGGATTCTGTTTCACATTTTGAGTTGACTGATAAGGCAAATATTGAGAAATATAGCTTGCTTCAGAGTGAATTACAGGTAGCCAAACCTGATTATCAGGTAGAGCTTTACACTTGTATTATTGGTGCATTAGGGTCGATTCCTCCATCAACTTATGATCTGATTTGTAAACTTGGCATTGAACCACTTCAAACAGAAGGTCTGCTAAAAGAATGTGCAATGAGCAATATCCTGCACTCAGCTAAAATATGGTATTACCATGTTCACGGCATTCTACCAGATTTCTGCAATTAATTTAAAATAATGGATATTTAAACTAACTTAAACTTTTTCATTGAGATCAGAATTATTTTATTTGTTTGAAATGATTCAGACTACATTCGTAATTTATCTTTAAATTCAATATTATTAACCTGACTTTTGCCTTGTAAAAGTCGTAATTGAATTTAGAAAACTTAGAAAATCAAATCAGAGCTACTTTCGTAGTATTTATTACTGCATAATTTAAATTTGCAATGCCGGATGACGACGCCGATGAATCCTCATATCAGATCAAGCAAAAGAAAATTCAGAAGACGCCAATTGCAGAAGAGACTGATTGATCAAATACTTGATAACTTACATTTGAATTCATCCTTCTCTACTACGATTGCAGTATGAATTGCATGCTTCATGTTGAGCATATTCTTTTCACTGTGAAACAAACTTGTTATATTTAATAAAATTTTGAATAGTACTAGTGAGTGATTTTGCTAAGTCTACGACTTAGTCGTAGACGTGTTGGGCGCTGATGAGTGCGGATTGGTATGGATTAGTATGGATTGGTATGGATTGGTATGGATTGGTACGGATGGGTACGGATGGATGCGGATGGGTGCGGATGGGTGCGGATCGGAATGGATTGGTACGGATGGGTACGGATGGTTCCGGATGGGTGCGGATCTGTGCGGATCGTTGGTTGGTGTGTGTGTGTGTGTGAAATGTTTAAGAAGAAAAGGTTCTAGAAGGTCGGTGTGTGGAAGTATCTAAAAGGTAGGTGTGTGGAAGGTTCTAGAAGGTAGGTGTGTGGAAGTATCTATAAGATAGGTGTGTGGAAGGTTCTAGAAGGTAGGTGTGTGGAAGTATCTAGAAGGTAGGTGTGTGGAAGGTTCTAGTAGGTAGGTGTGTGGAAGTATCTAGAAGGTAGGTGTGTGGAAGGTTCTAGAAGGTAGGTGTGTGGAAGTTTCTAGAAGGTAGGTGTGTGGAAGTATCTAGAAGGTAGGTGTGTGGAAGGTTCTAGAAGGTAGGTGTGTGGAAGGTTCTAAAAAGTAGGTGTGTGGAAGGTTCTAGAAGGTAGGTGTGTGGAAGGTTCTAAAAAGTAGGTGTGTGGAAGGTTCTAAAGAGTAGGTGTGTGGAAGGTTCTAAAAAGTAGGTGTGTGGAAGGTTCTAGAAGGTAGGTGTGTGGAAGTATCTAGAAGGTAGGTGTGTGGAAGGTTCTAGAAGGTAGTTGTGTGGAAGGTTCTAGAAGGTAGGTGTGTGGAAGGCTCTAGAAGGTAGGTATGTGGAAGGTTCTAGAAGGTAGGTGTGTGGAAGGTTCTAGAAGGTAGGTGTGTGGAAGGTTCTAGAAGTTAGGTGTGTTGGTCCACAACTACGTGACATAATAACAGTTAGGTAACTAGTCACCGAGTAGTAACCAGTGATGTAATAAGTGACCAGTGACATAATAAGTGACCAGTGGTCAAGTGATGTAATCATGAGGTCACTGACCAAAGGTCAATTACTAGATAGTAACTAGTAGACAAAGGTCAATCTACAGGTAGCAACAGCGCGTGCAGAGGTCAAATGTTACGTAATAATTACGTAAGCCAAGGGGGGTTGTATCTGACGGGCTCACATCCTACTACTCATACTTAATACCAGGTACACTCTTCCATGTATTGTTTAACTTATTCATCTTTAGGTTTTAGACCTCTCAACAAAATTAATTTGGATTTATTTTTTCTTTTTATCGTTACCGTTGGAATTTTTATTATATTATGTTTGAAAATAAAAATTTTTGTAAGTGTTTTATCTTAATATTACTACGAATAACTGTGATTTTAATATGAATAGTGAAGTTAAATTAATAGTAGTACTGTTCATATTAACTATAATAATGATAAGGCTAATAGAAACCTTAATAATAACATTAACAGATTAATAGTAATAATATTAATAATAATAGTACAATATTAACAATATCAAATTAGGGAAGATTAGGATACTAGTGAGAGTAATAATAATAATGACGATAATTCTAAATTAACAATAATAACACTAATGATGATAGTACTAATAGTAATAATATTGATAATGATAATGTTAATAGAAAAATAATATGAGTAGTAATTATACTAATAATAATATAAATAATAATAATCATAATAGTAAAAATTATTAATTAATCATAATATCGACGATGTCAATGACAAATAATGATAGTAAGGCCATCAATGATAATAATATCAAAACACACGGAAGGTAAGGACATGTTATTGACATTAATAGTACTATATAGTTAATAATAATCATAATAGGGTACTCATAATATTAATACTAACAGTAATGCTAATAACAATATTTTGGTACCAATAATAATAATAGAAATCTAAATGATAATAACAATAATAATAATAATATTCTAGTAATAATAATAATAATGGTAATATGAATACTGACAATAATAATAATAATGCTAATATGAAAATAATAATAATAATAATAATAATAATAATAATAATAATAATAATAATAATAATAATAATAATAATAATGTGAAAATAATAATATTAATAATAATAATGAAAATAATAATATTCATAATAATAATAATGAAATTCTTAATAATAATAATTTTAAATGTACAATAATAATAATAATAGTAAGGATGATAATCGTTTACGGGTCATAGGGTCATGGTCTCAGTTTGTAATATGAATGAAATTTTTACCTCTGACGGAGAAGTAAAATCTAGGTAAGATAACGTAAAATTTGGATTTATAGTCGAAGTCATTTTTGACTTTTAGGTTTAGAACGTAGATTAATTACGAATACTGATATTACGAAAAATCTGATATACAGCCGATTAAACTTTCTACTGTGATTAGTCTCGAAGTATAGTGTATATAGGTTAGTTAATAATTTTTTGTATAGCAATAGGGTTTTGTTGAATAAAATAAAATTCAAATTCTACTAACTACTAGTCTATATATTTTTCTTTTGTTGGTAACTTTTAAACTTTATATTTACCCTTTCCCAGGACCTCAACTCTGCTCTTTCGAGGGTTGAGCGATAGGATTTAGGAAGGGGAGAATACTGAATGGACCCGGCTACTGCCTTCGCCGCGGCTTCCCACACTAACAACCGGTTCGATCCGGGGTACCGAAAAACAATTTCGATTTTTTTCCTTGCGTGCATTTAGGCTATATCTTGTCTTTATAGGATAAAAATTGGTTGAAATGATTTAGAGTTAAATCTCTATGATGAAGGTTCGATTACAAGTGGACTAAAGACTTGTTACCAGATGTAAATGTTTTCTTACCCCCAATAGTTACCCTTTGCTAAGCAACGTTAGAGATGCAACTATTGGTTTTTGAGGTCACCAAAGGTGAGCGCCATATAGGAACTACTCTGGCCCGACCTCAAACTGGGTTCAACGCACTGCCGTTAGAAGGCGTGTGTGCGATTTACTTTCATCGTCCCTCATCTGTGTGATCAATCTCTTATTCCTTGAAACATTCTTCTATAAGCGATGCCCAAACTTGTCAGTCGAACTTCAGTGAGTTAATCCAAACACAAAAAAACTTTATTGATAATTACTAAACAATTTCAATTAAGCGTCCTTTTATCTTTGTGGCCCGACGTTTGGCGCGTTCTGACTTTCCTGGTCTACGTTTAGTGACTTTAAATGCGGCTACCGTTCCGGCTTTCGACTCTTGGTAAGCCAATTGAGCTGGCGTGAAGACGAGCGGGTAGGTTACCGCGTTGTCCTCCTGGCACGCCAATAACGCTACCTCCAGACCGCGTATTTGGATCTTCTGCGCCTGGGTGAGCTGCTTCTCCTCAGCTCACCCTTGTTGTGTCGCTGTCATTTTCTGGTAAATTTTCTTAGCCTTCCCTGGTTCAATCCAGGTGGCTTTGATCTGTTGAATCTCCTGATTGGGTTGGGTTATTTGTTGTCGTAGACCTCTATTGGCGCGTGGACTTGGTAGAGCTCCTGAACCGAACTCATGTCTAAATGGAAATTATACTATTTATTCTAATTATACATCCAGAGTTGGTATTTATTCATCGCACCCCAACCCGTGTGACGATGTTTATCAGCGAGGGGAATTCATATCACCAGTTCAGTTCAACTAATAGTGCTTTAACTTTTGCTAAGAAATATAGATGTCATCATGTTAGGAACGCTCATTATGAATATTTTTAATGATTTATTGATATTAACAATGAAACCATGTTAAAATTACTCTAAGATTTATTGATAATACTACAAAAGTTATCCAAGTTAGCGTGGGTTGAACCGAGGATCTCTATCGTTGTATCTTCGTTTTTGTCGGCTACGAGCATAGGAATGGTCGTGACGACTCTCCTACTCTTCCTCTACGTTCCTTAACTCGCGAGGGAGGACTCTGCTTGGAAGCACCACATTCCGTCTGGCCACGAAGTCTCGGGTCGTATAGCTCGAAAGAAACGTTGTAAATGGGGGCATACCCATCCGTACTGGGTATTTTGCCCTCTGCGATGTCTGCGTTCACTTGGGCCAGGTATTGTCTGGCCTTGGAAATTTGGCGCTCTGTTTCTTTCTGATGCTCCTCTAGTCGAGCTAGTATGAATTCTGCCTGACCGCGGATCTCTCTGGCCGGATTTCGACCAGGTTCGCGCTTTATGGCCACGTAAGTGAGTTCTACGTCCTCTGAACTCCCTTGATTTTCGAATCTTGTTTCTCGAACGGGGGATATTGAAAATCCCGCGTCCCACATCGCTTGTCTACACCTGGCTGCTGAGTGCGCAAGGAAAAGTGCGATGACTCGGGACGCATCTATCCAGGAGTCCTCTAAATTACAATACATTAATTGTCATTTCCATCCATTCTGGTTCTTATTGTCGAGAGGTCGGTTAGGGAAATTTGTAACATCCGGCTTCACGTGAGAAGGCTAAAGGGTCGGGCGGGGCACTTATCGGGAGCGATTTGTCCAATGGTAGTATGTAACTACTCGGGTTTATTAATCGTGCATGATTTTTAAGTATTCTCCGATGCCTATACACCATCAGGTACTTGTCCTCAGTTATTTTGATTAAAGTGACTTGAACGATATTTTTAAAGTACCCTTCATTCGAATCTCAGCATTCTCTTACAAAGTTATTAGTCTACGGTAAATTCGTTACGGCTATCTCGGATTCATCAGTATCGAAAATATTGACGCTTCCATTATCACTTGATTCAGTTTCGTCACATCATTTATGGTTCCCATTAACTTACTTCAATATACCAGCATTGTTATGAGAGTTACTTACGGGAAATTCATCCGGTTCTAATTGTTGTTGGTTTACCTTTACGTAAAGGAACTTCGATGCCATTATCATTATTTCATGGGGGTTTTAATGTCAGTAATATCAAAATTCTGATTTCTATTTAGATTAATTTCATATTTGAGATCTATTATCATTGCAATGGACTCGAGTATCACTATGATCACAAGAATTTTAACCTACCGATACTACCGTCTTTATTTCCTGAAAGGTGAATGTTTAGCTTTTGAAAATTATTAGCGTTATCACGTATGAAATTCTAAAGGTTATTATTATTTTACATCAAAAAATTTCTAATGGTTATCATCATTAATCTAAATACAATCCTAATTAGGTCTAATCTTATTCTAATGGCACGAAAAATCTATGGTCGAAATTATGGATTGATGCTCTAGTATAGGGATATCATAGTGGTTACACAAGAGATTATTTTATGAAACTCTACGTATCATTAGTAACATTGCGGGTTTTCAAACGGAATATAGTTATCATTGACCTCTGGGTTGATTTGAGTATCGTTTCCTAACTGCGTACTGATTTCTAACCAACTTTATTATCTTCAGGCAAGATTTCATTGTCAAAATTTCATTACAGGGCTCGATCCTTACTTCCTACAAAATTCGGAATTTTCCGTCGCTATGGTTGATATAGGATCTATCATTTATCAGATACGAGTACTATTGTCGTTGTTGCCATGTTATCATGCACAATATGTCTAAAATTTTTCTTTATTATTATCATTACCGTCAAAATAGACTAATTATAAATTTTATTCGGTTAATAACACATACATCATAACCTTCCCAAGATTTTGGATCACAAATTTTAATTCTCGAATCATACGGAATTCATAATATTTTTCAACCCTTTGTACTTTTGTCATCATAGATTATATCGATTATAAGGTTGAAAAAACTGAATGCATAAACCTCAAACTATTTGGGCTAATGACGATATACTAGATTTAAGCCTCTTGTGTACACATGCGGGAGTCAAATTATCCCCGGCGTTCGGTCTGGTGCTCGCCTACTATAATTAGATAATGTGGCAAGTAGGGACTTGAGCCAATCAAAATTTGCAATTCTTTGGGCTTATGGTGACATCGCCTGTAGCGTCAATTGTTAACGATGAATGATTGGTTGGGTTGTGCGACTATGGCTCATAATTAAGGGATTAAAATAAATAAGTTGATTTAATATATTTACCTCCTGGATAGTTCCTTTTCTTGCTCTGTGCCTCTTTGGGGTATGCATTAACTGATTGCGAATATTTAGCCATCAAAAATTTTAAACTATTGATCTTGAGAGCGGGTGTATTATATATATATATATTCAAGTAGGTGTGCATGTGACTACTATCTACTTCGTCGAGTCTTTGCTGGTGTGCTGCACGTTAGTGTGTACCCGTCTCGTGGTGAAACGAAAACAAGTAAACAGTCTGGTTTTGTCTATGATCGATTTTCTCAAATGTCAGGTCGTGTTTCCGTCTTTATATGTTGCGGCTTGTGTTAATTTACATTTTACTTAGATTATGGCGCAAGATTTTCACTGGATATTTATTTCATATCGGTGGAGGATTCGAATTTTATGGCGTTTATTATACATTGAAGTGCCGTGTTAGGTAATTTAAGTTTCTGTTTTGTTATATTACTTTCATGCTAATTTTAGGGTCTATATTTCGTATGATTGCCAATGCTTGGAACTTTCAGAGCGGATGTCGGACAACGGATCTTTTATTTTTTGGTTTGTGTTGGCTGATCATAATTACAGTATTTTGACTTACTTATTATGAATAAAACCTTTGGCTCGTATCAATTGTTATTGGAATCAGAAATTTTTTGATGCATATGACTACTTTTATTACTGGCAGCATTCTTGCCTTACTCTTATCGTTATGGATAAAACTTTTAGTTTTTATCATTATCGGAGTTAGAATTCTCATGGATCAGTTTAAATGTATATGAAGTTGCTTTTATTCCTGGTGTTTTCGAATGGAATTTTTAATTTAATGGTTCTCTAGTTTATCAGGGTAAGCGATTTATTTCACCTAAAGTTTTATTATGAAGTCACTAGGATTATATGTCTTATGTCAATTAAGTGGTCGCTCCAGAATCTTGAATGGTTCTAATTTGTTACATTGATTTTTAGGAAAAATTATATAATTTTGTTTTATACTTTTTGAGATGATCATAACTAAGTTTTGGACAGGGAGGATTTATATTTTTAATTATAGAAGGATTAGCGCTATAATTTGTACGGTAATGACGCAGATTGTTTATTTAACGGCTTGAATTCGCTAAAACATTTAAGATTATTATTTGGGTTCACGAGTCTAATCAAGGCTAAGATCTTTGGGTTTTTATTTAATTAATCGGATTATATTAAATTTTAGTAAACTACATTCTAAGCCTTTTATATTTTTTAATAGCAATTATAATGATTAAAGAATTCTTGAAACTTTCAGAAGCCATAGCAACGATTTTAATTTCTTTTATTTCCCCGTACCCTACCCCTTTAGTTGATCCTAGGCGTAGTTGTGTTCATATTACAAATTAAGAGTGCCCACTGGACTACTCGGTGTTTTGATTTTAAGCCGCTTGTTTTTTAGAAATTTTAGGTCGAGTTTATGGGAAATGAGTGATGATGAAATAGCCAAAAGACTATCCCATCTTCAACCCATTTCCCCTATTCGGAATAATGATTTTACGTTCCAGCTATTGCGTTCTCACGCCGTAGCCTTCACGGGTACGAACTATTGGCGATTATACACGCACTTACACAGTTCGATTGGATTTTGTAAATTTAATATCTTGTATGATGTGTCGGCTGTTGGCCGGAAAAATTTCGACATGAGTAAAACTTTGTTTAACATTTCTTTAAAATATAATTGGCAAAACATCGTATTTGGTACAAACGTCATAATTGGCATAAACATTGTAATCGGCATAACATCATAATTGGCATAACATTCGAACCTTCCCCCACGCCGAAACCTCCAGCAGAGCTCTCATGAGGTTGTCTGGGTGCGACGTGGAAGAGGTTTCTAAACAATTCTTCACTTACATTGAAGATATTGATACTGAGTTTCTTAAGAATGACCTTTTTCAGATTAAACTGATTCAAGATTTTTCAAAAACTGATTAAAATTATGTGAAAATGAATCGGTATATATACCTATTGTACGACCCTAACCTTGCGTGTTAAATTTGATTTAGTAAAACAAAATTTGACCTTGTGGTTTTCTAGTATATTCTAATCTTAATTTTATTATTTTTTTAATTTGATTCGACAATTTTATTTTTTGACTTTTAATTGAATTGTTTTCAATTCAAATTATTTAATTTTTGTTTTATTTTTATGGATTTTTGCATTTTTTGATAAATTGTCGAATTTCGGTCAAATTTTCGTGTTCTCATGTTATTTCTGTGTTTATTTCGTGCGGATCTTGTTGCACTTTGTTATTATTTTAATTTATTTTTATGTTTTTCGAATTTATATTTGAATTATTTCTTTCTCATATTTTAACGTGATTAATTGATGTTTCATGGGTCTGATTTTAAATCTGCGTGTTGTGTTTGCGTGCATTTTCCCGATTCACTTAAACAAAATTGTGTTCTGGCCCAACACTTCCTTATATGTGTGATTTATTATTTATTTATTATTCTATGATGTTTATTTTTCTGTTATATGGTGGAATATATTTTTATAAAAATTTCTACAAATATTAAATATAAGGGTTAAATCATCATTTAAATCATTATTATTATTATTGATAGAATTATTATTATTATTATTATTATTATTATTATTATTATTATTATTATTATTATTATTATTTCGATTTTAATGAATATTATTTTAACCGGAAATTAAAAACAAAACTTTATAATTAAATTTTATAATTTAACTTTTATTGTGTGAAAGCATAATAATTTAATATATCTAGTGCGTGACAAAAAAATAAAATAAATTAATTTTTAAAATCAATAATAAAAATAGTATATATACTGACGTAAAAATCAGTATATTCGCCCAAAAATTAGCAAACTAATCATTTCTTCTGGAGGTAATCTCAGGAAGAAATTAAACAGGAGCAGAGCTCAACATTAATTTTTTGCACAAATTATAAAACACACATATACAACATATAATTTATTAATTGCACGCACCAATTATTCGAATTGTAAATTGTGTTCTTTGATATTGTTGGGCCAAGACAGGATTTTGTTTAAACGAATCGGTAACACGCATCCAAATACAACATGCAGATTTAAAATCAGACCCATGAAACATCAACTAACCATGCTAAAATATGAGAGAGAAACAATTAAATATAAAATCAAGAAACACAAAAGTAAATTAAAATAATAACAAAGTGCAACAAGATCCGCACGAAATAAACACAAAAACAACACGAAAACATTAAAGTTTGACCGAAATTTGACAATTTACCAAAAAAGCGAAAGTCCATGAAAATGGAACAAAAATTAAATAATTTGAATTGGAAACAATTCAATTAAAAAGTTAAATAATAAAATTGTTAAATTAAATCACGAAAATAATAAAATTAAGATTAGAATATACCAGAAAATCACAACGTCAAATTTTGTTTAGAGTCGTACAATAGATATATATACCGATTCTTTTTCACAGAATTTTAATCAGTTTTTGCAATATAAAACTCGAACTCTCGTCTTACAGTACGAATTTTTCTAGCAACACTCATTCTTCAATTTTGATTTAAGTGAAAGAATATCCAATACTTTCTCCACGTCGCGTACAAACAACCTCGTGTAAGCTCTGTTTGGGCGTCGGCGTGGGAAAAGGTTTGTAATGAAGTTCGAAATTAATTATGTCAGATATGTTGTATTATTATATACTGAAATATAACTTAAATGAAAGCGATTTATGTCAAAATTTTCCGGCTCACAGCCACTCACGCACCACAAGAAAGCAAAATCTACACAACAATTCAGGCTGTGTAAGTGCGGTTCATCCGCCAATAGTCTGTGACCGTGAAGGTTCCGGCGTGAATAACGCAGGGCCTAAACGTCAATATTATCCGTTATAGGGGAAACTGGGAGGAAGGGAAGTAGTCTTTTGGCTGCTCCTGCATCACTCATTTCCTGTAATCTCGACTAATCTAAAATTATCCGGCTAAAAATCATAAACATCGAGTAGCCCGGTGGGCACTCATAAAATCATAATTTTAATACAACTATCCTAAGGTCAAATTAAAGGGAAAGGAGTGGGGAAAGAATCAGAAATGATTGCTATGTCATTCATAAACTACTCTAACTGAACCTTAATAATGAAATAATACCGGAAAATCCGAGAAATTGACGATATCCATGACAACGAGCTAAAGTAACCCAAAACCGTAGATAGAGATTTAATGAAGATCCGATACTATGACCATCACCCCAATAAGTATAGAATTATTTGACCCTAATATAATCATTCAACCCAAAACTTTAACCGCATAAAAAATTTTTTAAAGAATTAAACAAAATTCTGGTAAGTCAACCTTTACTGCAAATTTCCCAGAGTCAGCCGTAATGAGCATAATTATTTAAAAAAAAATAAGGAGCAAATAACAAAAGATTGCCACCACCGCGTGTTAAGGTGCGCATAACATTTTTTAGAAGTATCCAAACTTGATTTAAATCATTCACTCTTGATAAAAATTCCGACCCAAATATTTATTAAACGATCACCCAGAAAAGACCTACCCCAACCAAACCCTAATTGTAACTAAATAAGTCTGATAAAATATTCAAATTGCACAGTATATAACAGTCATAACAGAACTCATAACACAATAATGAATCTCTTCCAATGATCAACAAAAGAATCAACCGATCAATAGGGATAATTGAGTTGTAGATTCCATGGGGTGTCTGGAATCCGAAATCCACCAGAACCATAAGTGAATTGCAATTCATCCCCAATTCAACGCGAATCTCTAATTAAAAATTCATTCACCTAAATTATAGGAAAATTCATCTAACCCCAGATCTTGGCATCGAAAAACCATAAATCCAAGTGAAATCCGCCATCGAACGACCTAGAGATGACAATAAAAGCTCCAAATTAAATCGGTGACGTGACATCAATTGATCGGGAAATTTAATTCAATGATATTAGTAAATGAAATTGTAGACATTATAATGAGAGTCCCATTAAATAAGAGCAATCGATTGGGCAGGAAATTGCCACGTCGCGAGAAGAAAAATTGGACGTTGAAATTTTCGTCAAATCGTGCAATCAGTCATAGAAATCTACCGGGTAGAAAATAGAACGATTAAGTAGAAAACCGGCACAACGATTAAGAAACACAATATGCGTGCACACTAAAAAGAGTTACGATCAAGAAAATAGACATATAAATAACCAGGTCATCGACTACAAATCAGTATTTTGATTAATTACCAAGAACTTGAATAACCGACGACAAGGAGATTCCAGGACCAGAGGCTTTTCCTCTCGCATGGCTGATCCAGAAGAAGTAATAATGGAACAGAGGATCGACACTCAAGATAGTAAGGAATTAAATTTAATTATCTTAACTTATTTAAATAAACTCTATTTTATGATAATCTATCCTCATTCGATCGGACCTTGTTGCCCCAGATTCTACCAGAGAGATTCAGTGTACGCCACCAAGTATCCAAAATTAGAAATCAGACGAAAGTTTCTTGTTTATTAAGTAGCCACAATCCAAGAAAAGAAAAATTCGATTGTAATTTATGCCATTTGTATCAAGAATAAACGTCTATGACTTGTCAACTTTATCGGTTGCGACTCTCATCCATCAAAGACCACCATTATGCCCTAATGAGTCACGAATTTTCGGATCTAAACCATATGCGCGAAAAATTAAAACAAATTTAATGTTCGAGTATGTGCGTGCGGATCATATAACTAGCCGACAAGAACAACCCGACGCCCTGAGACAGCATAGATTACGTAAATCGATCATTTCGGCAGTCAACTTTACTCCGTACCAAAGTCACAACCCACCACTCGTGTTAGAGAATGTCCTCTGGATCTTCATCAGATTAGTATAGAGATTTTAATGTTTTATTAATAAATATCTTCTCTTTGATTAGTTATTTTTAATTTTACTATATTAATATTTTAGGTAAGGTAATTAGTTAAAAAATGACTTTTCTGGTTATGTAAATTTTTGAAACCATGTCAGCTTTATTATATAGAATGCTATTTTTTCGAATTCATAAACCATTTCAACTTGTACTATTTTTTTAATGATAGCCCAATATGCTTTTCAATCTAAAATATTTTCTCAATGAATTTTGCGTACATTTTATGTAGTTAATATATAAATTTTAATCATTTAATTGTATCACAACATGAAAGCTTTTAACAAAACAAAGTAAACCATTTTATTTTATATTTAAGCTTTCTTTCTTCTATTTCTTTTTCTTTTCCTTTTAACTATTGAAGATTTCTACGACACTTCCTCCGTTTTGTCGTTTTTCTTTCCTAAAGCTCTTTTTTCATGATGGTAGGAAAGAAAATTTATAAAAATTGATCAAAAATAATAATAACAAAATATTAAATATTAAATAGTACAACTGTGGAAAAACAATTCCATTTAAATTTTGTAGAGTCGAAACTAACAATGACACCATCGACACGAATTCATAATCGTTAATTGCTTCTGTATAACCTGAAGTCTAAACATCTACCTGTGATCATTAGGAGTCTGAATAAGATTCTATAAACCTTTTTATATATAAAAAAAATTAAAAAAGATTTTTTCTGTTTTTTAAAGAAATAAATAATATTTTTAAATTTAATTTCCAATTAGGAGTTTAATCTAGATTTAATTAACTATAAACTATTAGATAATATCTGTATATTTTGTAAATTATCTAATAAATTTTATAATTACCCCCTTAAAGATATTGAAACCTTTGTTAGTAATGATCATATTCTCACACAATATTCTTGTATAAAAGATAATATTAATTTGGAGGCAGACCGAGTAAGAACATAATAACTAATAATTTAAAGTTTGTTGACGGAATTCGAGACAATAATCAACGCAAGCGATCCAAGAACAGCCAGAAAAGGAATGAATGCCATCATCACTACAATACTTATATGGATGATGTGCATAAAAGGAGCAGAACCCTTTGTGGTATACGATTGCGATAATATAAAGATCGGCGACAAATATTGGCGGATGAACCGCACTTACACCGCTCGATAGTTATGTGTGATATTACTAACTTGCAATTTGTTTTGGCTGTGGGTCGAAAAATAAATAAATATTACCATATAAATTTGGTAAAAGCTTCGATGCATAAAATTGTTTATTTGGAATTTCACATAGTAATCGCAAGTTCATTTGCATAAACATTGTTCACTCGCTTCATCACAAGTTATTTAATCAATAAATTCATATTCTCGAACTCATATAATTGCTCGTAACTCCTGCTCACTTCTATAGTTTTCAATAGTTCGTGCTAATAATAGTTCGAGACCGTTCCGCTTGTAATTCAATACTGTTTTTTCTGATAAAAAACGTAAGAGTTTTTTACGAGAAAAGTGATCCTTCACAAGTGTTAAATTCTGCAAAAATGAATTGATATATACCTGTTCTGTGACCCTAACGTTGCGTGTTAATTTTAGTGCGATAAAACAAAGTTTGACCTTGAAATTATTTGTGCTATCTAACTTTAATTTTTTATTATTTTCTTAATTCAATTTGACAATTTATTTCTTAAATTTTTCCAACCAAAAATATTTTATTTTAATTCAATTTTATTCATTAATGTTTTGCTTTTACATATATCGTCATTTTCGGTCTAATCTTTGTGTTATTCTGTTATTTTTGTTAATTTAGTGCCGATCTTGGTGCATATGCGTGCTATTTTCAATTCATTTAAACAAAATTCAGCCCTGGCCCAACACCCATAACTTTATAAATTTCCAAGTATCGGCTAATAAATTATGACGATTCCTGAAAATATTTACGCACCCACTCATAATTTCGAATATTCAAATTCGAAAAGAATTTTTATACTTTGAAAAAAAGTCAGTTCTGTAAAAAAAGCCAAAATAAAAATTAAGCGATTATGATCATAAGGAAAAAATTTTTGACAGGGGAGAAGTTTTCAATGACTCATTGTCTTTGTTATATCTCAGCGGTGACTCATCACACACGTATGACTCATACCAGAATGTCCGCCGAAGAATTACGCATCGAATGGGTCATGCATTTTTCAGCCAATCAGAAGCGACTGTGCTAGATGGCTAATATCTCACTGCTAGAGGCATTCAGTACCACGAGTTCTTTTGGGAACATTCCTTGGAGAAATAGGTCATTCGCCCAAAATTGATAAATATTTTACTAAATCACTAAATAGATTTTCATTTGATATTCCAACAACATTAGACAGTGTCTAAAGGATTGATGAATAAATATCGAAACTTTGTCTAAAATTAATAATATTTCAATTTATTTTTTTAATAAACACACAACGAAACTAATTAACCGAAGACATTGTATAATACGTAAACAAAATAAACAATTTTTGTAAGAAAATTGGTTTTCATTCATTGACACCATTTGATAGTGACAGTTCTTTCTCCAGATTTTCAACAAGTCTGAATAAAAAAAAATTATTCAATTAATAATTATATTGTTTTAGTAATAAATCTATTATTGTTAATTATTTTGAATCTATATTACTATTCTGATATTGTTAAAAAACCCGTCTATAATATAGAATCTATATTATATACGGTTTTTTCAACAATGTCATCATCAAATTCTTCAACAAATGTTCTTGCTATTAGCATTCGATATCAGTTTCACGAATTGCTTTATATTCACGAATTGCTTCATATTCACGAATGTGTTTTGTTAACAGAATTTTATCTTGATTAATGAAATCATCTAAGCCAGTCTCAATTTCGTGACTCATAAGCAGCTCTTTTAAATTTGTTCGAGCATCATCATCTTATGGCTCTTTAATAATGTTAGTTCTCTCTGCTTTCGGTGAAAAATCCTTGGTGGTATAATAAAACTTATTATGCTGATTCATAGTCAAGTTTTTTTAAAAATGTCAATTTTTTAATGTGTTTTAAAAGTTATGCGATTTTTCCTCATTATTCTAGATATTTTGTATGGGAATTGCCGTTGTTAATAGTTTTATTTGTTTCATGTAATTTTTTTTTCATTAGAATTTTCCGTGCATGTTAATTTCATCCCGCTTTTGATAAAATATATTTAATCAAAAAGAAACTCATGTTATTCTTTTGATTTCAATTTATGGATTGTAAATTTTTACCCCATATTTTTCACAAAAATATTTTAGTATACACCGATTGTTATAAATCTTCGTTGTAATATGATTATTATATGTGTAAATATTCTACCACTATCCAATTATACTCTTACTTCTCTAAACCACCAATAAAGGGTACAGTGAGAGACCTGTCACTGTAATACCGATTTCTTTTTTCTCAAGCGACACGACTTTTTAAGCGATTTTTTGGTTTTATGTGCTTTTTGAAAATTATGGAACTTATCTCTATATATACAACGTAGGTCGTGTCTTTTTTATGCGGTTTTCTGAGGAACGTATGCCACACATAAAAAGAATTGACAATATATATATATATATATATATATATATATATTATTTATAATTTTATATTTTAAAAATCTATTTAAGTCAAAATTATTTCTTTTTTCTTATATATCTTTAATTTCGTGTTTTTCTTGAACTTGTTATTATTTTGATTTGATTTTTATGTTTTGAATTTCCTGGATTTTAAGTGTTTATTAGTGTTGTGTTTAGTGTTGAGTTACAGTCGCATTAAAACAATTTAAAGGTTATCACTGTTTCCTATATTTTTTAATCAATGAAAATTAAATTACTTGCGTAATTTCAGGTTAAGATTTTTACAAGTTTTATATTCATTAATTGTGTCATTGTGCATTTTTCGCTTGAGTTCGATGCTCGATACAGGTTGGCCAGAATAGAGCTCATGCCATATGTCAATATTCTGCGGCAAAACTGGTGGCCAGCAAATATAATTTCTTGATTCTATACCACTTGGAGCATATAGGCAATTATAAAACTTGTGTAAATTCTCATTTTGATTTATATAAGACCTAGAGTTATAATCCATTATAAAACTCATGACTGATGATACTAAATTACCAAAGGCTAGTAGTTTCACTTGGAATTTTATGCTCTTCTCGATGTTGAGCATTGTTTCCAATAAATGTTCCTAAAAGGATAAGATAATTTTTATATACGATTAATAAACTACAAAACATTTTAATAAGTAAATATAGAAAATATACTCGTATTTTAAAAATGTAAATTTAATGAAAAATATAAATTTTAACTTAACATTTGCCCACAATATTTGCCTTTGTTACAGATAATTTAAGATAAATTCTCGTGTTTACATGTTCAATTTATTTTTTCTACTACTCACTTTCTATAATAAATAATTTTATTCAATACAACATGAATGAGTTTTTTCTATTACATAAACTTATTGAAGTTTTTTACACCTTATTCAGTTCATTAAAAACTTCTATAATAAAAGTTTTAATGAACATTCAACTACGATTATGATTAAGTTTATGAATTAGCCATTTTTAAAATGGCTGACAGGTAAATTTTTTAATAAAGTATATTTTAAGGCTTGGATTGTGATTAGAGGTTGTGATCGAGAATTCTCAATTCTCGATTTCTCGAGAATTCTAAACAACTTACAATTTCTCGATTCTCGAGATTTTTTTTCTAATTCTCGATAAAAAAAAGATTATTTAAATTAAATTAATATCCTTTTTTGTCTAAGCTTGACATGCAAAAGAATAACAAAAAGCAAAAAAAAATCTTCATAATTATTTATTCCTAAATTTTGTTTTATGTCGATGTAGGCTTGTTGTGTCGTAAAAAAATTTAAAATTTATGGATAGGTATAGGTTGTCATTTTTTATTATTCATTCCTAGTATTGTAGATTTAAAAGGTGAAGTGCAAATATTATATATTTAGATTATTTTTTTATAAGATTAAAGCTGTCAATCGATAATATCATACTAAAATTTTTCTTCTTTAAACGTAAGTATAATTACATTCTGAAAAAATTTAATTTTAATATAAATCTTTAAGCCATTAAATGGAGCAGACACATTACGAAATTTGTTGGCAACATTTTAAAAATAAACCTGGGGATAAGGATATAGCTATTTGCAATCTATGTAAAAAATGTATATCATGCAAAGCATCGCAAACAACTGGACTTCATCGGCATTTAACTGGTCATCATAGCTTGAAGAGGAAAGCAATAGCAACAGCAACTACAGGCAGTTCAAAAAGCCACAGTTATTCAAAATCATCAGCGCTTGACAAATTTGTGACTGTCACCACGAATGCAAATAATGATATTGAAACATTGGAGGAAATTGTGGCTAAATTAGCAGCCAAAGATGGTTTCAGTATTTTGGCTATAACTAAAAGCGAGTTCATTCGTAAAAGTATAAAAAAGCAGGGATTTTCTTTGCCACAGCAGCCATCAGATGTCATGAATTTGGTGTATAAGTATTATTCTTTTGTGAAAGATAAATTAGTTTTTAAAATTAAATCGCTAAAAGAACAGAATTACAAATTTAGTTTGTCTATTGATGAATGGACCAGTTTCAAAAACAGGCGATACCTTAATGTCCATTTATACTCCGGAAAATTAGATTCAGTTAATTTAGGATTAATCCAATAACAGGAAGCTGTCCTGCTGAGAAAATAATAGAAATGGTAAATTCAAAATTAGAATCGCTTGGTATAAGTTTTTCCAAAGATATTGTGGCAACTACATCAGACGGTCCGAGCATAATGGTAAAATATGGTAAATTATCACCTGCCCATTTACAAATGTGCTATAATCACGCTATCCATTTGTCGATTATATCGGTTATATACGCATCTAAAACAGAAAATAATGAAACCAGCGATAACGAAAGTTCTAATTGTGATCCAAACGAAGATGATTTATTTAATAGTAATTTCCAGGAACAGCATAGCATTTCTCCAAGCGATTTGATAATTAATTCAGATCCCGATATAAATATTAATAATACTGTGTAGAACATTCGAAAAGTTGTTAAGCTTTTCAAGAAATCATCGGTAAGAAATAACATCTTGCAAAATTACGTTAAAGCCACAGAGTAAAAGAGCTATCGCTATTATAGGACCAGGTGGAACACACTAGAGTCAATGGTAGAACGATTTCTTCGTATAGTTGATCCTATAAAACATGCTTTAGAAGATCTTAATATGGATCATCTATTGAATATTGATGATATTAATAACGCCAGAAATATATTAGATGTTTTGAAACCTGCCCGAATAGCAATAGAAGCGCTAAGTCGTAATGATACTACTTTATTGACAGCGGAAGGAATCCTAAAGTTTCTTTTTCAAGCACTAGAAAAAAATCATTCTGTTTTAGCATTAAAGTTGCTTGAAGAACTAAAAATTCGTATAGGAAAGAGAAGGGATAAATCATTAGTGTCTCTTCTTAAATATTTTCAGGACCTATCCTCTTTGGAAAATGTGGAAGATTAATTTTTCAGCATGACCAGTAAAAATGAAATCACAAAATCGGCTAAAGACTTGATGGTAAGGCTGTTTCCTGTATCACCTGATAGATCACCTGATAATAGAAATCTTATTGTTGAGATACCTACAGAAAATTCAGAAATAATGGAGATTGAAGATTGTGTATTAGAATCGAATGCTATGAACCAGCAGGATATGAACAATGCTAATGAAGTTGAAGATATTCTTAAAAAGCAGCTGGAAAATTTTATTCACGAAAGCAACAAATCTTCTCAGATATCTGATGGAAGCTTCAAAACATTATCGAGAGAAATAACTATCTTTTCAATCAATGGCCAACTTACGCCAAACTTAGCGTTGTTGCAAGCAGCATTGAAAACTATAAAAGCAACTTCTACGCAAAACGAAAGGAATTTTTCAACTGCAGGAAATTTCGTTTCGAAGAAAAGAACAAGCCTATCAGATAAATCAATTGATAGCCTCTGTTTTTTGAAATATTATTTTATGAATAATCAATAAATTATGTTAATTTTAAAAATTTAATTTATAATATATACATATATTAGAATTTTGAATAAAATTTAATGAATTTCTTTTTGTAAAATTTATACTTTTTTATTAGTAAATAATATAGTGAAAATACTTGCATTAAATATTAAATTTAATGCAAGTATTTTTATCTATTTTTTTTAATTATTTGTTTTTCTCGAGAAATGCAAATTAATTTTCTCAGTTTCTCGAGAAGTTTATTTTGTCGAGAAATAACAACCTCTAATTGTGATCTCGTATATTTATGAGATCATTATTCAAATATTAAATTGATTGAATTTCATGAAAAATCTTACGAAATTATTTCATTTGGTATTTTTTTCAAAATTTTTCGGCTTTAATTTAAAAAAAATTGTCTAAAAAGTTACTAAAAATAGTTTCATACAGAGTTTTTATTGAACTGAACATTTCTACATTTTGAAAGTTTGCATGCATTATTTACTATGTATTGTTTTTATGTTAAAAAAGTTTTTCTTCAAATTCCTTCCTTTCTATAATATAAGTTTTTATTCAGTTGAACAAGTTACATGCAAACACGGGTAAGTATGTATGTTACTATATTATAGCATTATTGATTTTTTCATTTTATTATAGCAATTTTTAATGAACTGAAACAGGTGTATATATTAGATGATTTTATTCCATGAAACTAGGTGTGTTAAAACAAACACAAAGATATATCTAATATAAAATATCAAATGATGAAGAAATTAATACTAAAAATAGTTTATCAGCACAATATACATTGTCCGGCAATTTCCTTTTTGTAAATTAAAGACAGGCTTGATTTTTTTCAGAAATAGCCTGTTGTTATACAGTCTCTGCTTGAACCTATACTCTTGTAACATAATGAACCACTACGAGAACTCCATCAAAAACTGCAAATGCTGCTGATGTCACGTCACTACTAAAATTGACATGTTTAACTAGATCCGATTTAATAGTTTTTAGCTTGACTTTTTCAGCGCGTTCAGTAGATATAACAATTGTATGTACATTTAACGTTATTACACACCAACTGTTTTTTCTATATGCTATGGTTACTTGAGTATTCCAACCATTTAAGTATATTATTTTGACTCCATGAAGCGAAACGTAATTTAATTCATGATCCAAGAACAAAGTCA
The DNA here is from genome assembly GCA_022537955.1 of Schmidtea mediterranea. Classification (NCBI taxonomy): domain Eukaryota; kingdom Metazoa; phylum Platyhelminthes; order Tricladida; family Dugesiidae; genus Schmidtea; species Schmidtea mediterranea. The sequence goes on from CM039680.1 coordinate 95,539,847, forward strand.
TAAGCATGTACTCCTGCTATTCATCAATCGCAAACCCGAACATAAATCCCTAATCAAATACACCAATAATATTTTCATATCTGTTAACATGAACTTCTTGAGCTATATCAGGACTTTGAAACTCATTTGCAACTAAAACATTACAAGTTCTATAACCCAACCTTAATAGTAATTAGTACAATATCTAAATAATTTACTAATGCACAAGAAATTATTTCGCCATCAACTAATACAATACCAGTTTTCGTAAATAAATTCACATACAACTTTGTATAAGAATCTTGATTTAAATGTGCATTTAGTATGGCATCACTAATTTGATCATATATTTATCTGGATCATCTTTTCCAACAGATTAAGAAGTAAAAGGAAAAATGTCGTCGTCTTTCAGGACGGAAAATATTACCGTTTCGAATTTACGTTTTATAAGTTTTATTTTGAATAAATATGAAAATTATGTCCTTCATATGAATAAGAATATGTTTTTGTAATGCTTTAACCTTTGTTATCCTTTTATTTCTACTGAAATTACAAGACATTGATTCGCATTTCATATTGAAGTTTTCACTGGTTTTCTGTCCCCCATATTGCTTGACGGAGGTCTGTTTTAAAAATTTTATTTATTTTAAGAATTACTTTGATTTTTAGAATAATGCATTTGCCCCAAGAGAAGGATGTCATATAAAAATGGTCATATGCGCTCTAAACGTGAAACCGGCCGTCTTCAAGTAATTTCAAGAAAATTGTCTTAAGTGTATTTATTTTATAATTTACTGATTATTCACCCGGCACGTAGGAGTAAGGCCACAACAGACTACTAATATTTTATAATTTTGTCAGTAAAATGTTAAGTTTAAGTTTTCAAACAAAAAATGTATAGCCATTTTTTTGAAAAATTTTCATTAAAAGTTCAAAATTTAATACAGAGGCTAAATTCTTGCTTTAGTTTTAAAACAGTAAATGTGGAAAATATTAGCTACGTTTTCATTAATTATATCATAATTTGTACGGTCGTTTTAATATGGGAGAGGTTCAGTACAAACGAAGGCTAGAAATTTAGGCATATAATATATGCTATATACCTACATTTCTAGCCTTCGTTTGCACTGAACCTAATATTAAAACGACCTTACAAATCATGATATAATTAATGAATAATAACTAAAGTTTAGAGGACGCGACTTTAACCTATGGGTGTTATAAGTGAATTTCATTAATGAAATTATAAAGGTTTTTTTAATCATTTAATTGGATTACCCTCATAATTTCAGCGCATTGACTGACACGGATATACGATGTTCTAACACATTTGCTATCGGTAAATAAAATTATCAAATAAAATTTTACCGAATTCCGAAAAGTAACAATTGTGAGCTAAACATATAAGAAACAGCTCATTGAATTCGAATGAAGTTGGGTTGAATTGCAAAATCTACAATAAAAAAGTGTATGTGAAACTCACTTATTATTTTGCGAAATAAATAATAATTGCTTTATTAAAGTAGAATTTAATTTGCAGTAGCTCAATAGAATAACCCTAGGCTTTAAGCTGTTTCAATTATTAGAAACCTTTTTACATCATTTACCATTTCGTTATTTTTTCTAATAAACTTTATAATTTTAATTTTAAATATTATAAAAATGAAGATAAAAATAATTGAAAATAATCGATCAGTCATGAAAAAGATTACAAGGTAAATGTGTAAAACAAGGTAAAGTGCAAGGTAAATGTGATTTATGTACGATTTAATGCCATTAAATTCCCTATTTGAGTGTTACTTTGTATTTGACGCAAAGTTTCATTTGATAGCCTCTCTACAAATGTTTTATCTCAATATATCATATAAAACAAAAAAATGAAAATTAGAGTAACTCCGAAAAAGTAAGAACTATTCCCGAGAAAAAGTAGTTTATGCTGACTAATTTGCAATTCATCAAATTCCAAAAAAATTTGAGAAATTCATATAGGGAAACGAAATTATATTTCAAAGAAAAAAGAAAATTTGGGTTAATTAATAATAAAATGATTCCAGTAAATGAAAATTAATAAGTAAAAAATAAATAACCTTTAGAATGTTAGGTAAAAAAATTAACTACTTAATTTACATGTCCGTGTTAGGCACGAGCCCTTCTTTTTGCCAATTTTACACACACTCAAGTGAAAAATAGTGACCATTACGTTTTTTTGCTAAATTATACATGCTCGCTTATGACATGGGTTAGTTCTAATATTTGTATAGATACCTGTACATTTTCTCACAAAAAATTCGATCATTTCTTGAACATAAACTCAAAATAAATTCGGAATTTAATTAAAGCATATTTTGGTAAATATAATACATCGAAGCGAAATAGGCCACCATGAATTATTTTAATATTATAGTTGAAAAGTCTCCATTGTTTATTAAATATAAGTATTGATAATAATTGGGTTCATAATCATTAATAAATTTCAACGTCCACTATTTTACTATTCCTCATAAGCACATTGCGTCATTGGTTTTCAATTCAGAATAAATACATCTTTTCAAAGGTATTAATTAGTTTTTCTGTCTGAGCTATGAATTCAGAATGAAGTATGAACTGTTGATGTAAATAATATCAATAATGTATGTAATAATGATGAGCTAAATATGTGTTGGTATTGCCGTACTCGAAAGTTTTACAAATTATAAGAGGAAGTTAAGTAAACAGTTGGTAAATTTAGAATATAATATCGTTTCTAAATCGCTTAATATACACAATATGCTCATTAATAAGTCAAAACCTCCAGTCGAATTGTGTTCTCGTTTACCAATTTGCATGTCATGGGTATAATTACCAATACATTGAAGAGACTTCCCGCCATCTCTTTACTATAGTTCTAGAGCATTGTCGATTGAAGCATTTGACTAATACTAATGAGCACAATAGGAACTGTAAGTATAAAATAGACATGTCTGATTTTAAAATTTTATTTAAATATGAAGCATTGTTGAAAAGGTCATTGAATCCAAAGATTAATGTGCAAAATGCTATGAGTATAAATGTTTAGAATGTTTTTAAATAGATCGATTGTATAAAATTGTGATAAATTGATCTTTTATTGTTTTAAAAGATTTTTACTTTTTAATATTATTTATATTATATTAAGTAAAATGATTTAAATTTAATAATTTTTAAGTAAAATGATTCAAGATTTTAAAATTTTTAATATTAATTTGAAATTTTTACTATAGTAAGGTATTTACTTTATTTATTTAAAATTTTTAAACCTAGTGTAGAAATTGTTACAGTAAAAATACATTAAAATATTTAATAAAAAATAATAATTTGTTTAAAATATAAAAATTAATCCATAATACTTTGGTATATAATGATAACAGTTAATCTGTCGAAATAAATCGTAAAATGAGTGTTTGAATAACGTTGTATATCAAAAATCCTTGTCATGTTTATTTAATAATATATATAATTAGGTGATACATGCCCAAAAAAGATTGGATATCACTAATTGAAATATTATAGCAAATTATAAATTATACAAAATGCAAAGAATTTTACTGATAACCAATAATATAATTATATTAAAAGAAAAATTAATTCTAGGTATCTGAATTAAATACTTTGACACATAGAATATAATTCGTATTTTGTATTTAATAAAGCAATATAATTAAATTATACTTGCCAAACACAGTCCAGAAATAATAGAAAAACTGGACTTTCAATTTCATTTGTTGGATTAGGATTTATAGCCTTACTGGTGACTATTTGGTGTTTACATCTGTCATAAAATGGATGTCCTCCTTGTATCCACTCACGGTCGACTAAAGCCTCAAAACTGAACATAAAAGAAATTAAGAAATTAATGTAGTAAGAAATAATAGTTATTAGCAGTTTGATTCCATAAATTTAATACGTCCATTAAAAACTAAATTATAATAAATTCCAAACTTTATTCAAAAAAATCTACAAACAAAACAATATTAAAACAACGATATAAAGTTGTTTTTAATCATAAATGTTTTTTAGTATTTCTTTTGAGGATATTTCAGCAAGCATGAATTAACAATTGAATAGGGAATATTAATACACAAACATTCAATAAATATTTAATATATTTAAATTACAAACGTTCCAAAATATTAATTTTACAATCAAGCAATTTCATCATTCCATAATTTAACTTTTAAATTTATCATTATAATTTTATTAAAATTCGTTACATATTTTAATCCGAAAATTAACTATTCGATTTAATTATCCTCACATCCCCCTTTTTTAAAAGGCTTTTGTCACTATATTTCGTATAAATCTCCTTCCATTTTCTTGTTCGACTTCATAACTCCTCTCGTGTATTTCTTTTATTACTTTCGCAGGCCCAGCATATCTATCATCTTATTTATTGTTATCATTTCTCTTCATTAACACCATGTCTCCTACTTTCAATGTTCTTTGTGTTATTCCATCAAAACCTTTATTTTCAATTGAAATATTCGTAGACCATTCTTTATAAATTCTTTTTCCAAACACTCTTTTGTATGGCGTTTGTCTAATCTTCTGAAAGTAGAATTCAACAAAAATTCGATTTTTGGTAATAACTCTACCCAATTCTTGTGATCTAGGTCTTTTAGGGTGATATGAATAGCGTCCCTAATAGTTCTGAATTGTCTTTCGATTAGACCGTTTGTCGAATGATGATACGGGCTTGAGAATATTATTTTTATGCTGTGCTCTTTCATTAAATTATTCATAGATTTACTCTCAAATACGTTACCATTGTCACAATGTAAAAATCTAGGTGTTCCATATCTTAAAATCCAATTATTTCTTAGAGTTGTATAACGGGGTTCTCATCCTGAGATTTGATGGCTTGAAGTGCAACATATATATTTCATTTCATACTGAGTTTGCTTTAATGGGTCACTAAAACCCACAAACATTGATTCGAATAAATCTGTTTCGGGCATTTCCAGCGCCTTTTCTTTAGTTCGTGTCGATGTAACTTTCCTCCTTTGACAATTTTAGCACGCTTGTACTACTTATTGAATCATTCGTTTCATGTTTCTCATTGCAAAATTATTCGACACATATTTCTCAATTTTCATTGATACAGAATGACAGTTTTTTATGATATTTATGACTGAATTCAATTCTTTTTCCATCCAGAATCCAAATTCTATTGTTTTCTGTCATTACTATTCCCTCATTAATTCTGAATTTAATGTCTTTCGTTTGTTTAACTTGTTTATTTTTTCTGAATCCATTTGCCATTCTTTCGGATTTTCTGTCATAATTGCCAAAAGTTTCATTTTTAGCTTTCCTATTTTAAGATTAGCTTGGATAGCTTTATTTATTTTTAATTATTTAAAATTGTGTTGGATAAAAATTTAATTAAATTTAGTTAACGTCAAATTAAGAAAGAAATTTATTTAATTTTATTAATTTAAAAATTCATTGGATAATAATGTAATTTAATAAAATTACTTTCAAATTGATACAGAAATTTATTTAATTTTTATTATTTAAAATTTCTTTGGTTAATTATGTAAATTAATTTAATTAACTTCAAATTGAGAAAGAGATTTATTTAATTTGTATTATTTTAAATTTCATTAGATAATAATAAAATTTATTTTAATTAACTTCAAATTGAGAGAGCTATTTATTTAAATTTTATTTTTTAAAATTTCAATGGATAAAATTGTAATTAAATTTAAATTGCGGTAGAAATTTCTTAAATTTAATTATTTAAAATATAATTATGTAATAACGTAATTAAATTAAATTAACTTTAAATTGAGACGGAAATTTAATAAATTTTTATTATTCAAAATTTCATTGTATAATAATAAAATTTATTTAAATTAACTTTAAATTGAAACAGAAATTTAGTTAATTTTATTTATTTAAAATTTCATTGGATAAAAATAAAATTTTATTACCTTCAAATTAGGACAGAAATTTATTTAATTTTAAGTATTTAAAATTTTATTAGATAATAATAAAATCATATTTTATTAACTTCAAATTGAGACGGAAATTTATTTAATTTTATTATTTGAAATTTCATTGGATAATAATAAAATATTATTTTATTGCCTTCAAATTGAGACAGAAATTTATTTTAATTTAATTATTAAAAATTTTATTATTTAATAATAAAATTTTATTTTTTTACCTTCGAATTCAAACAGAAATTTATTTAATTTTAATTATTTAAAAATTAATTGGTTAATAATATTAAATAAATTTAATTAACTTCAAATTAAGACAGAAATTTATTTAGTTTTAGATATTTAAAAATTCATTGGTTAATAATCTTAAATAAATTTAATTAACTTCAGATTGAGAAAGAAATTTATTTAATTATAATTATTCAAAATTTCATTGGATAATTCTAAAATTTAATTAAATTAACTTTAAATTGAGATAGAAATTTATTTAATTTTAATTATTTAAAAATTCATTGCTTAATAATCTTAAATTAATTAATTAACTTCGAATTGAAACAGAAATTTAATAAATTTTTATTATTTAAAATTTTATTGGATAATATAGTAATTTATTTAAATTAACTTCAAATTGAGACAGAAATTAATTTAATTTTAGATAATTAAAAATTCATTGGTTATTAATCTTAAATAAATTTAATTAACTTCAAATTGAAAAAGAAATTTATTACATTTTATTTATTTAAAATTTTACTAGATAATAATTAAAATTAAATAAATTAACTTCAAATAAAAATAGAAATTTATTTAATTTTAATTATTTAAAATTTTATTGGATAATATAGTAACTTAATTTATATTACTTCAAATTGAGATAGAAATTATTTTAATTTTAGATATTTAAAAAATTCGGTGGTTAATAATCTTAAATAAATTTAATTAACTTTAAATTGAAATAGAAATTTATTACATTTTAATTATTTAAAATTTTACTAGATAATAATTAAATTTAAATAAATTAACTTCAAATTGAATAGAAATTTATTTAATTTTAATTATTCAAAATTTTATTGGATAATATAGTAACTTAATTTAAATTACTTCAAATCGAGATAGAAATTTATTTTAATTTTAATTATTTGAAATTTAATTGGATAATAATAAAATTTAATTAAATTAACTTTAAAATGAGACAAAAATTTATTTATTTTAATTATTTAAAATTTCATTGGATAATAATGTAATTAAATTAACTTCAAATTGAGACAAAAATTTATTTAATTTTAATTATTTAAAATTTCATTAGATAATAATAAAATCTTATTTTATTAACTTCAAATTGAGACGGAAATTTATTTAATTTTATTATTTGAAATTTCATTGGATAATAATAAAATATTATTTTATTGCCTTCAAATTGAGACAGAAATTAATTTTAATTTAATTATTAAAAATTTTATTATTAATTAATAAAATTTTATTTTTTTACCTTCGAATTGAAACAGAAATTTATTTAATTTTAATTATATAAAATTTCATTGGATAATAATAAAATTTAATTAAATTAACTTTAAATTGAGACAGAAATTTATTTAACTTTAATTATTTGAAAATTAATTGGTTATTAATCTTAAATAAATTTAATTAACTTCAAATTGAGACAGAAATTTATTTAATTTTTATTATTTAAATTTCATTAGATAATAATGAAATTTAATTAGGTTACCTTCAAATTGAGAGAGAAATTTATTTAAATATAATTATTCAAAATTTCATTAGATAATAATAAAATTTAATAAATTAACTTTAAATTGAGACAGAAATTTATTTAATTTAATTTATTTAAAAATTAATTGGTTATTAATCTTAAATAAATTTAATTAACTTCGAATTGAAACAGAAATTTATTTAATTTTTATTATTTAAAATTTTATGAGATAATATAGTAATTTAATTAAATTAACTTCAAATTGAGGCAGAAATTTATTTAATTTTAGATATTTAAAAATTCATTGGTTAATAATCTTAAATAAATTTAATAAACTTCAAATTAAGAATGAAATTTCTTTAATTATAATTATTCAAAATTTCATTGGATAATAATAAAATCATATTTTATTAACTTCAAATTGAGACGGAATTTTATTTAATTTTATTTTTTGAAATTTCATTGGATAATAATTAAATATTATTTTATTGCCTTCAAATTGAGACAGAAATTTATTTTAATTTAATTATTAAAAATTTTATTATTTAATAATAAAATTTTATTTTTTTACCTTCGAATTCAAACAGAAATTTATTTAATTTTAATTATTTAAAAATTAATTGGTTAATAATATTAAATAAATTTAATTAACTTCAAATTAAGACAGAAATTTATTTAGTTTTAGATATTTAAAAATTCATTGGTTAATAATCTTAAATAAATTTAATAAACTTCAAATTAAGAATGAAATTTCTTTAATTATAATTATTCAAAATTTCATTGGATAATAATAAAATCATATTTTATTAACTTCAAATTGAGACGGAATTTTATTTAATTTTATTTTTTGAAATTTCATTGGATAATAATTAAATATTATTTTATTGCCTTCAAATTGAGACAGAAATTTATTTAATTTTAATTATTTAAAATTTAATTGGTTAATAATATTAAATAAATTTAATTAACTTCAAATTGAAACAGAAATTTATTTAATTTTTATTATTTAAAATTTAATTGGTTAATAATATTAAATAAATTTAATTAACTTCAAATTGAGACAGAAATTAATTTAATTTTAGATAATTAAAAATTCATTGGTTATTAATCTTAAATAAATTTAATTAACTTTAAATTGAAACAGAAATTTATTTAATTATAATTATTCAAAATTTCATTGGATAATAATAAAATTTAATAAAATTAACTTTAAATTGAGACAGAAATTTATTTAATTTTAATTATTTAAAAATTAATTGGTTATTAATCTTAAATAAATTTAATTACTTCAAATTGAGACAGAAATTTATTTAGTTTAAGATATTTAAAAATTCATTGGTTTATAATCTTAAATAAATTTAATTAACTTCAAATTGAGACAGAAATTTATTTAATTATAATTATTCAAAATTTCATTGGATAATTCTAAAATTTAATTAAATTAACTTTAAATTGAGACAGAAATTTATTTAATTTTAATTATTTAAAAATTTATTGCTTAATAATCTTAAATTAATTTAATTAACTTCGAATTGAAACAGAAATTAATTTTATTTTTATTATTTAAAATTTTATTGGATAATATAGTAATTGAGACAGAAATTTATTTAGTTTTAGATATTTAAAAATTCATTAGTTAATAATCTGAAATAAATTTAATTAACTTCAAATTGAGACAGAAATTTATTTAATTATAATTATTCAAAATTTCATTGGATAATTCTAAAATTTAATTAAATTAACTTTAAATTGAGACAGAAATTTATTTAATTTTAATTATTTAAAAATTTATTGCTTAATAATCTTAAATTAATTTAATTAACTTCGAATTGAAACAGAAATTTAATAAATTTTTATTATTTAAAATTTTATTGGATAATATAGTAATTTATTTAAATTAACTTCAAATTGAGACAGAAATTTATTTAGTTTTAGATATTTAAAAATTCATTGGTTAAAAATCTTAAATAAATTGATTAAACTTCAAATTAAACATTTTCTATTTGGCACCACCAACACCATCATTAACAAAATTTCCTTTTATTATTATTCAAATTGAGACAGAAATTAAGTTAATTTTAGATATTTAAAAATTCGGTGGTTAATAATCTTAAATAAATTTAATAAACTTCAAATTGATATAGAAATTTATTTAGTTTTAGATATTTAAAAATTCATTGGTTAATAATCTTAAATAAATTTAATTAACTTCAAATTGAGACAGAAATTTATTTAATTATAATTATTCAAAATTTCATTGGATAATTCTAAAATTTAATTAAATTAACTTTAAATTGAGACAGAAATTAATTTAATTTTAATTATTTAAAAATTCATTGGTTATTAATCTTAAATAAATTTAATTAACTTCGAATTGAAACAGAAATTTGTTTAATTTTTATTATTTAAAATTTCATTGGATAATAATGTAATTAAATTAAATTAACTTCAAATTGAGAGAAATTTATTTAATTTTAATTATTTAAAATTTCATTAGATAATAATGTAATAATATTAAATTAACTTCAAATTGAGACAGAAATTTATTTAATTTTAATTATTTAAAATTTCATTGGATAATAATGTAAATAAATTAAAAATTACTTCAAATTGAGACAGAAATTTATTTAATTTTAATTATTTAAAATTTCATTGGATAATAATAAAATTTAATTTAATTAAATTTAAGTTGAGACAGAAACTTATATTTAATTTTTAAATTCTGATTATATTTGAATTATTTTCATTTATTTCAAATTTGATTGTACTGGTTTTTCTTCAGTTCGACTGCGCATACAGATGCAAGGCAGTAATTAGTGTGCTTTTGTGTTTTTCATGAAAACTTATGTTTCATCAATTTTATTTTTTGTATGTTGTGAAATTTTTAATAATTTGTTTCTTAAAATAAAGCGTCGCTAAATAAAGTTTTGATTTCAAAATTTTGTTTTGTAATTTCAATTAAATGGAAAAAATGAATGACACTAGGACGTTTTCTTTTCAAGTGAAAATCGCACAATTGCCGAGCCTTATTATCAACACTTTTTATTCCAACTAAGAGATTATTTTGTTCCTCGATACTGTAAAGGATTTAATTATAAAAATCACAGCAGATAAAGATGCTCGAGCTTAAGTTATTATTGACACTGGAATCAAAAACTGGATGACAAAAGCAGATTCAATTAATAATTTGATAACAATTGCAAGATCGGGAATTCATACATTTAATTATTTACTTCAAGATGAAACTGAGATTCCAATGAATACACAATTTACGAAGGAATTCTATTCAAGTTAGCAAGATCGGGATGATAGTGGAATTTATGGCGGTGAATCTTCTGAAAGTGACAGTGAATATGAAAATATTTCGAATATACGAAAAAGAAAAAGGATGCAACAATTGTCTTCTAATTCTGAGGATGAATTAGAAGATGATGAAATTGAGATCTCCACGGATGGAACAATCTGGGAAAAATTACATAAAGGTCCTTGTAGGGAAAATATTCTTTTCATCATAAAATCATTTAAATTGATAAAATATTTTATTATTATTTAAAAAAAAATTTATTATAAAGAAAAACATTTTTCATATTTTATAGTTATATAAAATTTTAAAAGTATTTAAATATTTATTGAAACATTTATTAAAATATTTAATTATGAAATAATTTGTTAAAAATATATAAATTATTCCATACTATATTAAATGGTTTTTGTACCTGAAGATGAGGGTTAAACTGTCGAAATATATCTTACAGAGAGTGTTTGAATGTCACTTTCTTTTAATAAAATTATTATTATTATTATTATTATTATTATTATTATTATTATTATTATAATTATTATTATTATCATTACCATTATTATTGTAATATTATTACCCTCTAATAGTTCTTGCATCAGAATGTAGTATCACTTGAACCAACGAAGTAATAATCAGTTCAAAATCGAAACCTGTATCGCCAACCACAATATAATTACTAGATTGAGAGACTAGAGCGTGAGCAACGAATCTACTCACAAAGAGCATTTGGCGTACACGATCCAACCATTGACTATTTTCAAGTTTACTAATATAGCGATCAAAACTGAGTGTAGTGTCTTGGAATGCTTTGGAAATAATTGAAAACAACAGAATGCAAAAAAAATTTACTTTCAATAAACTTTTGAAAGCTGCTTTGTAGAGTTTCTAATTTATCGAGATAAAATACTCCGTTTTTTAAAATGCGAGCTTCCATGTGATTATCTATTAAATCCAGTAATGATAATGGGAAATTATGGAAATAAACGAGAAATTATGTGTTTTAAATACATAATTAATCTTATTTAGCTCAAAGACAAAATTCTAATTATGTTAAATATAAGATTAACTTATAATAATTTGATACCCTTATTTAATTAACCTGAATTATAACCATTTAATTAACCTGAAACTGATTTTTTTCAGTTATATTTAGGTACTTATTATATTTTTTAGGACAATATCTTTGAGAAATAAAATCTTTTTTTAATTGTATTTGTTATCATTACCTGTTCTACCTTTTTTTTAATATTTATCTTGGGGTGTATTTTTTGAACATTACTAATTTCGTGTTATATTATTTTTATAAAAACAAAATATGTTTTAAATCTTTTTCTAATTGTATTTGTTATCAATAACAGTTCCGCCTCTTTTTTTATTTAATTTTTATCTGGAAATTTATTTTACGGTTTTTAGCATATTTTAAATATTACTAATTTGCTGTAATATTATTTTTTTTACTTGTTGTGACTATATAGTGCAAGATATGCGTTATGTAAGTTTAATATTGTGTTTAAATTGTACTGTGGAGGTTATAAATAATTTCGATGTGAATTATTCAAATATTAAAAATATTTATACCATTTTAAATATGGACAAGTTTTTACAAAGAGATGATTTTTATTTACGTTCTGATGATGAACCAAGGCATATTATAAAAAAGCAGAATATGTTGAACAGGCAGTACAAGGCAGAATACATACAATACGGTGTGGTGAAGAAACAGTAACGAGGATCGCTTGAAATGTTTCAAAGAACCAACCAGACCACGATTGAGAACAAGCAGATAATTTTGAATTTGGCTCAAGAACATTTAACATTGCTGCAACAAAATTTTGAGCACTACTTTCACACAATGAATACAGACCAATATAATTGAATTCGAAATCCTTTTGCAAAAGATGATGAAAATACTATTAAAGAGCTTTCTCTACAAAACAAATTTGCGAGGAGTTTGTGGAATTGAGGACTGATGGGGTGCTAAAAATGAGATTCAACGAAGTTCAATTGGATGTGTTCTGGATTGCAATCAAGGAGGAATATCCTAAGAATTCCGACAAAGCTATCACATTTCTGCTTCCATTTTCTACAACGTACCTTTGTGAACTAAGTTTTTCAACTCTAGTTTTAATTAAAAATGATAAGCGATCATGCTTGAATGGCCTTGACCAAGAACTTCGAGTTGCGCTAATAAATATCGAATCCAATATCAAATATTTGTGTTCACTGAAACAAGCGCAGGTATCACATTAGTATTAGTTTATATGTAATTTATAGTAAATGTAAAAAAATATATACTTATAATTAAAAATAAATGATAATTTTTATACACTCATATTCTTTTATTATTTTTTCCATTGTGGTGTGCCACATATTTCTAGAAAGGATTTAATGTGCCGTATGTGAAAAAAAGGTTGAGGAGCACTGCCCTGTATGATATCCTATATGATTTTATGTATATAAAGGCACGCGTGTATGTCAGTGATTCTCAACCTGATGTTGATAGTTTAAAGTACTTCAATTAAGAAACATTCTTGAATTTGCGAAAAACAAACAGTCTGCGGCAAAGAAGCAAACGAAATTGGATGTATTTTTCAATAAATTATAAAATTTAATTATAAAATAACTTACTTTCATTTTGCGCAACGATTAATTTATAATTTTTCGCATGTTTTTTTTTATTTTTACAAATTTATTAATTGTTTTTGCGAGCTTGATTGCTAATTATTCTTGCAGTTGTCGCATAAAATAAAATTTTAGCGTTATGAAATGAGTGTTTAAATATACATAATAATAAACTTTTCGGGCGGCATGCAATGAATATAATATATCAACGCCGTAAAAGGTTTTATAATTCGGTTTATGTTATGTTTTACGGAGCGAATTCAGATATAAAAATTATTAAATGTTTTAAATATTTAAAATCTTTATTTCACAAAACGAAACCAATACGGCACAATAACCTTCTATGTTGATACACTTTTTATAATTTTATGATATTTTGGTATTTTTGGTCAATCCGTATTATAACACAAACAAAAAAATTAATAAATGTTATAATGCACGGTAATAACTTTTATATATTGGCATCGATGCTTTAAATTTATCTAAATTTTATTCAAATTTTTATAATCATCTGATGATAAGCCGACTTTTGATTTTTACATGTGTACACGTATATCTTGCCTGAAAAAAAAGTTCAATATTGTAAAACCCCGCATTTACGCGACCCGATTTAATGGACCCTGATTTTCGCATTATAACGGGGTTTCACTGTACTTCATTAATAATGATATGGCAATTACATACTCCTTGAATACAATTCAGAATTTTAGAAAAAATAATGTTTGCAACCTTTTCCATCTAAACAGGTAAGTTTCTTAAATAAACGATAATCACTGTTAAGATCCAGAGTGATAAGGGTTAAACTTAAAAGCATTATTTAGAACAAAATTCTTTAAAAAAATATGGATAGACTGATGAATTCTCCATAAATAATATTAATGATTATTTTAATCAATTTTAATTAATTAATTTCATAATTTATACAAGATAGAGATAGGGATTTTGTTATATGAATATTACGTTATAAGGCACTAGGAACCTATTAAAATTTTGAGTTTAGGTTTTTTCAATTGTATGTTGTGAATTTAACGAAATCAAGCTTTTCACACATCTTAGGTATTTGTTTACCTTGTATTTAGTTACTAAATAAGATCACATGCCATATTTTCTTATTACAACACGCGAACGAAAAATGTCCTTGATTTTGCGCGTGCCAGTGGAGTCAAAGACAATTTTTTTTAGTAAGCCTACAATAAGTTAATAATAACAAGTAAATATAAATTATCAAACTTTTTCTGCACTATGTTTTATTTTAGAATAATAATAATATCCTTTGATGGCCTTGAAGTTATTGAATTTTAAATGAAAATATTGATTTTTTATGTGCAAATTGAAATTTTTGATTAATTAAAGGGTGTTCCGACCATAGTCAAGGCACTTTTAGTCTGGTACTTTTTTCAATTTTGGGGAGTGTAATTTTTAATTAAATTCATATTGATATATGGTATATTGTTTAAAATTTAATTATAATTATTTGTTGGGGTTATAATAAAACATGAATAAAAATAATAAAATTTTAAAATTATCAAAATCAATTAAAATTAATTAAAATTTTGAAAAAAGTAAAAATCAATATTTTTCGGGGGGGGGAGTGGTAACCGGTGGCAAATTTGATTTTGAAGACGAATAAAATACTATTAGATTGATTTGAGGTATATTGAAGGGTCGGGAGCCCAAAAACAAATTAATTAATTAAATTATTTGCCGACAAACCCATTAATCAAGGGCCGCCGAGCTGAACGTCAACCTAATGGGTTTCCTGGAAATAGTAAAATGGGCAATAAATTGTTCGACCGGGAAAAAATTGTTTCACTAGCATTAATCCAAATTAATGACAACCCAAAATTATAAAAAGAACTGACAACAAAATAAGTTGCCAGTTGGTCGAAGAGGAAAATTTAACTAATTTGAAAACGAGTTGAAAGTAATAAACAGATAAAGGAGTTAATCAGATTGTAGTGACTTATTGAGTGATACCCTTAGGGTGTCTAATAAAAATCAAATAATTGTATCTTGTGGTGAATGTTTGTGAATAAAGATTTCTTTGTTGGGATTTTGTTTTATTGATTATTGAACACTAGGAGTCGCATCGAGAGATTTATCCATCGAAGAATATTTAATATCCCAACATATTGATTTTTTAATAATAATTTCCGATAATTATTTAATTAAACCTCAAAAAATATATATTGTTTTTTAATTTAAATAAAAATTACACAGCCAAAATCGAATATCAACCGGTTTGGTTTTACTATATTTATGGTACTTTTAGTCTGGTGCTTTTCACTATAATAAAATCGAAATATCGATTTTTAAGTGCAATTTGTGTTTTATTGATTTTTAGGTGCAAATATTGATATTTTGAAAAATAATTAAATTGTTTAATATTACTTTTCATTAATTGTTTTGATCTGATATCAATAAACGAATGAGATAATGTGAGCAATCTGATTAGTGGATCACTGCTGGGCATTCTATCCATATTTGGCACATACTGACTACATCTAAGTAGGCTAGACTAAACAACGGAAAATTAAAGCTCAACTTAAAAATCACAAGCCAAAAAAATCAACTTGGCTCGGTTTGTAATAAAATGCCAAAACCGGAAACCGATTATTAACATGAAGTCGGGCTGATTCTTTAATGTCCTCATCGGATGCCGCTATTGGTACAATGACGCTGTTATCGTAACTGGAACATTCCTTGTTTTGGAAATTATCAAATTTCTCAAATGAAATAAAATCAAAAATTCCTACATTTGCTGGAAATAAGCCCCACAGTCCAGACATTAAAATCTCCGTGAATTCTTCTCGTAACAGAAATGCTGTCCAACCATTTTCAATGATTTTGAAATCGGGTTTGTAAATGAACGGAAATAATTCACTGACTCGTTCTTGTAAATATTTTAATTAAAATAAATTCATATATAAATTGCATGATTGAAATATAAACTTTTGAGTAAAATAAACAAATAATGTTAACTTTAAGTAATTTATAATTAATCTTTACGTTATTAGTTATTTAGTATTTTGTTACAGTATTTCTATTTACTAAAAAATACCTTCATTAGATGCCCTTATTAAGCTAGAATTCAATAATAGAATATCTTTAGAGTTAGCTTCTAATTGATACACTTTAAAATCTTTAGATTTTATTTCTAAAGTAATGTCGTTTAGAAATTTAATAGCATCAATTGATTTATGTTGAATCTAAAATAATTTATAAACAATTTAACACACTGTTAAAATTTACAATAATATCATTTTGGCATTTAGTTAGATCCATAATCATCAAATGGTGCTTAGAGATACACAAGCTTCCGCTAATTAATTCCTTATTAAATAATTTAAGTATTACATTGATTTTCGATAATTCAATTGGAATGTCATCACTCATTAGATAGGAAATTATTTCTTAAAATAAAAATAATTATTACAATTATTATTAACTGGTGTATAATGAATTCAAAAAATAAGAAGGAATTAAAAATAATTTAACTTTTAACAATTTAAAAAGTAAATGTTATAATTTACAGTTGACTATCAATAATATATTTAAACACATGAGTGGAAAATTTTAAGTTAAAATAAATATAATAAAGTTAATTGAAAATAAGAATAAAAATAAATTTCAATATTAAATTATGATAAAAATTAGATTTTTTACAATTTATTATTATTCTTGATTTTTAATCATTTATGTAATTATTTTTATTACTTCCAGGTTGAAACCGTGCATTGTTACAAATGTTGAAATGAACAGTTCGAGATAAAGAAACTTGATTAAAAAAATTATATGATTATTTATAAATAAATAAATTTAAATTTAAAAAAATGACTTGTCTTTTGAATAATAATAATATATGTAGTTGCTGGGCACTGATGGGTCAGTAAATGTTAAACCTGTCTAAGGGTAACTACTTCCAACAGAGCGCCGGCATAAGAGATTTTACCGCTAGTCACACGTCAAAATTTGACGTTGGTACTGTGAACTAGTGGGCTGAATACTAGCAAAGGGTGAGCCTCTTTTCAAAGACTGTCAATGCCCTAGTACTCATGCTGGGCACTGATGGGTCCTTAAAATAGTTTTGAACTGCCTAAGGGTTATTATTCCCACCTAGCGCCTGCATAAGAATTTGAACCGCTAGTCACCCGTCATAAATGACGTTGGTAATGTGAACTAGTGGGTGGAAGGTTAGCAAAAGGTGAACTCCTTCTCAAGAACTGCTAATGCCCTAACCCCCCTCGGGTCCATGAGCTGTCATAGAAGACTTCATGCTCTTACTTAATCGGTCCTCCTTTCATCTATCTATCTAATTACCAATTTATCTAACCATTAGATCACTCCGTTTTCCCATATTCAACAACTTCAATCACATCCACACGTCAATAACGAATTCAACATTAAGTTAACAAGTTGTATTAAAATAAATAACAATTAACATCTATAATTACATGATTAATAAGTTATTCACATCTATTAATTAGTCAAGTTAAGTGTATGGTCACATAAATTAGAACCCGTTGGCATTTAAGATATGCCCCAATAGGCGAGCACGATTTAGCCTAAACTGCCGCTCCCTCTCTCTTTTGTTTGGCCTGTTTTTCTTGCGATTCCTTTTCGTCAACTCCTCTGATGCATGTGAGGGGCCTGATATTATGTTTCCTATGCCAGCGTCTTTTACGGTGGCATTCCTCAACACTATTGCTTGTTGTTCTTCAGACAGGTGGACACCACTCTGCAGGAGGCCTGTCCGGATGTTATCCCTCAACCTCCATTCTGCTACCTGTTTTTCTAGCTCCTGGGCCTTCTGTTCGGCCGACCACAGGGCTTCGTCCTTCTGAGTTAACTGAGTCTTCAAAGTGTCAATTTCTACCCTCAACTTGGTTGCCGCTTCGGGGCGAAGCCATGTCCGCTCCATGTAGCGGCACTTCCGCACCATGGCCTCTGCCCTCTGAGTTTGTGCTATTGCGGTTTGATGGTAGCCGGCTATGTCTCTTCGGAATTGCTCTAGAGTCTTTCTATGTGGATCCACTAAACAAATTAATTTTTAACTTTATTTTTATTATTCTCTATTTCATGCATAATAAGTATTAATGTAGTAATATATTTTAATCATTTTTAATACAACAAACAATTATGTCATCTGGATGGGGGAAGGATGGGTATGTCCTTTTCTACTTATATGTCTTAACGGAATCTACTGGTTTATTATATTCAGTTAATTATAACAGGCATTAGCAACGATAACGTTGACAATACCTGTGATAACCAAGGGTAGTTATGTAATTCATTATATTATCAACATTACAATAACATTATGAAATTTATATTTTCTATTTAAAAAATTAATTTACCAAATTTAAATTTATTAGCTTCAAATATAGAAATTTCTAATTTAAATTACCCTAAAATGATTTACAAAAATTTTATTGTAAAATGATATTAAAAAAAATATTTCTCCAACAATTTAAATTTTATTATTTTGTTTTGTTGCATTAAAGTAATTCATCTTTTGCTTTTCACTCGTTGCCATAGCAACGAGTCAACAATCGGCAAATTCCCAAGGTTGTAATTTTTGCACCCTTTTTAATTATTATTTTAGGTATTTCTAAGTCTCCTGAAGGATTGGCTCCGGAGAGAAGGCTTCACAAGATCTGTGGACTTCCTACTAAGGTTCTTTATTGATTTGATTCAATTGTCTTTAAGTCTCTCTTGTAGGATTCATAGGATCAATCCCACCAACAACATTCCGAAAAATTGGAAAATTTAATTCTTCCTTTTTGGATTTTACTTTCTTTTCGTTTTTCGAAATAAATGATGGTAAAGATTTCGTTTCCTTTTCTCTTTTATTTTATTTTAAGTTTAATATTTCAACTTGGTAATAAGTATATCAATAATATCAGTAATGCTAATAACAATAATAATAGTTTAATAATAATAATAATAGCAAGAATAGGGTACTATTAATATTAGTATCGACCATAATAATAATAATGATAATATTTTGTTAACCATAATAATAATAGTAGTATAAATAATAACAACAATAATAATAATAATAGTATTTCAATAATAATGATAACAGTAGTATAGATAATATTATTAATAATGATAATAATATTTTAATAATAATAATGATAATAGTAATATGATTCTTGACAACAAGGATAATGATGTTAATATGAAATAATAATAATAATAATAATAATAATACCATAACAGTAATATTTTAATAATAGTAATACTAGAAGTATACTGGGCAATTTATGGCAATTAATAACACTATATAGTTTGAGGAATAGTATAACGTATTAATAATATTAATAATAATAATAATAATAATGATAATATATTAGGGACAATGAGCGTAATAATAATAATAAAAGGAAATTTTGTTAATGATGGTGTTGGTGGTGCCAAATAGAAAATGTTAACGATAAAATTGTTAACCTATAGTGGGGGTATTAGTGGGGTACCAGGAATAATAGTACTATATAGTTGGTTATATTATTAGTAATGATATTTAATAATTACAATAGTAATAAAAATAATAATATTAATAATAATAATATTCTAGTGATAATAATAATAATAATAATAATAATAGTAGTATAGGTGGTAATAACACTAACAATAATAGCAATAACAATAATACTTTAATAATAATGATACTTAACAATACTAGAAGCACACTGAGTAAGTTATTGTATTTAATAATACTACATAGTTTTTAACAATATTAATAATAATAATAATAATAATAATAATCATAATAATAATAATAATAATAATAATAATAATAATAATTTAATAATAACAATAATAATAATAATATTTTGATAATAATATTAATAATAGTAATAATATTAATAATAATAATAATATCAATCTGTATTTAATAATGATTTTAATAATAAAAATGGTAATGAAATAATAATACTAATAATATTATAATTAGTTGATAACTTTAATAATAAAATGGGTGGGTTTAAATATATAACCGAAATAATAAGATCATGTAACCGACAGTAATAACAATGATAAAAATTTTTTTATTAATAATAACAGTGGGGTCATAAAATAATATTATGGACAGTGATAATAATGATTAAAAATAAATGAAATTAATAATAAAAATTTTTAATAATAATAATAATAAATATGAGAGATACGTTAATAGTTGTTTTGCAGATTATGAGACGTGGATTCGAGTTTATGAAATGGACGGCGTTCGATGTCTAGGTAACGAGTAACGTACAGTCTTTGGGTAACATTCAAAATCGACTTTAACACGTAAATTTGATACGAAAATGCGATCTATGGCCGATTTAACTTCCTAATGTGATTAGTCGCGAATTTTAATGAGCTATATAATATTTTTATACTGGAATAAAATTTGTTGATCACACCAAAAAATTCTTTCTGATTCTTCTATATGCTAATCTGTATATTTTTCATTTGTTGTGATATAAACTTTATATTTAACCTTTCCCAGGACCTCAACACTACTCTTTCGAGGGTCGGGCGATAGGATTTAGGAAGAGGAGAATACTGGGCAGGCCTGGTTACTACCGGCACCGCGGCTTCCCCCACTAACGACCGGTTCGATCCGGGGTAACAAAAATAAAATACTTTCATTTTATTAGCTTGTATGCATGTGGTCTATCATTTGTACGTCGTAAATCGATTATTGTCGACAAAATTTCATTAGTATACTTCAAGAACAAATCCTTTCATGATGGAGGTTCAACAATACGGAGTCGAATTTCTCGATCACAAAAGAACGTTTCTTTAAAGCTTTTCAAAGCGAAATTTAGAAATAAAAAAAAATTAAAAAAATCATCAATAGTTAAGTCATATTAATCCATCAAATACAAAACAAAAATAAAATTACTTCTTCCAAATAAAATGATTTTCGAGAGATTTACAAAAATTACTAAGTGACAAAGATTGTCTGGTAAAAATGAAAAGAATAGCATTGATTTTGCTTAACCAGCACCGCCTTTTATATCATGATTGTTTGTGTGTGTGTTTTGATGCACTAAAACAAGGAATTTCTCGAATATTCCAAAATTAATAAAATTTTTATTCTTTTTGATTTAAATTTAAATTTTTACATTTTTATGACTCAAAATTTTTATTAAATTTTTATTTATTTTATTTTTCCTTAAATTTCCGTTTTTACATAATTTTAAATTTTCTGCTCAAAACCACACAGGCGTTATCGTGCTGGCTAAACAAAAGTAAAAGAAAAAGGGTTTATATCAGTTTTTGCCCAACATTAAACACTCCGGGGCCAGTTAAAATTGCGACCCGCAATTACATAATCAAGATGTTGAAGGATAATAAGCAAATTTTACACTATGCAAGATTACAGTCGTGACTTATACATATACATAAAATTGATTCATAATAGCATGCACAAAATAAAAGTATCGATAGGATAGTCTGATAATCAAAATCATAGGATCACAAATATCATTGAATAGTCTAATTTGATGTCTTGCTGCTCGTAGTGGGATTGATTTGGATTGGATTGGGTTTCGAAGGTTGAATCATCTAGGTCGGTTTTATCAGATTGAATTGTACTGACGAGGAAGATTAGGTTTTTGGATTAATGGGATTGTATTTTGATGAACGAAAGATTGGAGAGATTCGATTATTGGATTGGATTGTAGGGTTGTAGGTATTGTGATTAATGGGATTGTATTTTGAAGAACGAAAGATTGGAGAGATTCGATTATTGGATTGGATTGTAGGGTTGTAGGTATTATTGAATTTGAGTTTTTATATCAAGCTGGAACATTTCATTGGGACAATCAATTGGTTTTATTGTTGAGGATTCAGTTTTGGGTTTACCTCCGCTTCGGACCATTCGGCATCGACTTCTGGTTCTACTTTTACCCCATGGCCCATTATTGATCGAAGGATTCTTGTTAACTCTTCTTTTCTTCGATAGGTGACGGTTAATAGGGTTTGTAAGCTTTCGATCTCTGCTGATTGTTGGGGGTTTTCTTTGGTTTTGTTCTTTCTTTGGAGTTCTAGTATTTTTTCTCTCTTCAACCGGATGTTTCTCTGATGGTTGATTCTCCATTGGGTTTGTTGGGTTAGTTTTCGGTCTTGTCGTTTGATAATTTTCGTTAACTTTCGGATTTCTCTCGTCAGGGATCGTTTTTTCTCGTGGTTTCTTTCGTTTTTATTTTCCAGCTTTGTGAGATACTCTTGATTGACTTTGGTCAGTTCTTTAAGTCGATAGGATTCATTTTTCCAGTAATCCTCCAGTATTTCATTTACTGTTCGTAAAATTGACTGTCTTTTGATTTCATCATTTTTGAATTGTTCACCTCTGAGGCTCGTTTTCGTTTCTGTGAGTTCTTTTCTTAGTATTCTCAATTGGTTCTGACTTTTATTATTCTGATATTGCAATCGATTTATCTCAGTCTCTTGCTGTTTGAGTTGGTGACATAACCTTTCTTGTTCTTGCTTCCATTTTCTTCTGTAGAAATCTAGAGGGTCTTCATTTAGAGGTTGAGGATCTCCTTGGGGTTTTGATATGATTGCTGGTGGGTTTATACTTGTCGTTTTGTTGTTGCATCTTCCTCGTGGGTTCCAGTAATTCATCTCTATAATATTTTTGGATTAAGTATTCGGTTTCAATCAATATAGGTATTCATAAAAGTTTTATTTTAATTCAAAGTTTTTATCAGCTCCACAAAATGGTTTAAAGTTCCAGAATATGACGAAATTTCTATTTATTACGGTAATACGATAACATGGTGGAAAATTCTGTCAATGTAACACACTGTTTGATAATAAGACGTACTCGTTGCAGGAAGAAAGTATTCGATATTTGACTAATAATATGATTATACCATCATCAGAAATTTTTAAATCTTTATACATTTTCTCTTTGTTTTTTGTTTTTTGTTTTGTTTTGGGTTTTTTTTATATACGTTTTATACACTTTTTACACTTTGAACTATCAATTAATCACACCCAGGTTTCGTTTTGGCTGGCGAAACCTCCACTGTTTTCCGTTGGCGGTACTGGAATTACTGGCAGCAGTATCATTGGCGGTTTATTTCTCAATTGCATTATTTCCGTCCATAGCTCTGCCGATATTTCCACTTCATCAGCCAACAAACATGCCAAATAATTTGCATTTACCAACAGGTTCTCTATCTTATTTTCACACTCTTTTAACATTTCTTTCCTTACTACTATCTCTTCATGTGCCTTTTGAAATTTGGCTTTCCAGCAACGGGCTTGGTGGCAAATACATTGAACTTTATGTTCTAACTTTAACCGGTTTCTCTTTGCCGTTTCTTTGTCTGCTAACCAGCGTCGCCTCACATCCATATGCTCCTCCTCGTAAAATCGTTCGGCTTCTATCTCTTGTTTTTCGACTTGAAATCTCAATTTGTGCTTTTGGACGAATTCTTGCTCGTACTTACGCTTCCAATTTTTCGACTGTGCCTTTATGTGCTCTAGCACTTTCTTTTGTCGTTTTTCCACGGGTTCCGGCACTCTAGTCTTTAGTCTTTGACCTCTTGCTTTACTAAGCTCCAACTTGCATTTTTCCCATTTCTCAGTAATGGCTTTAAAGCGATCTCTTTCGCTATCCCATTCCTGCTTGTAAAACTTTTCATCATGTGCTTCCTGCTGTTTGAGCTTTGCTTTCCATTGCCTTGCTTGTCTCTCTAGTTGCATTGATCTGTGTTGTTCTTGCAGGCTCACATCACGAATTCTATTGTAGCTTGCTGTCAACATTTCTTTTTCCTGCTTCCACTCGTCGAGCAATTGTTGTTGATTTTCTCGGATCCAGTGGTTCTGTGTTTCTAATTGTTCCACTCGGTCCTGCTCCTCTTGGAATAATGCGGCTAACTGGCGACGTCTTGCTTCTAGCCCGCAGATATAATCTTTCAGATCGTATGTTTCTTGCTCCAGCTTTTCTTCCCTGGATTTGGCTGCTGCGATTTCTTGTTCAAAGGTCTCTTGATCTATTTGCCTGAAATTTTTAAGCATTGCTTCTTTAACTTCGAGCTCTAGGCTTTGTACTTCCAGTTCTGTTTCTCTGGCCTCTAGTACTAGGCTTTTCATTTCTATTTCTAAGGTTTTTCTATTCATCTCCTCTTCCTTGGCTTTGAATAATATTTCGTAGATCTTTATTGCCATCTTTTCTGCTCCTAGTTGGCGATATTGCTTTTCAATCTCGGCTTGTCGTTCATCTGAGTTTGTTTGGCTGGCTTTGTTATTGGTTTCTTTTCGATTATTCATTTTCTAAATTAGTTAATTTAAAATCGATTATCGTACACGATTCTACTCTATTGTATAATAATTCTACTTCTATACATCGATATGTTTATAGTTTTTTATTGGGTTTATTTTCTGGCGATATAATAATTATAGTTTTTACAATAGGTACCAATCACATACAATTTACAATTTATATACAAGATTTTTTATGATCCTCTAAGGGCTGCTTTCTATAGATTCATACTCTTCCTCAAGCACAGGAGGATTTTCCATTCGATCGTACCACGCTAGGATTTCATTTGTTTGTTCTCTTCTCAGTCTCCTTATTTCTAACGCTTGCCATTGACTTTGTCTGGTGACTAGATCTCGTTGCGTCTCTAATTCCGCAATTCTTTGTTGCTGTTGTTCAATTATGGTTACATATATCATACTTCGATTTGTGATCTCGGTTAACATTGTCAAAGATTGTGTCCATTGTTCCCTGGACAGGTTTGCTACGCGCGCTATAAAATCGCACTGATCTCTCTATAATGGTTCTGTTGATGTTTCATTTGGACTGCTGATTGAATTTGGTTGTAATTGGGGTGGGAATTCTGGTTGACTTTGTGCTGCTCCTATAATGGTTTCGACGAATGGTCGTACTTCGGCTTGATGTCGGTGATTTCCTCTAGATAGATCCATTTCTGAAGATTTTCAATTAAGATAATATTGATTTCATCTTTTTAAACTTTATACATCAAGGTTCATTTTTACGTCTTCACAATATACAATATATACTTTTATCTCATTATACAATACTACTTTTATATAATCTACACTATTTACACGGTCTCATCCTCTCATTACACAAACGTTTCTTGGGGTCTCATACGCAATTGTCGTATGCCCCCATATCTCTCATTAGTAAGTTTGTATTCATCAATTTCACTAGGCCATCCTTGTGAGGCTTCTATTATGGGTAACTCTTTCATCCACAATCCACTTGAATATTGGCTTTGACTGGCTACTTCGTCATATTCATTGTTTCTTCTAGTCTCTGAACGTTCTAACGTGATATCATATTCAAATTTTTCTACCATTGGTCATTTTCTTCGTTTTCTTGGTTTTGGTTTGCATTTTTTGATGACTTTCCACTGCTGAATTAATATTAGTGTCATTATGATGCTTACTACCGTTAAAGTTATCCATATCATTTTGATTGCGATTTTTGCTTCGTCTGTTTTCGCTGATTTCGTTGATTCCGTTATAGTTGTGGTTTCAGTTCTGATCTGAGCTTTTCTGAATGCTTTGCGGAGTTGGTGGGCTTCTTCCATTGAAATACAGTAGTGGGATGTGTCACATCCAGCACATGTCACATCCAGCACAGTACCCCCTCCCCCTCCCCGGCTGAGAGAAAATTTTTCTAAGTCGAAAAGTACAAAAATTTTTTAAGACAAAGACAATGACTCATTCAAGGTCATTGGATGACTCATCATATTTTTTCAAGGTCATTTAAACAAAGACCATGACTCATTCAAGGTCATTGGATGACTCATCATATTTTTCATGGTCATTTAAACAAAGACCATGACTCATTCAAGGTCATTGGATGACTCATCATATTTTTTCAAGGTCATTTAAACAAAGACCATGACTCATTCAAGGTCATTGGATGAGTCATCAAAATTTTTCAAGGTCATTCAAAATTTCTCAAGGTCATATTATTTTTTAAACATTTTTAAATTTTAATTTACTACTTATATAAATAAGTAGTATATATTTTGTAAATTATTTTATTATAATTATTATAATTATTATTAATATTATTATTACTTTTTATTATTCTATTATTATTATTATTTTTATTTTTATTATTATTGCTATTATTATTATTATTATTATTATTAATATTATTATTACTTATAAAAATTTTATTATTACTTATAAAAACTTTAATTATTATTATTATTAATATTATTATTAATATACTTATTACTTATAAAAATTTTATTTATACTTATAAAAACTTTAATTATTTTTATTAATACTTTTAAAAACTTTTATTAATATTATTATTATTATTATTATTATTAATATACTTATTACTTATAAAATTTATTAATATTATTATTATTGTTATTAATATTATTATTACTTTTTATTATGATTATTACTTATAAATTTGTAAATTTTATTCTATTTTATTATTATTTTTTTTTATAAATATTATTATTATTATTATTGTCAAGGTTATTGGATGACTCATCATAATTTTTCAAGGTCATTCAAAACTAGGTCATGGTCATTCAAAATTTCTCAAGGTCATATTATTTTTTAAACATTTTTAAATTTTAATTTACTACTTATTTTTATGAGTAGTATATATGTTGTAAATTTATTTTATTATTATTATTATTATTATTATTACTATTATTATTATTATTATTATTATTATTATTATTATTGTCAAGATTATTGGATGACTCATCATAATTTTTCAAGGTCATTGAAAAGTAGGTCAAGGTCATTCAAAATTTCTCAAGGTCATTCAAAATTTCTCAAGGTCATATTATTTTTAAACATTTTTTAATTTTAATTTACTACTTATTTTACTAAGTTGTATATATGTTGTAAATTTATTTTATTATTATTTTTATTATAATTAATATTTTTATTATTAATATTATTATTACTTTTTATTATTCTTTTATTACTTATAAAAAATTTTATTAATACTTATAAAAACTTTTTTTTTTATTAATATTAATATTTTTATAATTTTTATTATTATTATTGTTATTAATATACTTATTACTTATAAAAGTTTTATTTTTATTATTAATAATACTATTAAAAACTTTTATTAATTTTATTATTATTATTATTTTTAATATACTTATTGAAGAAATTAGGGTAAATCTATAATTTTAGACACTTAATTTCTTGAAAATTTATTAGATTTGACTTGATTTTAGGATTATTTTAAATAAAAGTTAAATTTAGGATCAAAATGTTTATGAAACATCTATTTAAGATAATTATTTAAGAATTAGAATCAAATTTGACTGATAGATTTAATGATATTTTAATTATAATTTTATGTTCTATTTAAATAGTTGATTAAATCAGTTAATTTTTAAAAATATTTTAGTGAAACCTAAGATTTTAACTGATTTTACAGTGTAAAAAAGGGGGTCAATAATTACTTTCATTTTCAATTTTATTGATTTCATGGATATCAATCACAAAAGTAGTATAATTTAGAGATTTTTAAGACAATGCTCAGTGTGGTTATCAGTATACTTATGAAAATCATTGATATATCTCTATGGGTTGACTGGTAATTTTTATTGAATTTATACTTGATTTACTGATTAATTTTAATTATTTGAGCAACATGATATATATTTTACAATAATTTAATTTATGTGGGAAACATAGACTTTATTCGATTTTAGTCATTTTTGATGAATTTTTTATTTGATAGAATTTTTTGCCAGAATCAAATTGTGGTGATTTTCAACGGAAAATGTTGGGTATTGATAACAATTTTGTAATACTAAAGAAAATTTATTTTTATTGGTAAAATTCAAATTTTTATGATAATTTTAAGGGAATTTGATTGGTTGAATACATATAGTAAATATGATTCGAATGATGAATTTTTAAGGAGTAGAGTTGGTTAAACATAGATTTCTAAAGAAATTTTACCCATTAGGTTTTTAAAAAATATGTATATTATTGGTGCAGTTGGGGGGGGGGAATGTTATTTCAATGGAAATGATTGGTTAAGAGTAAATTTTATGATATTTTAAGGAAATAATCGATTAAGAACAAGTTTGTTGTCATTTTTAAGGGGTTGAGTTGGTTGAATATCTGTGTTCAAAGGGTAAATATTTTCTAAATGGAAAATATAGATGAGGAATTTATAATATTTTTAGGGGATTTGTTCAGATAGATATCAATATGTGTGTAAATCTTTTGAGAGAGTGGAAATATTGTCAATTAAAGAAAAATGATTTGTTAAGAAGAGAATTTATGATCTTTTAAGGAGAAATGATTAGTCATGAGATGAATTCTATTGTAAGGCGATATAAGTCGGTGATTTTTATGAAAATAATGAATATAGGTGGGATTATTGTCATTTAAAGAGAAATGATTGGTTAAGAGGAGAATTTATGATAATCTTAAGGTAATTTGATTGGTCAAGAGAGGAATTTATAATATTTTTAGGGGATTTCAAGAAATTTATTCAGTTGAATATCGATATGTCGGTGATTTTTATGAAAAATATTGAATATAGTTTGGAATATTGTCGTTTAAAGAGAAATGATTGGTTGAGAGTAAATTTTATTTTAGGGGGGAAACAATTGGCTAAGAAGAGAATTTATGATCTTTTAAAGGGAAATAATCGATTAAGAACAGATTTGTTGATATTTTTAAGGGGTTAAGTTGGTTAAGTATCGTTATTTAATAGGTGATTTTTATAAAAAAAAAAATAATGAATATGGTAAAGTAGGAGAAAGTGTTATTTGATGGTAAAAGATTGGTCAAGAGATGAATTTATTTTAAGGGGATTTCAAGAAATTTATTCGGTTGAATATCGATATAAGTCGTTGATTTTTATGAAAATAATGAATATAGCTGGGATTATTGTCATTTAAAGAGAAATGATTGGTTGAGAGTAAATTTTATATTATTTTAGGGGAAAACGATAGGTCAAGAGGGGGAATCTTACTTTTAGGGTGATTTATTCGGTTAGATATCAATGTCAAAAGATGGATACTTAGTGAAATCGATACATTTTCATTGACTTAAGGGTTATCAAAATATAACAATAAGATTTTGGTTAATTTTAATGATATTATTGGAATCTGAATAAAATATACGATACGTGTTCAGTTCTAAGAAATTTTTCGATTCATGCATTCAAGTATTTATTTGATTTTATTATTATATTTGTAATTTAATTAAAAACTAAAATTGATTAGTATTTAAAAAATTTATGTTACCCATTACTTATGTTGTTATTGACAATTTTCTGAATAATTTAAATATTTACGATTATTTCCAGGAATGAAGAGAAATTGTACGATTAAAAACTATGAGCTGTTGATAAAATACATTAATTTTTATTCAACAAGTACCTAGAACAATTACCTAACAATCTTAAAATTTTTGAAAATCTAACAAATTTTTTCAATTATTTTACAACTTAGTTAATTTAATTAACTGATAAGTACTAGTTTCTTTACGATTTGCTACTGTGTTGAAACTTTTTTTTTTTTTTAAAAATTCTTATTCAAAGTACTAACAAATTTTATTAAAGATCTATCAAGACTTGTCAAAAATTATAAAACTTTGGTAATTTTAATAAGTATTACGCAATAACTACTATTTTCTTACCAATTTGCTGAAGGTCTTATTTTAAGGTCTCAAATTTAAAAACTTTCTCACAACTTTAATCAAATTCTAATCCCATGATAATCATAAATTACGTGTATTTTCTTAAAAAATGTCCATAGTTTTTCTTATATCGGTAAAACAAACACCTATATTTCAATAAAAAAAAACACGTGTGTATCATAAATTATTTACATTTTTTCTTAACAATCTCAAACTTTACATAAATATTGAACTATTTTTATCATTTAACATATACACATTATTAGCCATAAAATAAATATTTCATAAATTGTTGAAAAATAACACATATTTTCATTAAAGTTTTTCCATAAACACTGTAACATATCGATGGTTTAACACACACATTTGAGCCATAATTAGTTTTGATATTTATTTGCACATATTTTCTTAAAAATATAGAATTTTTCTTTAACTTTTTTACAAACATTTACAATTGTTCTATCCCTGTATACTATGAACCACAATAGAACAAACTTTTTCTATTCAATATTAATTTTATATACTTTGTTGAAAATTTATATAAAATAATAATGAAAATAATAATAAAAAAAACTTGTAATATTAATAATAATAATAGAAATAACAATAATAATAATAATAAAAATAATAATAATAATAATAATAAAATAAAAATTAAAAAACATTAAAACACTACTTATAAGATAATAATAATAATAATAATAATAATAATAATAATAATAATAATAATAATAATAATAATAATAATACTAATAGAATAAAAATTAAAGAACACTAAAACACTACTTATAAAAAAAAAAGTAGTATATTAAAATTAAAAATGTTTAAAAATACTATGACATTGACCTACTTTTAAATGACCTTGAAATAATATTATGACTCATCCAATAACCTTGAAAATAACAATAATAATAAATATTAAAACATTACTTATAAAAATAAGTAGTAAATTTATATTTAAAAATGACTAAAAATATTATGACTTTGAGAAAATAATAATAATAATAAAATTAAAATTAAAAAACATTAAAACATTACTTATAAAAATAAGTAGTAAATTTATATAAAAATTTTTAAAAATACTAAGACCTTGTGAAATTTTAAATGACCTTGACATACTTTAAAATGACCTTGAAATAATATTATGACTCATCCAATAAGATTGAAAATAATAATAATAATAATAAATATTAAAACATTACTTATAAAAATAAGTAGTAAATTTATATTTAAAATGATTAAAAATATTATGACTTTGAGAAAATTATAATAATAATAAAATTAAAATTAAAAAACATTAAAACATTACTTATAAGAATAAGTAGTATATTTATATAAAAATGTTTAAAAATACTAAGACCTTGTGAAATTTTAAATGACCTTGAAAAAAAAATTAAGACTCATCCAATGACCTTGACAATAATAATAATAAAAACAATAATAATAATAATTATAATAATAATAAAAATAAATATAATTAAACAATATTATTAAGTAATCATATTAATTAATAAACTTAATAATCATATTAATAATAATATTAATAATAATAAAATTATTTCCTTATAATAGAAGTTTTATACATAATTAATAATAATAATATTATTAAAAATAACAATAATAATAATAAAAATAATAATAATAAATATAATATTAATAATAATAATATTATAAAAAGTTTTCAAAGTATTAATAATAATAAAAATTTTAATAAATTTTATAAGTAATAAGTATATTAAAAATAATAATAATAATAAAATAAATAAAAGTTTTTAATAGTATTATTAATAAATAAAAAATAAAATTTTTATAAGTAATAAGTATATTAATAATAATAATAATAATAAAAATTACAAAAATATTAATATTAATAAAAAAAAAAGTTTTTATAAGTATTAATAAAAATTTTTATAAGTAATAAAAGAATAATAAAAAGTAATAATAATATTAATAATAATAATAAAAATATTAATTATAATAAAAATAATAATAAAATAAATTTACAACATATATACTACTTAGTAAAATAAGTAGTAAATTAAAATTTAAAAATGTTTAAAAATAATATGACCTTGAGAAATTTTAATGACCTTGAGAAATTTTGAATGACCTTGACCTACTTTTCAATGACCTTGAAAAATTATGATGAGTCATCCAATAATCTTGACAATAATAATAATAATAATAATAATAATAGTAATAATAATAATAATAATAATAATAATAATAATAAAATAAATTTACAACATATATACTACTCATAAAAATAAGTAGTAAATTAAAATTTAAAAATGTTTAAAAAATAATATGACCTTGAGAAATTTTGAATGACCATGACCTAGTTTTGAATGACCTTGAAAAATTATGATGAGTCATCCAATAACCTTGACAATAATAATAAAAATAATAATAATAATAATAATAATAATAATAATAATATTAATAATAATATTAATTATAATAATAAAAATATTAATTATAATAATAATAATAATAATAATATTTATAAAAAAAAATAATAATAAAATAGAATAAAATTTACAAATTTATAAGTAATAATCATAATAAAAAGTAATAATAATATTAATAACAATAATAATAATATTAATAAATTTTATAAGTAATAAGTATATTAATAATAATAATAATTAAAGTTTTTATAAGTAATAATAAAATTTTTATAAGTAATAATAATATTAATAATAATAATAATAATAATAATAGCAATAATAATAAAAATAAAAATAATAATAATAATAGAATAATAAAAAGTAATAATAATATTAATAATAATTATAATAATTATAATAAAATAATTTACAAAATATATACTACTTATTTATATAAGTAGTAAATTAAAATTTAAAAATGTTTAAAAAATAATATGACCTTGAGAAATTTTGAATGACTCATCCAATGACCTTGAATGAGTCATGGTCTTTGTTTAAATGACCTTGAAAAATATGATGAGTCATCCAATGACTTGAATGAGTCATGGTCTTTGTTTAAATGACCTTGAAAAATATGATGAGTCATCCAATGACCTTGAGTGAGTCATGGTCTTTGTTTAAATGACCTTGAAAAAACATGATGAGTCATCCAATGACCTTGAATGAGTCATGGTCTTTGTTTAAATGACCTTGAAAAAATATGATGAGTCATCAAATGACCTTGAATGAGTCATGATCTTTGTTTCAATGACCTTGAATGAGTCATTGTCTTTGTCTTAAAAATTTTTTGTACTTTTGGACTTAGAAAAATTTTCTCTCAGCCGGGGGGGAGGGGGTACTGTGCTGGATGTGACATGTGCTGGATGTGACACATCCCACTACTAAATATGTCCGTCATTTCCGTTAATGTTCATCTTTGCTCGATTTGTTGCCGTTTCAATTGTTGTTGTTCTCGTTTTATGTCTGGTTAGTTGTTCCGGTAATATTATCGATTGTTTATACCTAGTCACTATTTGACATATTGGTCTGTTTCGCTTTTCTTTATACACGCATACTCGATAGATTCCACCTTTCTCTCTTGTTAACAATTGGTGTTGTAGATACATTTCATCCCGTATTTTCTGACATTCGGTTTTAGCTTTCCGACTCTTCTCTTCTCTTTCATCTCTAATGCATACTTTCGTGATTCGTCCTCCGAATAGACTTCGAATCATAATTACATCATTTCTTTCCTGATCTGGCACTACCATTATTAGTACCTCTTTTCTGGAATCTCTTATTCTAGACAAGTTGAGATCTTGTCCTGTTTGTGCTTCTGCTTTCTGGATATAGCTTTCTGAGCCTTTGATCGTAGTTTCTCTGGGTTTTCTAGTCGAGTTGGTTTGATTTCTGGAATTTCCTTTTCCTTTAAGTGTTTTCACTGCTACACATACTACGTTTCCTTTATTTCCTGCACATATCACGTGAATTGAATTTTCTGCTAGATTACCCCATAAATATGGTTGTTTCTTTTTCAATTGCATTGATACGCATGTAGTTTCAATATTTCTCATGCATATTTGATCTACTCCTCTATCACCGTTACTGTTCATAAGTACATGATTGATTCCTGGTATAACTTGAAATCGTACTCCTTTTGTTACTGCCATAATATCTCTACAAATGTTATCTTTTATTTCGCATGATGCTTGTTCTCTTTCCTGAATGGTAAATTGATCGTCATCGTCCATAATAGTGAAGTTGCAACTAATTCCCGAGTTTTCTGTTAGACGAATACATATTCCTTCCTTATTATTCATCATTTTCAGAATAAACGCTTCGATTTCTCTTTTGACGCTTCCTTTGATACTCCAGTCTGATTTTGCAACAGTTTTGATTATTTTTGGTACATTTGCTCTGCTCAATGTTTTGGTTGTCTCACATATCATGCCGTTTACGTTTTCTACACAAATTAGATAATTCATATTTTCAGCTAAATCGTCCCATTGATATTTCTGATTTTTGTTTAATCTCACTTTTCTGCATTCCTTTTCATTATCAATACAAATTTGGTGGATTTGCTCATTTCCTATATTCGTTATTTTTATTGCATCCACACTTGTTTCTACTTGAATTTTTAATTTGTGTTTCTGTTGCGTTGCAGGAGTTGTGTTGATCACGTTTTCTCCGTTCTTTCTTATTTCACATTTGTAGCTCTTTATGCCCATTATACAGATTTTGTACGTTGAATTTTTGGTTGTGTCCTCGAATACGTAAGTTTGATTCTGTTTCAAATTCCATGTTTCACAATGGTAGGTTATCCGTTCTGAGGTTATACAAATTATATTAATTTGTCGTTTTCCCGTATTCGTAATTATTATTTGAGTTTCTTTAACTTCGATGGCCCATTTCCAATTTCTCATTAGGGAATTCTTTTGTTTCCGTTAAATTAATTGACGTAATTAATATTAATAATCTTTGTAGTAGGGTCTGTCGATTTTGATTCTTTTGTAGTTTTACCGTTTGTTTTTCATCTTTTATAATTTCGGTTGGTTTCTGCTTCTCGGTTTCATTAGAATCTGATTGTGGTTCCTTCTCGCTGGATAATTCTGGATCTTGTTTCTCATTATCTTTGGTGTCTTCTTGATCATCTTTATCATCTTTATCATTTTCATCGTTATTTCCATCATCCCGGGTGTTCTTGGAAATGTCGTCCTCGACATTTATTAATCTGATAATTTCGTCATATTTTTCGATGATATCTTTTTTGTCTGCCTCAATCTCTTCTAGTTCGACTTTCCATCCGAATGAATTTTCTTGTTTTCTTTGCCAATTTCGAACTTGAGTTTCTAATTCTTTTTAGAAGTGCTTTTATGGTTTTTAGTAAATTACGATTAGTTTTGATTGCTTTTTGTAAACATATATTCTCATGCTCCCCGAATTCATTTACATTTAATATTTTGGTTTTACAACGTCCTGTTGTCCATCTTACTAATGAGGCTGCTGCTTGATCATGACCTCTAATTATTGCATCCTCCATTACATATCTATTTGGCCACAATACATTTAAATCCTCTTTCGTTGCATTGACCATTATAAATTCCATCGCCATAGCTTTCCTTGACTTCGCGGCATAAGTAAGGACTGTCCATCCTTTGTTATCTTTTTCGTTCAATACCGAACCTGTTCTCATTAATTCTTTTAGCACTTCTGTAGTTGCATCGGCTGCTGCTGCAATCATTAACGGTGTTTGACCTCTAGAATTTTTCAGATTCGTGTGTTGTCCACATTTTTCCATTGATTTAATTATTTCTAATGATCGCACTTCATTTTCTGCTAATAGACTGTGATGTAATGGTACGTTGCCATCTGAATCTGTGCAAGTAGATAATACCGGCATTCTCTCCATAATTGTAGTCATTTCTGCTTGATCTAACTTTTCTTTGGCATAATCTCTCATCATTGAAGTAATTCCACCCAATATCTCGAGAAAACTTCTGTCTTTTGTCCATTCTGACATTATTTCTTTGGTTATTTCTACGATTAGATTCATTTTTGCGACATGTTCCATTTTTACATCGTCGGCTTTGATTTTTGGGGTAAGATCCCATTCTTCGTTTATTACTTGTCTCAGCATACATATTTGCCTTGTTTGCGATCTCGTCATAATTTTCCTTGTTTCTGGTTTAACTGTTGCTGTTTTCGCTACAGCTTTGCATCGATTTACATTTACATAGATTGGTCTTACTAGCGGATTATTAACTAATTTCACTCTTACATTACTTTTCATTAGTATAGATGATTTCATAGGGACCTTTCCCTGTTCTGCGCAACTTTTTTGTCGTTCCTGGTATGATTTCTGGTGTTTCGATTATCACCCAATCTCCGATTTTAAATTGATGTTCTTGCAAGTTTCTCTGTTTGTCGTGTAACTCTTTATAACTTTCTTGGTTAAAACGAATATTCATTCCGGCAGTTTTCCATATTTCTTGCATTCTTTCTTTAAATTTGGTAACATAATCATCAATTTCCATGTATTGCGAGACTGGTGGTTGGTATTCTAGGTCCATTGGCATATTACACTCTCTTCCATACATAAGTTTGAACGGGCTCATCTTTGTTGCTGAGTGAATTGACATTCGGTAGGCCATTAAGCATAAATTTATATTCCCAATCTTTCTTGTGTTTGCTCACATAGTTTGAGATCATTTCAATCAAAATTCCGTTGAATCTTTCGGTCTGTCCGTTTGTTTGTGGATGATATGGTGAGGTTCTCAGTTTAGCGATTCGGAAATAATTTGTCACTTCGCTTAGTATCTCACTCATAAAATTGGTTCCTTGATCGGTTAAAATTTGCTTTGGTGTACCATATCGACAACATATTTCCTCTACTAAGATTTTGGCAATCATTTTTGCTTTCTGATCCGGCATTGCAAATGCTTCTGGAAATTTTGTTAAGTAATCAGTTATTACCAATATATACACATTTTCTTTATCCGATTCTGGTAGTGGACCTACTACGTCCATTGCTATCATTGTCATTGGTTCTGGTGGAATTGGCATCGGTTTTAACGGTGCTTTCATCTTATTTCCTGTGCTCTTTCGAGTGGCACATATTAAACAATTTTTTATCCAGTCTTTCACGTCGTCTGCCATATTTGGCCAATAGTATTTTTGTTTCAGTCTGGCTTCCGTCTTCTTGGCTGACATATGTCCGCCCAATTTCCATCATGATATTGTATCAAAATCTCTTTTCGTCTACTTTCTGGTAAGCACATCAATCTTTTGTCTCCGTCCATTACCATCAACCATTCCTTTTCGATCGTATATCGATGTCGGTTTTTCTCCATATGCTCTTTCAATTGGTTTGATTTTTCGAAGATTTTCATATCGTTTGAATCTAAATATTCGATTATTAACTTTAACTCACTATCTTCCCGTTGCTCTTGTTTCAGTTGAGTAAAATCAATGTCTTCTGCAATTATCATACATATACGTCTCACATCGTTATCCATTAATTCCTCGAACACAAATCTCGACATACAATCTGCATTTGCATTGGCTTTTCCGGCTTTGAATTTTATATACGATGAATACTCTTGAAGTTGCATTGCCCATCTCATTAATCGGCTTGATGCTTCTTTGTGCTGGCCTAGCCATACCAAAGGTTGGTGATCAGTTGTGATTATTATTTCGTGTCCCCATAGCAAGTATTTGAAATGTTGATCGCTAAAATTATTGCCAAGGCTTCTCTTTCCGTAACTGAATAATTCCTTTCGTGCTTTTTGAACGTTCTACTGTAATATCCGATTGCTCTTTCACGGTTTTCCTCATCCCATTGGCCTAATACTGCTCCGGCTGCATAACCACTTGCATCTGTTGCTAATAGAAATGGTTTATTAAAGTTTGGATGAATCAATATTGGAGATGATATTAGTTTATCTCTCAACGTTTCAAATGCAACTTGTTGCTCATTTTCCCACATGAAGGATATGTTCTTTTTCACTAACTCTTGGATTGGTTTTGCAATTCCTGCATAATTTTTTATGAATTTACGATAGTATCCACATAAGCCTAAAAATTCTTGAACTTGTGTTACTGTTTTTGGTATTGGACAATTTTTTATTTTCTCTACCTTTCTTGGATCAGGTTGTTTGCCTTTAGTTGATACGATATGGATTAAAAATGTAACTTTCTCTTTGGCCCAATCA
Organism: Schmidtea mediterranea; assembly: GCA_022537955.1. NCBI lineage: Eukaryota > Metazoa > Platyhelminthes > Tricladida > Dugesiidae > Schmidtea > Schmidtea mediterranea. The sequence goes on from CM039680.1 coordinate 95,578,198, forward strand.
CATTTTGAAGGCTTCAGTTTTAACTTCCATTGCCGTAATCTGACGAATACATTTCTGATATCTTTTAAATGCTGTTCGAATGTGTCTGAATATATTAGTAAATCATCAATGTACACCATACATTGTTTTATTCCATGCGTTACAAAATTCATGCATCTCTGGAATGATGCGGGTGCATTTGTTAGTCCAAATGGCATCTTTTTAAACTGGTATAGGTCTTTTCCAATTGTAAACGCTGTTTTCTCTCGATCCTCCTCTTTTACTTTGATTTGCCAGTATTCACTTTTTAAATCCAGTGATGTAAAGTATGCTGCTCCATGCAACATTTGTAACATTTCATTTATATCTGGTAATGGATAAGTGTCTCTTTTTGTGACTGCGTTTAATCGTCTATAATCAATACAAAATCGTTGCGTACCGTCTTTCTTTTTCACCATTACCACAGGGAATTGCCAGGGTGAACAACTTGGTTCTATTACTCCAGCATCTAACATCTTTTGCACTTCCTTTTCTGCTACAGATTTTTGAGCTTCTGCCAGTCTATACGGCCTCAGTGTAATTGGTGTGTCGTCTGTCAATGGAATAACGTGTTGAGTTACATCACTTGTACCCAAATTTAAATCGGATGCTGCAAAAATATCTTTAAACTCGATTAATAGTGCTTCCAATTTCTCTTTTTCATTTTCATTTAACAACTCACTATCAATTATCCACATCTCTTTTTCATCAGTCTGATCGCCTTTTAACTCTGGTAATTCAATTTCCATCATTGGTGTTAGTTTTCCTAATCTTTCGTTTTCATAGATTACTTTATCCTCTTCGTCAAAATTAGTCACATTAATCGGAATTTCGTTGTCGTTATTTATATTTACAATTTCTCTTGCCAAAGGTAACTCCTTGCGTTCCTCGAATTTCTGATTCGGTTCGAATATCATTTCTCCCTTCACTTCCTCATTGACTTTGACATAACAAATCATTTGAGTTCTCCCAGGTATAGTTATTTTCTCCGGGCATCTAACTTCGGATCTCATTGTACATATCTGTCCAGTTTTATCTTTTAATTTCATTGTTCCTAAATCGATTACTATCTCTTTTAGTAGGTCAGGCATTATGTCGGTGCGAATTATGCATGGTGCGTTAAGTTTTCTGATTACCGCCAGATAGGTTGATATTTTTACATCTTTATATTCAATCTGTGACCACACTTTTCCAACTACGTCGATTGACTCTTGGCTACAGGTTATTACATCCACTGTTGTTTCCTCGATACACGGCCATAATCTGCTTGGCAGCATATTCATATTGATTGCTGAAATATTTGCGCCTGTGCGCCATTGCTTTCATTTCGATTCCATTCACTTCTATCATGATTGTTAACGTAAGTCCAGCAGGAGTTACTAAGACTGCAATTGTTCTCGTTTCGACTTCGTTGTCTTCATCTTGCGCTCTTCTATTCATTACTGGTTCAATGTCTCTCCAATTCGGTTCAAATACTACTGGATATACGTTTGGTATCGTTCTTGTACCCATCCGCGGTCTCTCTTTTATAGTTCCTGGTTTTGTGAGCTTTTCATAAGTTACTGATGGTATATTTTTGTTTTCCCATTGACCTCGATTTCCAATTTCCCAAAGTGGTGCGGTACTTTTATTCATAGTTACTCTACCTCCTTGATTATCGTCGTCATCATTGCTGTCTTCATCGTTATTGTTTAGTTTGTCATTTATCCATCTTTTCCATCCACCTCGTTTTCTCTCTTTGACTTGATTTTTCTCTGTTTCCATTTTCATCAATAATTTGAATTTTCGTCCGACTTCCTCGTCGGTTCCTTTCAATTTTGATAGAATTTCCATTAATTTCTTGATTCTGTGAATATCCTTTGAATGTTCATGGAGGACCATAGTTTTTGCTAAGAACGGTAAAAATCCCATAGCCATCTTCCAGTTAACCTTTCTTTCACGTTTGTAAATATCAAAGCAAGCCAACATTTTGGTCAAAATTACTCGTACTATTTGAATTATGAGTATTACTCCCAATATTTCTGCCATCATTTGACCAAATATTAGAAATCGTCCCCACATTGCCTTCATCATATTGGATGTCGCATGTTTAAAATGTTCCGGAGATAGCAATAATTCGTAATTCGGACTTCCACCGTAATTTGTTCCACCTGCAATTGTAACAAGGTTTGATAAGATTGCCTGTCTATAAGCTGGAAAAAGCATATTTGCTCTCGCTGATTCTAAATCTTTTACATTGTACAATCCATTTCTCGATACGTCGACAGGTTTGAATTCTAGTTCTGAGGTCAATTCTGTTAAACCAAATTTCTTTGGTGCTAATGTCGGTGATTTACTTGGGAATGTTATTCATCGTCCGTCTTCCTCTTCGAATAACGGTCCATATACATTACTACAATTGAATAAATTTGGATAAAATTCTACTGGATTCATGATTCTGGTGACAGCTTGTACAAATCTAATTCTCCCTTTGTGCACTATTTCTAATTCGTTTGCACATTTATCTCTTGGTATCGATGATTTTTCTGGTAGTCTCGCCGTTGTTTTCTCACATTGATACGTATACATCGCTTCTCCCACTATTCTTCCAAAGTGACCTTCTTGCAGAGGTAATAACGGAATTGCATTATCTGGATTCGTGATTGACATAGCTAATTTCGTTCTCAATATTTCTCTGTTTAAAGCGCAGTCGTTCTGTAATAAATCATGATAAACTTTTTCTAATGATGTTAATCCACGATGGAACAAGAAGTCCATTTTATTGTTGGCATATAAATATAACTTTATCTCTTTATCTCATAGCTTCTCTCTTGCGTTCGGTATGGTTTTCTGTGATAGGAAGATGCCTTTGTAGTTTGTACTAATTACCATCTCGTCGCATTTGCTGACTGTGTTTTCTTTTATAAATCTCATTCCCACATCGCTATCTTTGGATACCACCACTACTGGGGTGTCCTCTGATTTCAGCTTTTAAGTTATTATTCGTCTTGAAATTTTCCGAGTTGCAATCAATTCTCTCATAGCTTCATCCTCTTGCTCTCTTCCAGGTTCTCGATACACTTTTCCTTGGATTTCCTCGAAAATTGCTGTTTTTAATAATGTTAGTCGGCATTCCTTTACGGCTGCGTTATATGTCAACGTTGACATTCTAGTATAACATGATCTATCCGATGCGTGACAACTTGGGTATTTTTTCATGGCTTGAGTATCCGGATCGAAATATCCTTGATATTGTTCCAGTTTCGTTTGATAGCTTTCAATCACTACCACTCCTTTAACCAATTCGCCAAGTAACGTATATTCTCCTCCTTGACATGATCCATCTGATCCTTTTATCCGTCCAGCTGTATATACTCTCGTAGTTTTTATCTTTCCGTCTTCTGCTGCTATTTCGATTTTGTTATTAAGTACAATTTTTCCATTTTGAAATCCATCCTCGCACTGCTCTCGCGTTAATGTTACCACTGACGATTCGGTTCCTGGTTCGATGATTGATGTATATGAATACTGTCCACAATAATATGCAAATATCTTTCTGGTGACTGTACATTCCTTTATATTTGCCTTGATAAAATCGGCTTCTTGATAAACGTTATATGATACATCTGTTGCAATCGTCCTCAATTTCCTTGGATTTGCCGCTTTACACTCTTCCGTGTCTTTTAATGAATACCTCTGACCCATTTTTATGTCATCACAATCATAAACTAAAAATGATTCGGCTCCTCTGATACACATCATCCAAATTAATACTGTTGTCAAAATTGCATTTACTCCCCTTCGGCTTGCTCTCGGATAATTTATATTGATCGTTCCTTCGAATTCAGTTAACAATTCTCGCAGTTTTGCTTGCATCTTTCCGTCTGATCACTTTTGCTTGCTGCATTGATGAATAGTTTCCATCCACCTTGAGTTGATACGAACGGCTCTATTAATTTCTTAATTATATCGGTGATTGTAAATACATGTCCATCTTGCGTATACTTTGGCATTCGTTTTTTATACAGTCCGATCATGTTATAAATTAGATAGGCAATACCTACCATATATCGACTAGGATCATCTGATCGTTTTACTAATTGTTCTACGATTGTTATCATTTCTGGGACGTTTCTTAAAGTCATTCTCACTTTATTATCCATGATTTTTGCTAATATTGGCCTCAAGATAATCCATAATTGTTTTGCTTCGGGCTGGATGTTGTGTCTCCTCAACACTCTTTTTATATCTGGATTAGCCAAAGCTAATACATCCGATACCAGTTCGTTTATCCACTGCGTTCCTTGCTCTCTCGTTGGCATTCTGCGTTGCACTTGTTTTGCTACTTGGTTGAGTTTCTCCAGTTTTATTTTTGTGTTCTCATTTTGTAATTGTTCTTTTGATTTTGGCTTGGGTTCTGTTCGATTTGTTTTTGGTCTGCCTCTCGATTTATTATCCATCATTGTTCCGGCTTCTTTTCGATCTGGTTGTCTGTTGGCTAATTCTCTCGATGTCGTAGCTCCTCTATCAGCTATCCAATTACTCCATTCGTCCGTAGTGGGCATATCTTTGCTAATATCTTGTCTTACATTTTCCATATCCGTTTCTGCTTCTGTAGTCTCAACTGGTTCTCTCTGTGCCCAAGTAAATCCTTCTCGTTCATCGGTTTTCTGATCAGTTTCAGTATATGTTGCGAATAAATCGCCTGAATTTTGGTTCATTGTTTTTCCTGCTGCGTTCATGATTTCTTCCAGATCGGTTATTACATCGTCGTCTTCGACTGATTCGATTATCACTTCCTCTTCTACATCTGGAGTTTCCAAGCTGTCTCTATTTTTTGGTGATTGTATGATGATTTTCCGTTTTTCGCCTTTTTTGATTAGTTTCTGACCTGCAATTTTATTAACAGTTAAAATATTACTTATTCTCGGCTTGACTGGAGTGACTCCGATTTCCAACTCATCATCTAAAGATCTCCCTTCATATTGCAAATGAAAAGGTAATTCGTATGGCATCTTTGCTTTTATCTCTTTGATCTTTGTTGTGACATGCTCCTCTCTCTCCTCGGTTTCTATGTCTGGGTATTGAATTTTTAGTCGATATTTTTCGGGTCTTTCCTCTGCCCATTCCATATGCTTCCATTTTCGAATTACTCCATCGAATTGTTCTGGATACCAAGAGTAAATTCGTCGGTATTCCTCGATTTCTTTAACCAGTGTTCTCAAATTCTCAATTCGTTTACATGAATCTATTATTCCTTTTGCTAGTTCAACTGCTCGTCTGTGTTGATTTTTAGCACCCGATCTCAGAATAGCTTTTAATTCTCTGCATTTTTGCGTTTCTGCTAGTGCAGTTAATTCATTTTCGATAAGATCATCCATATCCGTTGGTAAAAATTTTGATCCTGGAATTCGTTTCTCTAACACGCAAATTCTTGGTAAATCTAAATTTTCGTTTTCTATTGTATCGATTTCTCTATCCACTTCGAGTGTGAAACTAATATCATTATTTTTGATAAAAATTGACTGTTCGCCTGTTACTGATCTTTGATCGATAAATTTTGGTGATCCTGATGCAATGTTTTCGGTACTTTTCGGTTTCTGATAGCATGTGCTTCGTTTATCTGGTTTATATGTGTCACGGTGACATCTTTCCGGTCGTCCAGGTGCGTTAAGCGAAATAGTTACTTTTTGACTAAATGGCCACGATAATTTACTGTCATTTATTCCTTTGCAAATAATGAAAAATACTCCCACATGAGTGTTTTTTCCCACTCCGTCTCCATTTGGATACACTTTCATTTTTAGTCGATAACCTCCCGGTCTCGTATAAAATTTTGGACTTGATATACTTGTCACTTTCCCTTCTTTGGCTGCTTTTACTTTCTCATGCCAATCTGTAATTTTCCATTTGAATGGTGTTAGCAATTTTTCCTCTTTCAACAAATCTTCCGATATCCCGCTCGGAATATATTCGGTCCATTTTGGTAATACATTTTCTTGTTTTAAATCCCAACGAGCTAATTCCTCCTTCCATGTTTTTATCCACGGCGTTGGTTTACAATCTCGATTGTTTAGAAATAGTATTTTCCGGTATAACTCTTCGTCTTCTCTCCATACGTTGTATATTTCTAATATTCGATCCATTTTACTTCTCAATTTAGTTTGGAATTCTATTATTTTTCGTTCCTCTGTCTTTTCGTCTTTGATTCCACCATTTGGCTCGTCCATCGATATGAACTTTATTGTTTGTCCATCATCCAATATTCCTAGGCTGTATATTGGTGTTTGATAGCTTTCCTCTAAAAAATTCTCATTATACATTAATATCACATCCTCCATCATTCCGTCATCGCTATTTCCTCTCACTTTAATCAAAATTTGTTGATCGATTATTTTTATTAGATCATCCACTTTACAATCTGGGTCTACTTCGATCAATTGTTTATCACCATTAGGTAATTTTATCCTCATTCTTATGGGTTCTGTTCCTCTCAACGCCCTCTGATATTTGCCATAGGCTTCGATTAGTTCACCGGCTCGTTCATCCGTTAGCGTCATAATCTCGGTGTCTCATACACTTTCTACGAATTGCTTCATCGAGTACGGCCTTCTGGTATTTATTCGATCGATAAATTTTCTCGTTTGGTCGACTGCTTGTTTAACCAATATCATTTGATTTTCCCTCATAAGGAGTTCTTTCGCATCCATTAACTGTGGTTTAATTTCATTTTCGAATATCAATTTAATATCCTTTAGGATTTCTTCTAATTGTTTCTCTTGTCGATTCTTTTCAAGTGACAAAATATTGACGTTTCTCGGCCATATCATTTCATCTACCAAATGCATACCTGTTCTGATTTTCCAGCCATCAATATATAATTGTTCCTTTTTCCGGCCGTTTCCCATCTTTTCTTGTACTCATTGGTACAATTCATCAGTATTTGTTCCTGTTAATTGGATTATTTGCATCGGAATTTCTGGATGTTGGATTCTGATTTGATATTTTCCCGCTTCTATTTTCTTGAGTTCCTCTTTATATTCTATGATGAAATTTTTCCAAATCGCTGTTAATACGCCTTTTTCAAGTTGATACCCATGAGCTACTAATTTTGTAAATTTCTCGAATGTTATTGTCTCAATAAACTGTTTGTTGCATTTAACTTCGTATACTATTTCGTATACTTCGGTTAGTAATTCCCATTCACCTTAATTTATTTTCATTGAATTTGCTACATCAGCATCATCTTCGTCGCTAGTTGGTGGAGTTTTAATTCGGCTGATATTATCACATGATTGGAATAATTCGCCTCCCAGACTGCTAATTTCGCTTATTTCGTCTTCCGGATCCGTTTGTCCGTCTTTTAATTGTCTCAGCATATTAATTTTTAATATTTTTGTTGGCTTCTCATTGTTTATCGAATTGCACCATCTTTTAGTTGTGGCCCATCTCGTTTCTAATTTTTGTTTGACTTGTTCATCTGTCAGTGTTTCGTCTTCTCGTCCGATTTTTTCTTCTAATTTCTGTAGTAATATCCTTTGGATTCGAATTTTTCGTAGCCATAGCCTCTTTTGAGGGTTTTGCTATTGTTTTCGTCTCGTCGTTTTGAATTTCTTCTATTTTCATTTGAATTTCTTGAATTTCTTGTCTTTTCTCTTTTTTCTCTTTGATGAATTCTTGGATTCGTTTTATTTTCTCTTCACTGGTCAATTTATTCGTTTAACATTTTATTATATTTTCTGACATTTCGTCATCTTTAACACTCGTTTTATCACCGTCGCTGTTCACAACACACTGCTCCGCAGTGTGAATTTCGTTTTCATTTACTGCTCTCATCATATTTATACGTTTCGTAGTTCCGTTTCGGCGTTCCCATCTTGCTTGGATCTCTTTTGCCTCTTCCATTTGTAGTCTTTGCCATTCTGCTCTCTGTTGTTCTTGGTTGATGTTTATTATTTGCTCTCGAACATCTCCGTTCTTCTGCAGCATATTTATACGTTGTTGTTGATTACCGCCTTTCATTTGTTCGATTTCGTTTCGTAATCCTTCAACTTCTCACATCAAATTGATTTGTACGTTGTATTTGCTTGATTTGGTTCAGGTGGATTTGATTACATTCGATGTGGGCAGTTCCTTGACATGTGCCCTACTTGATTACATGTGAAACAAGTTACCATTCTAGATTCGCAATTAATACGATTTCTGCCGTATCCTCTGTTATTGCCGTTTCCGTTGTATCTGACGTTTCCGTTACCGAATTCTCTGTAGATTACTTCCGTATGTCCTCTTTTACCACATCTTTGACATGTTTTTGCTTTGAAACACTCACTGCTTTGGTGACCAATTCTCTGACAATTCTCGCATACTGTTTCGTTGTTTCCATTGTTATTGAATCTGAAATTATTAGTGTAATTCAAATTACCGTTACCATTATTCATTGGGTTTCTTATGGGTGGGACCTTGAACATCTGTTGTGCCCTTGGGATAAATTGATTCATCGTTGGGTTGACATTTGTTATCTGACTGTTGTTGACTTCACTGCTTGACGTTGTTGTAACAGCTCCTGCTATCATTGCTGCAACTTGTAGTTGTGGTAGTCGGAATGTTTCACATATATTGGCAATTACAAGTGCTTTATCTACCGTTTGTGGTGCTTGGCATCCCACGCCTGCTCTGATATCCTCATGTTTTAGTCCCTTTTATGAATACTGAGACGATTCTTTCCTCTGGTACTTTTCGTCGCCAAAGGCTTCTCTTGCTAATCGCTTAAATTCACACGCATATAGAACATTTGATTCGTTTTGTTTTTGTTTTCGGTGTAAAAATTCTAACGTTTTTCGGTTAAGCTCTTTCGCGTTTCCAAACGTGTTCATTAGAAAGTCTTTAATCTCGTTCCAGTTTCTAAGTTTCCTTGGGTCTCGTTTGGCTTCTAAATATACATCTTGAGCACTCCCTGTTAAATACAGTGGCAGTCTCTCTCTAATTGCTATGTCTGGCCAATGACATATTGTCATATACACTTCGAATTCTTTTATAAACGTCTGTAATTTATCGATACCTCCATCAAATGGTTCGCCTCGAAATTTTTATGTAAACTCCCCGATATCCATTCTTTCGGGTTGTGATGTCATTTCATTGAATATAGGTGTCGTCCTTCCGTCCTCTGTCATATTAATTAGGCTGTTGACTTTGGATTCTCTTAAAATACTGTTCTCCTCTTGGTCTGTTGATTCTCTGTCGCTGTTCTCGTTGTCTGATGGATTGTCTAGAATATCTTCAAGTAATTTAAGACCTGTTTCCTCGTTTTCTGATTCGGTGTTTATTATTGTTTCGACTGATTCTGGTTTCTTTGACGGTTTCCTTGAATAGATTCTCGATCTTTTTGCGGCTTGGTGCTCTTCTGTTTCTAATAAACTGGGGTTTTTATTGATATCTGCTTTGGTTTGACTTCTGGTTTTTCTGTATATTCTATCAATTTTGGATCGAGTTTTGATTTATCTCTTTATTTTTAATTCCATTGGGAGTTATTTGAAATTGTTTTGATGCTTGTAATTGCTTTGGTACTTGTAATCGCTTTGTTATCTACTCTTGATTGTTGCTTTGTTTGATTTTTTGGTTGTTGATTATTGACTTGATTGAATATCTGCAAATAATAACACTTCTTGTACATATATTATACTGTATACAAAGGTTTTTACGGTTTTACTATAATAACCCATACTTTGGTATTTACATAACTCGCTTTGACTCGTCTTCTTGTAATAATTATCTATATATCCTCGCATCATTTATCTATTTGGTCGTAGTAATAATCTATTCTTTATAAATATATCAAAACATTATCATAATATAATCAAATATAATCATAATCAATACTCATACATATTATCAACTCTAGTATTCCCAAAAAAAAAATATTGGTATTGTCGCATTCCCATATCCGCTACGTACTAACATCTTTACTTCTATCTACTCAGCTCACCCTTTTGCGCTCTATATTTGATATAGGATTTCAATCGTTTGACCCTTGGTCATTATATTTTATACTACTTTTATCGTAATCATTTTTACTTTCATCGTTTTAGTTCATCATCTTTTATCAAAAACATCTCATTTTATTTGATCATCATTTTTCACATAGATTTAATTTCAATTATCTTTGACTTCAATCATTATTTCTCGCTTAAAACATTTAATTCTCAATTATCATTATCTTTACACATAAAAACAATTAATTTCAATTATTATCATCATTTGCCTTTAAAACAATTAATTCTTAAACATCATTATTTTTACTCATCGTTTACTCTTAATTCACTAATTCACAATTTTTGTCTACTTTAATCGTCACTTTGTCTGCATTCTAAATTTTTTTCTACTGGCGCAATTCCTCAACACAACTCTCACTTGTATTGACAAAATCATCCAATATTTTATAAGTTTTATAATCCTCGGTCCACGACCGGTAAAATCTTTAAGCGTCATTTTATCCGCATTCAATTTTATGCATTAATAATCAAGGACAACAATAATACTTTAATTTATTCCATTTATATACATCATAATATGCTAAGAAAAAAAAAATAAATATCTTCCACGTACAGGGTGGAATGATATAATAATACTAAGTTATTACCCCATTATTTACAGTCTCGATAATTACTAAAAAAAATGTTTTAATTTAATTTCCCTTCCATTTTATAATATATTACATAATAACTATATACTAATTTATGTTGACTTTTCCTTTCCCTTTATTATAGCCACCCCCATCATCTTAACCCATCCAGATAGCATTTAACTTGTCCGCATCATTACCCATTTTATCGAGTCTATGTTGATCTTTTATTACTTTATTCTTTTTAGTTACCCAATGTTTCTCATCATCTTATTCACCTTTGCTCAAACCATTGCTCTATTAAGGCCCTTTCATGATTTCGGCTTTGCTCCTTTTACGTTTGTATTATCTAACTCTGATCACACGATAACATTGATTATACTTTGATTTTAATCATTTACATTTATTCTAATTAAAGTTACAAGTACTAGTACCAGCTGTAATAAACATTGTAATAGTAAAGATAATAATACTTATCATAATAATGATATTTAAAGGTAATAATGATACTTACAATAATAATACTAATTATAGTAATAATTATGATACTACTAATAATAACAATGAGATTGTTATAATAATAATCATGTCAATAATACTTATGTTATAATATTTTTAACTCAATATTAAACAATTCTAAAATTAGCAAGAACATTTCAATGAATCAAAGCAGCTGAATATGAGTAACTATTTCCCAATTATTCTCTTTCCCCATAAACTAATTACACCATCGCACTTGTTGTTATTTACTATTCTCGCTCGCTAATGCAACGAAATCAATTCTAAATCCCGGCTGAGCCCCTAAAATTATGCTGGGCACTGATGGGTCCTTAAAATAGTTTTGAACTGCCTAAGGGTTATTATTCCCACCTAGCGCCTGCATAAGAATTTGAACCGCTAGTCACCCGTCATAAATGACGTTGGTAATGTGAACTAGTGGGTGGAAGGTTAGCAAAAGGTGAACTCCTTCTCAAGAACTGCTAATGCCCTAACCCCCCTCGGGTCCATGAGCTGTCATAGAAGACTTCATGCTCTTACTTAATCGGTCCTCCTTTCATCTATCTATCTAATTACCAATTTATCTAACCATTAGATCACTCCGTTTTCCCATATTCAACAACTTCAATCACATCCACACGTCAATAACGAATTCAACATTAAGTTAACAAGTTGTATTAAAATAAATAACAATTAACATCTATAATTACATGATTAATAAGTTATTCACATCTATTAATTAGTCAAGTTAAGTGTATGGTCACATAAATTAGAACCCGTTGGCATTTAAGATATGCCCAATAGGCGAGCACGATTTAGCCTAAACTGCCGCTCCCTCTCTCTTTTGTTTGGCCTGTTTTTCTTGCGATTCCTTTTCGTCAACTCCTCTGATGCATGTGAGGGGCCTGATATTATGTTTCCTATGCCAGCGTCTTTTACGGTGGCATTCCTCAACACTATTGCTTGTTGTTCTTCAGACAGGTGGACACCACTCTGCAGGAGGCCTGTCCGGATGTTATCCCTCAACCTCCATTCTGCTACCTGTTTTTCTAGCTCCTGGGCCTTCTGTTCGGCCGACCACAGGGCTTCGTCCTTCTGAGTTAACTGAGTCTTCAAAGTGTCAATTTCTACCCTCAACTTGGTTGCCGCTTCGGGGCGAAGCCATGTCTGCTCCATGTAGCGGCACTTCCGCACCATGGCCTCTGCCCTCTGAGTTTGTGCTATTGCGGTTTGATGGTAGCCGGCTATGTCTCTTCGGAATTGCACTAGAGTCTTTCTATGTGGATCCACTAAACAAATTAATTTTTAACTTTATTTTTATTATTCTCTATTTCATGCATAATAAGTATTAATGTAGTAATATATTTTAATCATTTTTAATACAACAAACAATTATGTCATCTGGATGGGGGAAGGATGGGTATGTCCTTTTCTACTTATATGTCTTAACGGAATCTACTGGTTTTTTATGATCAATTAATTATAACAGGCATTAGCAACGATAACGTTGACAATACCTGTGATAACCAAGGGTAGTTATGTAATTCATTATATTATCAACATTACAATAACATTATAAAATTTATATTTTCTATTTAAAAAATTAATTTACCAAATTTAAATTTATTAGCTTCAAATAAAGAAATTTCTAATTTAAATTACCCTAAAATGATTTAAAAAAATTTTATTGTAAAATGATATTAAAAAATTTATTTCTCCAACAATTTGTTGGGCCAGCACACAAATAGCCTTGAGAATTGTTTAAATGCATCAGTAATACAGCACGAAAACCCAGCACCATGATAACTTAAAATACAATATACAACATCAACTAAACACTTTAAAATCTGAGAGAATATAAATAAATATAAAATCAAAAACATAAAAGTAAAATAAAATAAATACAAAATGCATCAAGAACCGCACGAAATCTACATAAAAAATAACATAATAACAAGAAAATTTGACCGTAAAATGACCATTTATATAAAATTAAAAATTAATGAATTAAATGAATAAAAATAAAATATTTTTGGATGAATAAATTTAATTAAAAATGTTAAAAATAAATTACCAATTTAAATTAAGAAATAAATAAAAATTTAATGTAGATAACATAAATAATTTCAAAGTCGAATTTTGTTTAATCGCAGTAAAACTAACACGCAAGGTTAAGGCCAAATTATAGGTATAAATACCGATGTGTTTTCACAAATTTTCAGTCTTATTTTTCGGAGAAAAATTTCATTACAGAACTGTATAACTGGTTGTATAACTGGTTGAGAGCCGTGCATTCAGGCAATTAACACGGGTAAGTGATCACTCTAAAGTGGTGCAATATTATGAATTAGTTTTTTCGAAGGGAATTGATGGGTAATTTTTCAATTGAATTTATGGATGACTTTTCAGATCGAATTTATGGATGATTTTTGTTTTTCAAATTGAATTTATGGATAATTTTGTTTTTCCAATTGAATTTATGGATGATTTTTCGAATCGAATTTATGGGTGATTTTTCTTAATTGAATTTATGGATGATTTTTCAAATCGAATTTATGGATGATTTATCGAATTAAATTTATGGGATTTTCGAAGTAAATTTTATGGAATGGATACAATGAATTTCAAATGTATGTGGCCGATGTAATATGCTGAATAAATATTTTCTATCTACAGCCTTAGTGCATCGAAACTTTTATTCCAAATGCTATGGTAGAATATTATTTGTTATTCCTTTTCCGGCCCACAGCCAAAGACACATCACAAGTTAATAAAATCAAACATATTATTCGAACCATGTAAGTGCGTGGAATATCACCAATGATTCGTGCCCGTGAAGACCCGGCGTGCGGAACGCAGGAGTTGGAACGTCAATATTATCTGTAGGTAGGGAAATTGGAGAGTAAATGAGTAGCCCTTTGGCTGCTCCTTCATCATCCGTTTCCTGTAAAATTGACATAAATTTTTAACAACAATCGGCTCAAAATCTCTAACACCGAGTAGTCCATTGGGCACTCATTAACTATAACATGAACATAAATAGATCTTAAGGACAAAGAGAGGGAATGGGTAGCGGGGAAAATTGCGAAATCGTTGCAACAGTTAAAATGAAAAGCCATCGGAAAAAGATTAATCCGAACGACCAAAATCATGAAAAATAATGTTTTTAAATAAAAATTAAATTAATTAATTTGAGTTGAGGCGGAAAATATGGGCGGGACGCTGCTCAAATTTTCCGAATTAATTCAAATACTTAACAAAAATAGTAACGTAAAAATGGAACGTGTAAAATAAGGGCGGAACGCTGCTCAAATTTTTCGACTCAACAAAAATACTTTACCGAAAACCAGGGAAATACAAATGGATTACGGCTAAATAGTTATATAAGAAAAATATTTCTTAAAGCTGAGGAATAAAAACGAATCCCTACACAAAATTTTGTTAATAATATTGATAATAATTATAATAATTGTAATAATAATAATAATAATAATATTAATAATAATAATAATAATAATAATAATAAAAATAATAATAATAATAATAATAATAATAATAATAATATTAATGGTAATAATAATAATAATCATGGTATTTGTAGTAATGATGATAATAATTATGATAATAATAATAATAATAATAGTAATAATCATAGTGGTAATAACAATAAATATAATGGTAGTTATAGTAATAAAAATAATAATAAAGGTAACAGTAGCAACAATTAATAAAGGTAATACATATTATGGGAACAATAATAATGCTGGTAATAATAATGGGAAACATTGTAGTTATAATAGGGATAAGGGTGAAAGATATAATGTGGGTGTATTTAACATAACAGGCCAAAGAATAATCATCAGCATGGACAATAATAAGAAGGACTAAGCAAATGGACATAAAGATAGATGATATGAGAGTATAGGTTAACATTTGAAAGAGATAGGAGAATAATGGGACCTAAGAATCAAAAGCGAACACAGGTCTTCTATCGACAGCTCGTTGGACCCAGAGATCGTTCGGTCAATTATAGCATTAGCAATAACGCTCACATTTTGCGGACGATCTACCCACTCGAACACAGTTTCAACGTTGCTTAGCAACTGGTGCCGAGTGGTAAGCGAAAGAATATTTGTATGGGGTTGTCTGGGTAACAACCATATAGTTTCAAAATATCAAAACCCAGTAACCCACCAAATTTAAATTTTATTATTTTGTTTTGTTGCATTAAAGTAATTCATCTTTTGCTTTTCACTCGTTGCCATAGCAACGAGTCAACAATCGGCAAATTCCCAAGGTTGTAATTTTTGCACCCTTTTTAATTATTATTTTAGGTATTTCTAAGTCTCCTGAAGGATTGGCTCCGGAGAGAAGGCTTCACAAGATCTGTGGACTTCCTACTAAGGTTCTTTATTGATTTGATTCAATTGTCTTTAAGTCTCTCTTGTAGGATTCATAGGATCAATCCCACCAACAACATTCCGAAAAATTGGAAAATTTAATTCTTCCTTTTTGGATTTTACTTTCTTTTCGTTTTTCGAAATAAATGATGGTAAAGATTTCGTTTCCTTTTCTCTTTTATTTTATTTTAAGTTTAATATTTCAACTTGTTAATAAGTATATCAATAATATCAGTAATGCTAATAACAATAATAATAGTTTAATAATAATAATAATAGCAAGAATAGGGTACTATTAGTATTAGTATCGACCATAATAATAATAATGATAATATTTTGTTAACCATAATAATAATAGTAGTATAAATGATAACAACAATAATAATAATAATAATATTTCAGTAATAATGATAACAGTAGTATAGATAATATTATTAATAATGATAATAATATTTTAATAATAATAATGATAATAGTAATATGATTCTTGACAACAAGGATAATGATGTTAATATGAAATAATAATAATAATAATAATAATACCATAACAGTAATATTTTAATAATAGTAATACTAGAAGTATACTGGGCAATTTATGGCAATTAATAACACTATATAGTTTGAGGAATAGTATAACGTATTAATAATATTAATAATAATAATAATAATAATGATAATATATTAGGGACAATGAGCGTAATAATAATAATAAAAGGAAATTTTGTTAATGATGGTGTTGGTGGTGCCAAATAGAAAATGTTAACGATAAAATTGTTAACCTATAGTGGGGGTATTAGTGGGGTACCAGGAATAATAGTACTATATAGTTGGTTATATTATTAGTAATGATATTTAATAATTACAATAGTAATAAAAATAATAATATTAATAATAATAATATTCTAGTGATAATAATAATAATAATAATAATAATAGTAGTATAGGTGGTAATAACACTAACAATAATAGCAATAACAATAATACTTTAATAATAATGATACTTAACAATACTAGAAGCACACTGAGTTAGTTATTGTATTTAATAATACTACATAGTTTTTAATAATATTAATAATAATAATAATAATAATAATAATAATAATAATAATAATAATTTAATAATAACAATAATAATAATAATATTTTGATAATAATATTAATAATAGTAATAATATTAATAATAATAATAATATCAATCTGTATTTAATAATGATTTTAATAATAAAAATGGTAATGAAATAATAATACTAATAATATTATAATTAGTTGATAACTTTAATAATAAAATGGGTGGGTTTAAATATATAACGGAAATAATAAGATCATGTAACCGACAGTAATAACAATGATAAAAATTTTTTTATTAATAATAACAGTGGGGTCATAAAATAATATTATGGACAGTGATAATAATGATTAAAAATAAATGAAATTAATAATAAAAATTTTTAATAATAATAATAATAAATATGAGAGATACCTTAATAATTATTTTACAAATTATGAGACGTGGATTCGAGTTTATGAAATGGACGGCGTTCGATGTCTAGGTAACGAGTAACGTACAGTCTTTGGGTAACATTCAAAATCGACTTTAACACGTAAATTTGATACGAAAATGCGATCTATGGCCGATTTAACTTCCTAATGTGATTAGTCGCGAATTTTAATGAGCTATATAATATTTTTATACTGGAATAAAATTTGTTGATCACACCAAAAAATTCTTTCTGATTCTTCTATATGCTAGTCTGTATATTTTTCATTTGTTGTGATATAAACTTTATATTTAACCTTTCCCAGGACCTCAACACTACTCTTTCGAGGGTCGGGCGATAGGATTTAGGAAGGGGAGAATACTGGGCAGGCCTGGTTATTACCGGCACCGCGGCTTCCCCCACTAACGACCGGTTCGATCCGGGGTAACAAAAATAAAATACTTTCATTTTATTAGCTTGTATGCATGTGGTCTATCATTTGTACGTCGTAAATCGATTATTGTCGACAAAATTTAATTAGTATACTTCAAGAACAAATCCTTTCATGATGGAGGTTCAACAATACGGAGTCGAATTTCTCGATCACAAAAGAACGTTTCTTTAAAGCTTTTCAAAGCGAAATTTAGAAATAAAAAAAAATAAAAAAAATCATCAATAGTTAAGTCATATTAATCCATCAAATACAAAACAAAAATAAAATTACTTCTTCCAAATAAAATGATTTTTGAGAGGTTTACAAAAATTACTAAGTGACAAAGATTGTCTGGTAAAAATGAAAAGAATAGCATTGAATTTTGCTTAACCAGCACCGCCTTTTATATAATGATTGTTTGTGTGTGTGTTTTGATGCACTAAAACAAGGAATTTCTCGAATATTCCAAAATTAATAAAATTTTTATTCTTTTTGATTTAAATTTAAATTTTTACATTTTTATGACTCAAAATTTTTATTAAATTTTTATTTATTTTATTTTTCCTTAAATTTCCGTTTTTACATAATTTTAAATTTTCTGCTCAAAACCACACAGGCGTTATCGTGCTGGCTAAACAAAAGTAAAAGAAAAAGGGTTTTTATCAGTTTTTGCCCAACACTCATATGGGTTCACGAGCTGTAGTAGAAAACTTCGTGCTCTAACTCTATCGTCCCTGTCTCAACTGTTTATCGATATCATCCTTTTCGATATCTGACTCATCACTTTAGCCATCTTAACATTTCAATATTTAACTATGTCAATCTATCTTTAGTACTAAGATCAAAATCAACACTAAAATAATTATTATTTGAATTTATCGACAATTACAACATTAAAGTATTTCTCACAAAGTCAAGAATGTTGAACGCGCGGTATTCAGAAACCGTTTGCTTCAAGGATGTGTCCGATTAGGTGAGCTTTGTGAAGCCTGGACAACCTCTCACGCTCCTTCTTGTTAGAACTATTACTTTTTCGATTTCGTTTCGGCACTTCTTCTAGCATACGTAAGGGCCCTGGAGTGAGGATCTTCACTCCAATATCCTTCCCCGTTACATTCCTAAAAAAAAAAAAAAAAAAAAAAAATCAAATTTTTATTCATTAAAGTTCGATTGCCCTCAGGGCATAAGAGGAGATAAATAATCTCAGCTCTTCATTTTTTTAATTTAATAATGTTAGTACACAAGAAGGAGAGGAATAATTTCCTCAACCTTTGAACGACTCTGGGGGGTCACGTTCAGCGTTTCGGTAGTAGGTATTCATAAGTTTGGGCAGTCTGGGTAGTCTGGGAGGTTTCAGCAGTTTCAGCAGTTTCAGCAGTTTCAGCAGTTTCGGTAGTTTAGGCAGTTTCAGTAGTTTAGGTAGTTTCAGTAGTTTCAGTAGTTTCAGTAGTTTCGGTAGTTTCGGTAGTTTCGGTAATTTTCGGTATTTTCGGTGTTTTTTCCGACATATATCTGCATATTCACGTTCAGCATTCAGCGTACGACGTTTCGGTAGTAGGTATTCGCCATTCGCATTTGGTATTGGTAAGTAGGTATTTTTCGGTATTTTCGGCATATTGACGTTTTTAGGCATTTCAGCAGTTAGTATTTCGACATTAGACGTTTTGCAGGTGTTGGTAGATTATCAGGCATAGTAATTTGGTATCATCAATGGTTTGTATGTCGGCATCAAGCATAGGCTTATCAAACATCAGAAACGGCTGCATTCAGGAGTCAATCACTATTTTCTTTTTACATGGCATTTAGTAGTTAATCGCTTTCTTCTTCATATTGTTGGCTTTTAATGTATGCTAGGTAGTCAGGATCAGCATGGAATGTGTTGAATTCATCTTCATCAGGGCAGTCACTATCATCACTTTCATCGTTATAGTCGCTATAATTACAACAGTTACAGAAAATATAGCCACGTATACTGCATGGTTCTTTAATAGAGTCTTGGTCAATAATTGGTGTATTTAAAGAGGTATTTGAGGATAAAAAATTTATACGGTTATATTTAAGGGTGGATGAAATAAAAGGGTCATTATTACAGCAGTTACAGAATAAGTAGCCACGCCGATTACATGGTATTTTAGTTGGGTCTTGGTTGATAATTGGAATATTGGACGATATAAGTTTCTGAGGGTAATTGTTAAGGTTTGGTGAAATAATAAGGTCATTTTCAGTGTAGTTAGGTGAGTGGTCATGGTCATTATACTTTGTAATAGTTAATAAGTTGTTTTCAGTTTTGAAATGTATGTAGGTAAAGTCGTAAGCAACAGATTTAGAGGATTTAATGAGGTGTTCAGGCATCGTTGTTGTAGGGCAATTACTATTAGTTTCAATTTTGCAATGTGTGGGAATTAGATCTTTAAGCAAGGTAGTTAAGAAAGATTGTAAAGTGGAATTAGGTTTATGATCATAAATGGGTGAGGTAATTTCATCTATGTGGTAAATGAGGTTTTCGTTACTAAGGTTGGTAATATTGGAGTAATCATATGTGTTATTGGTGTTGTCTGAGAAGCTTGAAAGATCAAGTTCAGCTGATTTGGATAAAGAATTGAGAGTGTCATTAAAGTGGTAAGATGGTTTTCTATAATAGTCATTTTTAGGGGTTGAGCTGGCAGTAAGATTCTCAATATGTTTTAATTGTAATTTTATAGGTGTTTTGGATAGTATACAGGCATCTTGGCTGATTGAGGAGTCAACATTGGAGTCATCGCAGTCATCAGAGTAATCAGAGTCAATAATGTATGGTGTGTAGTTCGAGCAGATAGTAAATGTAACATTTGATTGGGTTAGTATGGTGTCAGAAGGTTGTTTCTTGCTAGTGTAAGTAGTCGTATAGTATTCATCATCAAGATTTCGTTCAGGTGTATAAGGCTGGTCTTTGATAAAGGGCAGGTAGCGCGATTCAATTTCATAATCATACTCATTTTGACGAAGATAAGTGGTATCAGTGAAGCTAAATTTGTATGCAAGGTTGTATGTCTTAGGTTCATTATGGTTTGTAGTAGTTTTATCGTTGCATGTGGTAATGGTGGTATTTGATTTGGTGAGATTTATGTCAGAGGTTGGTCTTTTCGTTGTTAAAGAGTGAATGAAGTAGCCATCATTCTGATTAATGTGATCATTTTGAATATAGATCGGACTTTGAAAGATGTCATCTGAAGGATCACCAAGTGGACGACACAAAGGTTTAAAGCCGTAGTGGTCATAAGTTTCATACGTATTATCATATTCATCAAGATATATTGAGAGGTTTTGATAGTATCGCCCCAAGTTGTACGTCTGTGTTGTCATAGGGGGCATGGTAAGTAATTTGTTGGTTTTTGGAGTAGTATTAGAAGTAGTAGTATAATTAGTGTCATAGGTAGATGGGGATGTAATGGGGTTATTAGAAATAGAGTTGTCGAAAAGGTTTTCGGTTTTGTATGGTGAGCAGGTAGTAAAGGTAGTATTTGACTTTGATAGTAATTTATTGGAAGGTATAAAGTTAGTAAAGGTAGTAGACGATTTACTGAGTTTAATGCAAGAGGTTTGTGAAGATGTATGTTTAAAGAGATCAAGTGTTTCAATAGCTTCATAATGTTCGTAGTCGTAATTTTGGTGTTGAGTAATTGGGGGTTGGTTGCTAAAAACAGAGTCTTTATTATCTGTGATACCAGTGGTAGAAGTAGCTGTATTAATTGTGGGGTCAGTGAGTCGGCCGCAGGCCGACGAGCTGCGTACACTATATTTTCGGCCTTATAGTGTCGCGCCACTCAGCACTAATCCTGTGTGGATTTCGTCCTTCAGCTTCAATTCTCTAATCTCTCACTCTAGCACTTGGGTCTTCTCTTCTGCTTGCCACAAGGCTTCGTTCTTCTGTGTTACTTTGATCTTCAACCCTTCCATCTCCGCCTTCAACTTAGATACCGCTTCTGGACGGAGCTAGGTCTGTTCCATATGGTGGCATTTCCGCACCATGGCCTCTGCTCTCTGACTTTGATTTAATGCCTCCCTATGGTATTCAGAAATATCTCTTCGGAATTTTTCTATTAGTCTTCGGTTTGACTCCACTAAAAGAAATTAATTTTTACATCCCTAGCTTTAATAACAATTGGTTATGAAAATTTAAATTATGAATAACACTATTCAATGTCCCATATATTTCTACGGTGGCACTCTTCTTAGGGATGGAATTATACTCTCTGGATAAGGGAAGGGATGGGGCACGCGCATTTTATTTGTCCTATAAGTTCAGTGAGAGTATGCACACTGTTTTGGACACTCTAGGTCCTCTTATTCTCACAAAGTTTCGCAAAGTCAACATGTTATCAAAGACCCTAATAATGTGGTCATCAATTACTTAAAATTTGAATTTTATACTAATATCCATAATAATAGTATAATGGTAATAAACACTCGAATAATATTAACAATAATGACCATTTCCATAATAATTATAATTTCATTAATAATAATAATAATCATAATAATAATATTGATACAATTGATTTTTAAATGTCAAAATTTTATTCTTAATTTCTTAATGAAAACCTATACTTAAAAACTTAAAATTTTATTTATTATCGTTGAAAAATAAAATTATTTAATTTAAATTACTATATAGTAATTTATAAAATTATAATTTATATAAGGTAATTAATTTTACTATAAGTAAAACGTCTTATTGTATGTTACCTGCTATCATTTCGAACCTTAAAACTCAAGGATTTAAGAGAAACTTTGTTATATGCCATTTTACTTATATATTCCATCCTGCTTGCCACTTATTGCCATGGCAACTTAATCAACAATTCCCAATTCTTATATTATAAGTAAGTGTTGGGCCAGAACACAAACGGCCTTGTAAATGTTTAAATGAATCGGTAACACACATGCGAAAATAACATGCAGATTTAAATTCAAACCTATTAAAACATCAATTAACCCTATCAAAATATGAGAGAGAAAACAATAAAATATAAAATCATAGACACAAAAATAAATTGAAATAATAACAAAATGCAACAAGATCCGCATGATATAAATATAAACATAACACGAAAACCTAACAAATTTGACCGAAATTTGATAATTTAACAAAAAATGTGAAATTTCATGAAAATGAAATAAAAATCAAAGAATTTGAATTAGAAATAATTCAATAAAAATTTAAATTGAAAAATTATCAAATAAAATTGCAAAATAATAACAATTAAGATTAGAATACACTAGAAAATTCCAAGATCGAATTTTGTTTTACTAAATCAAAAAGAACACGCAAGGTTAGGGCCAAAAAATAGGTATATATACCGATTCATTTTTACACAATTTTAATCGTTTTTCAGTTTTTCAAACTTGAATCAATTTACTCGATGTAAGTGTGAGTTTTATTTTGAAAC
This sequence comes from Schmidtea mediterranea, assembly GCA_022537955.1. NCBI lineage: Eukaryota > Metazoa > Platyhelminthes > Tricladida > Dugesiidae > Schmidtea > Schmidtea mediterranea. The sequence goes on from CM039680.1 coordinate 95,601,051, forward strand.
TCTCTCTCCACGTCGCACCCTCGCAACCTCAATAGAGCTCTGCTTGGATGTCGGCTTGGGGAGAGTGGTGTTTTTATGATATTTCGTTTGGATCAAGTAATTGTTATGTTATTTTTAATAATAATAAATTATTTATAATACCTAAAATTATTTTCGTTATAATTTATTTTAATTGTCGAAATTTTTCCGGCCCACAGCCAAAGACACATCACAAGTTAGTAAAATCGACATGTTATTCGAATTCGTGTAAGTGCGTGGAATATCGCCAATGATTCGTGTCCGTGAAAGTCCGGCGTGCGGAACGCAGGAGCTGGAACGTCAATATTATTCCGTATAGAAGAAGGGAGGGATAAGGAAGTGGTCTTTTGGCTATTTCCTTGTCTCTCAGTTTCTTTAAACTCGACCTAAACTGAATTCACATACGGCTTAAAATCACCACACCGAGTAGTCCAGTGGGCACTCATTAGTTATAATATGAACACAAATGCGCCTAAGGCTAACGAAAGGGAAGGTAACTGGAAATATAAAATGAAATCGTTGTTATAAATTTAAAATCAACTATAGATTCAAACTATTAATAAGAATTTAATATAACCATAAATTTCAAGCTATTGATATTAATTTGGAGTAATCATAAATATTGAGTAGTTACCATGAACGTACAATGATTAATAATTTTAAGTAATGGCCTTAAATTCAAATAAATTAAGATCCAAGTAGTTGTTATGCATTCGAATAGGTTTCAATAAAAGGTTAAATGATAAAAATTTGTTTTCTTTAATTGTTAGTTTTGCGCCAAACACAATAGGTTAATTGTAATCTTGATAGGTGTATTTTGATCAAAATTGGGATAGATCACGGCTATAGGGATTCGAAAATGTTATTCCACCCCAAAATTATAATATTTAATTCAAATAAAAATTAACATGGTAAATAGCGATCGTCCCTAAGGTAAATAGTAACAAAGAATCATGCAGGGAGCCTCGAACAACCTTGTCCAAAAATCAAAGGAATCTTTTAATCTAAACGCAGTAATTGTCAAATCAACCACATAAGCTCAATTAAGAGGGGTAGGTGCGAACTAGACCATCTTTAAATGAAAGGAATACAATAGATAAAATACATAAATCTACACAATAAAAACAATAAATTGAATAATATTGATTAATCATTCAAATCACAAGACCTCATCGAGTTCAAGGGAAATAACTGACGTCAGATATCTGCCGAACCCTCCGAATTAGATTTGACTGCTAAGGCCCTAAAATCAGAGAAATCTCTGAAGATAAATTAGGAATGGCCAATCGAAAAAAGTGAATAATACTTCTCATTAGGACAATCCACTCCAAAAGGAAATCCACGAATACATAAGAAAAAACTAAAAATCCAATTCCCACATAATGCTCATCGCCAATCCGATAGAAATAAAATCCCTGCAAAGATGCAAATGTAGAATTTGTAAAAATCAATGCTAAATAATACCTGTCACCAACACGATCGGTTCCAAAAATCCCCGAAGGAATAAGGACAAAAAACTTTAAATAGACAATTTTCGAACAATGCTTATTAGTAACCGACCTAAACCTAAAATTTCCCTGAAAAACTAAGAATAAAATTTATAAAAGTAAATTCTAAATAGTACTCACTACCAATACGACCAAATCCACCTATCCATGGGTATACTGAGCAAAATGTCCATCAGATATACGACCTCCAATGTCGAAAAATCAAATGAAGCAGTACCCATCTAAGAATTGAATCTCTGAAAAATTTGAGAATTAAAATTAATAGCATCTAATTCTAGTATAATACTTGTAGTTGATCCAACTTGACTGGAATAAATTAAGTAAATCTGAATTTGTAGAAATAGTTAATAAAATCAATGAAAAATCAAAGACTTACTAGACACCCCTGCATTTCCAGTTGTCACGACATGGATCGATAGTGCCTACTGAATTCCACTTGAAAATATTTTCCTACCCATCGCGCAGTTGTCCTCATAACATTTTCTACTCTCCCAGCTAGTATGTCCGGTTTGATTAATTTTATTAATTGTCCTCACTATATTTCTCTGATTTCCCACCTAGAAAGTTCAACGTGATTAATTTAATTTTTGTTGCTTGACTTGTTTTTTCCATATAGTCACCCCCCTTGACCCGTCAAGAATAGTATAAATGCGGATTTTTCTTCGTGCGCACCCGATGCATATTTCACACACCGATGCACAGAATTTTTCTAACACACAAGCAAACAAGACGTCACACCCCGTGCACCTTGACATACACACAACTCTACCGATTTCTATAAAAGTGCAGGTAACATCTGCTTGATCAATAATCCAAACTAATTAAAAACAAAAAATGAAATCTAACAAACAATGTACAACAACCGGCGCATCAAGCGAAAGAATAACTCGAGGTCCGGATCCCCAGACTCTTGGTAAGTTCTATTAGCACAAACTGCGATAATTTATTTTATTAGATTTCAATAAATATTTTAAGGCTTTGAATTTGATTTTTAACTATAATAAAAATTTAAATCCTTTAGTAAATAAGTTCTTAAAAGAATAAAAATGTATTTCGATGTTCATTTCAATACTGTAGGAACACTCAATTTTAGTAAAAGGGTAAAATATGTAATTTGATCCGGATTTTTAATAACTGGTAGGAGATCTAATTCCTGAATGATTAAATGCTAACGATGACGACCACAATCTTAGTTCGATCCAATACATTAAAAATCTCACTTTTGCCAACACAATTTAGGATGAATCACGATGAAGCTTAGTGTGTGATAGGGAACATTCTGATCTACCAAGACAAAACGCGAGTATATTAAAGTCCCTCTGAAATTACGGAAATACCATGATCTGGAAAACAATTCAACCTGAAGCGTATAGGTCCAACACCGGTATTAACGAAGGTATACAGTTCCTGTGAAACATGACAGGATAGATTAAGGCCAATGGTTAATTTTTTTTTCTATAACTGTTAACTGCAGAAAACTGAAAATAAATATTAGACTCACTTACTTTATAATTCGATGCGATTTAATTGTCGAATCTTCTTACGGAGAGTTTTCACCATATAAAGGCAAAGGATTATTGAGATATCGATTATGTAGTTATGTATATCATTATTATTTATTTCCAGATAACTTATAAAAATTTTTTATCGTAAGAATAACCAATGAAATATTAAAACAAATAAAAAGCTTATGAAATCCCCCTTATGATAGTTGAAACACGTTTTGGTTGTTTTCTAAATTTCTATAAATTTTACCGGCTAAGTTTTTTCGTTAAATTTCCAGAACCGATTTGAGGTTGTGAAGTATAAAGCACTTTTGAAAGGTAGCTAATAATCATACAATTTCTGTAGATAATTTTGGAAAATCTTTGTAGCCTAATAATCAACAATTTTTCGTAGATATCGTGGGAAAATTTTTGTATCTTAATAATCGTATGGATCTTCTGTAGATAATTTTAAAGTTAATTTTCTTCTCTGATACATACGTATATATATAAAAATAATTGTTGATTAATGAAATGCCATACTTCATCTCCATGCACAGGTAAGTGACGTACTGCCTAAATTATGATGTTATTTAAATTTGTTTTATTTTACAAAAGTGCTAAATGTCGAAACAAGCAAACTTTGCTGATCACAATATTGTTTAGGAAAATCAAGACCTTTTATTTGGGTCCCCACACACGTTGCCGACCAGTGGAGGCAAGCGTGGCGACACTTCGGGAAAGGTACCCCGAGGTGCCTCAACTAGAGCCCCGACGGACCAATTGGCAGACGTTGGGAAATAGCGGTAATCCATTGTTGCCTGATAGACGATGGGATGATCAGAGTCCGGCCCAAGAAATCCGGGATCATGCCCGATATCTCCTCAACCGCCTCGAAAACCATCAACGGCAGGTCGACTTGCGCGTGGTCAGGGCCAGACAATACCTGGCCAAAGTGGAGGACGATATCGCGGCCGGTAGGATCGCGAGTTCCTACTGTTACCAGCCGCCGCCCAGCTCCAAACCGGTATTTAACACAAAGCGACCGGTAATGGTGTTTGATGAATACCTATTTCCCCAGCAGACTACGGATACCCAGCAACATTGACAAAATACACTTTAAAATTAATAAATAATTAGTTTCTGTTCACCATTTTCTTTGCTTATTAATTAATATTACAAATTGTGTGATTAACCCCATAACTAGAGATTTATAGACAATAAATTGATAATATTATTTATAGAAATGGAACCCTTCAAAATCCTACAGAAAGAACTCGAAAACGCGAGGGCAATCAATAGAAACCTTTATGGCCAAATCACTCAGTTGTCCCTGGAAGCACAGCAGATCAAAACCACATGGGTAGAACCCAGGAAGGTAAAATCGCTTTACCAATGACTCACCGCAGCCCAAAAGGGATGGGCAGATGAAAGACAACTAAATCAAAGTCTGAGGATTCGGGTGAAGGGGTTAGAAGTGGCATTATCAGCCTGCCAGGAGGGAGCTGCAGTTACCTACCCTCTCGTTTTTGCTCCTGTCCAGCTAGCAGGCTGAGAACCAGAAACGACTCCAAAAACTACCCCGTTAACAAGCGGTTATCGACCTGGATGAAAGGAGCAGGCTAAACGTCGGGCCACTTGATTATTAAATACTAAGTAGTGCATAATGAACCTATCAAATGTGTCATTTATTTTATAAAATACATATTCATTGTTATTCAAGCGATATTTTCAAAGATATGGTAAGTATCAACCCACCGAGGTAGTAAGAAGACATTACACAGCCTGCATGAGAAGCTGACGCGAGAATTATGAGTGCAAATAATGACATAGAAGGACCAAAAACCAAGAGCGAGCATAGGTCTTCTATCGACAGCTCGTTGGACCCAGAGATCGTTCAGGCGATTACAGCATTAGCAATAGCGCTCACCTTTTGCGGACGATCTACCCACTCGAACACAGTTCCAACGTTGCATAGCAAACGGGTGCCGAGTGGCAGCATAGAAAATATTTATATGGCGTAACCAGGGTAACGACGATATGGTAAAACAAACACCAACACCCAGTAACCCACCATAAGTATTGATTTTAAGGATACTTTTTGACTATTATTTTATGCATTTTAGGTCTTTCTGACGAAGCAGGGCCTCCAAACAGGAACAATAACCACCGATACACCCAGCATACTAAGTTTTTTATTTTAATTTATATTAATCTATATTTCGAATTGTAGATCTCCTCAGCTTTCCCGAAACACGGAAAACTAAAATTCCAAATGAACTTTGCCAAAATTTGTGATTTTCTTTGGAATTTATAAACTTAAATCTGGTAACGTTATTTTTCGCGTGTTCATATGAATAAATTATCATTTTTTTCTTTATTTAATTGTAGATTTTTTCTTAAATTGATTTTAAATTTTAACCTTAAATAAATAACTTTATGATGTTCAACCTCATTGATGCTTGGCTCTGTTTCTTAATTTTAGAAGGTTAAGCGTGCGAATAATGATAATGATGATGATATCAATAATGATAATAATAATGATAATAATAATATTGTAACCCGACTATCAATAGTGATAATAATAATAATAATAAATCTAACAATCATTACTTAAGGACAACAATAATAATAGGAAGTAATAATAATATTAATGTCATTAATAACAACAATAGTCATAAGGCTAAGGGTAATGATAATACCATTGGACTAATAATAATAATAATATTACTATTAAGAATAATAAGAATAATAAGAATAATAATAATACTAACAATAATAGTGACACTAACAATAATAGTGACACTGCTTTTTATAATGGCACTGCCTTATATATCACGATTGTTCGTGTGTGTGTTTTGATGCGGTAAAACAAGGAATTTTCTAGAATATTCCAAAGTTATAATTTTTTAATTCCTTTTGATTTAAAATTAAATTTTTATATTTTTGTGTACAAAAATTTTTATTTATTTTATTTTTCTTCAATTTTTCCATTTTTTCTAAATTTAAGTTTTCCGCTCAAAAATACACAGGCATTACATTGCTGGTTAAACAAATATGGGCTTAATCAGTCTTTGCCCAACATAGTGATGTCTTGTCTTTTGAAGAGGTGCGATACCCTTTAACATCAGCTTAACACTCTAAAATTTGAGAGAATATGAATAAATATAAAATCAAAAAACACGAAAGTAAAATAAAATAAATCCAAAATGCATTAAGAACCGTAAGAAATTTACATAAAAAATAACATAATGGTGGGTTACAGGGTTCCGAATCTCGCTTATCGCTCTGGTTACCCTCGTAACGCCATACAAAATGATGCTAACCGCCACTTGGCACCCGTTGCTAGGCAACGTTGGTAATGTGTTCAAGTGGTGGATTGTCCGCAAAAATTGAGTACCATGTGCTAGTACTATAGTTGCTCGGACAATCCTCGGGTTCACGAGCTGTCGATAGAAGACCTATGCTCGCTTTGCTCGGTCCCTCATAACTATTCAGGATTAGTTCTTAATTGACTGTGGAAAGTTGAGACGTAATAAGGTTGCTTGTGACAGTACTGGCATGCAATTTCAAAAGAAAACGACTCAACTAAGGCTAAAACTACTCTATTTGAATCAAATGGCACGTGGGATATCTACTGTTTGACGTTTTGAAGTTGGGTTGCTGAACGTCGGGCACGCTCCTTGCGTCCCGGTCGTCGATTGTTTGCTGGAGTGATGGATTGTTCCGTTACTTGGGTGTTTTTCTGCGGCATCTGGGATGGGGCGAAGACGAGCGGATAAGTGACCGCTTCACCCTCCCGGCATACTGTTAGGGCGACTTCGAGTCCCCGAATTTGAGTGCGCAGGCTCTGATTGAGCTGCCGCTCCTCTGTCCACCCTTTCTGTGCTGCCGTGAGTCGGTGGTATACCGCTCTCATTTTTGTTGGATCAACCCATGTTGCTTTTAACTGTTGAGTCTCTCGAGTTAATTGAATGATTTGGGCGAGTAACTCTGCATCCGATTGTCTCGCGTGATCCAATTCCGCTTGTAGAAGTTGCAGGGATGACATTGCTATAATAGAAGAGAGCATTTAAATTCCTTATTGCCACAATTAAATCAAATTTTATTTAGTTAAACCAATTGTATGGAGCAAGTTTATCTATGAGATTAAATAACAAAACAAAGACATTTAATCCTTAGATCAATTTCTACAAAACTTCATAGTAATTATAGTTATTCTTCAGGGAATTGTCTCTTTAAACTTCTCTTCAGAGCCGCCACCGTATAAGGCCGTCGAGTATCGCGGACTGGGTGAGGTGGATATGCTTCCGCGATACGCCCGACGCGGATGTCCTCCTCCACGTTTGCGAGGTACATCCGGGCTTTGACCACATTGAGGTCCACTTGCTCCTGCACCCTTTCCCAGTAGGTGAGGAGGTTTCTGGCGTGTTCATGTATTTCTTCGGCCGGGTATTGTTGTCCGGCGAGTCCACAGGGATCGGATTCGAGACCCAACAATCGCCAAGTGGTCGGGTATGACCACCGGGGTCGAAGTTGGTCGATGTTTGCGGCATTTTTCGGTGCCTTCCTCGGGTATGGTTCGCCTGCTGTTTGAACATTAATTCGGTCGAGAGGCATATCTAAATTATTATTGTTATCAAATTCGATTAAATCGTCTGCTTATAATAATAAATCGACTAAACGACGATTATGTTATTGCTCTTAGACTTATCAAACTCTATTAGCTTGGTTATTATTGCAACCTTTCGCGAAACGACTAGGGCTATTTATCTGTAAGTTCCTGGTGTGATGTATTCAGTTGGCTGGCTTTCTCACGCACTCCCATATCTCCTTTTAATAATGATAATAATTAGAACACGTTAAGTGATATTCTGGTGTTAGGTAAATGGGTAAGACGAAAATCCACGATCTATCAGGTATTAACGTTTGTTAAGTCAGGATTTGTCCAGTGGATGGAATTACTACTGATTAAGATTCATTTAAAAGTTACTAAATACCTAGTGATACTATCCGTTAAAAAAAATCGATTTCAAAACTCAAGGGATCCGCGATATTATCGGATATTGAAGTGGATTTAAGGTTTACCAAACACTTAATGCTGTTTAAGATTAGTTCCGAAATTTGTTAAATATAGTTATGTTAATTAACATAGAGTTACAATTTACTAATATGGATGTTGCTTAAATCAATTTTAAAATTCACTATTATGTGATACCAATGTTTATCGAAACAGAGTTCGAATTTACATGTTGGATTAATTTGACGATATTTAATTTAGGTACATCCTGTAGGGACGATGTTAACGGAAACGTCAATCTCTCCGAATCGCACGAGTGTCAAATTTATTCAATTTGGATTTCCGGCTTCCGGTTGATTCTCTCAGATAAATTTAGTTATCAATTGGCTATTTCTATTATCGACTTATTGAAACTTACTGGTTTGGAATACTTGTGGATTTTCTACTAATGGGACTCGTATCAAATGTCACTTCGACAGTTATTATTTGATATATATTTATTCGTCTAAGTTGGACTATATCGGATTTTAAGCGCGTCGTAAGTTAATTTCTCATGATTTTGTTGGTTTATTTACTAAATTTATAGTCGTTTGTTTAGTTTCTTCGGGAAAATTATTGGATTATTCTCGGGTCTAAAACGGGTGTCAGGATATTCATCAGATGTCAAGAAAACCTTTCTAAGCCAGACGTTATCATCGAGTTAAATCTAATGCTATTTCGTTTCATAATAAATTAATCTGTTCACGTTTCTAATTTGGATCAGTTTCGATTTTTTCCCTATTCTTCAACAATGATATTAATTTGGATTTTTGTAACGATAATCGCAGGTTAATAAACTGTCAATTTTTATTCAGTAACGAATTGGTATTTATTTGTTGGTTTATTTATTTTTATCTTAATCAGTTCTTTTAATCACAATTTCTTCATTTTAATCAGACTTTATTTTTATTTTGGTTAATGAATAATATTTTATACTCAATTTTATTCTGAATTACTAAATTTTTTAAGCAAGGTATTAATTTATTTTAATCCATCTAATATTAACAAATTAAATCAAAAGAAAGTTTCCGTTATTTAAGCAATGAGTTTGAACTATTAATCAACGAATTATTTTATTTTTATCGATCGTTTTCGACATTTAACCAAATGAGTACTTTATTTTTTTTTATTCATAATTTTTCCTTTTATTTAATCAATGAAATGCTGGATTTTTAATCAATAATTTTTAGCATTTAACTAAACGATTACTTTATTCCTAATGTTTTTCCTTTTATTTAATCGATGAAATTTTGGATTATTAATCAACAGATTATTTTATTTTAATCAGTAGTTTTCAACATTTAACCAAAGGATTTCTTTTTAAATAATAAATCTTTAATTAATTTTGTTTCAAAATATCAATAGTTTTAGCTATATCAACGATTTAATTTGTTTTATCCCCGTGTCCTTTCCTTTTAATAAGCCTTAGGCGCATTTTGTGTTTATATTATATTTACTGAGTGCCCACTGGACTACTCGGTGTGATGATTTTAAGCCGTGTGTAATATAAATTTAGGTCGAATTTACAGAATTGAGAAACGAGGAAGCAGCCAGAGACTCCTTCCTTATTTCTCGCTTCAGCTATAAGGTTAAATATTGACGTTACGACCGCTGCGTTGCGCACGCTGAGTCTTCACGGGTACATATCATTGGCGATTTTCCACGCACTTACATGCATCTGCACTATGTAGATTTTATTTGCTTGCGTTATGTGTCGGCTGTGGGCCGGAAAAATTTCGACATTTTAAGTTAGAAAAACATATAAAATAAGTTATCTGTATCAATAATATTTATTAATTATAAAACAACATAATTACCCATTTTTAACCATTCCATAATTCATAAAAATCATCGTAAAATAACATAAATACCACTCCCCCCACGCCGACGCCGAGCAGAGCTCCATTTGAGATGCAGGAACGTGACGTGGAAAGAGGGTTCCACCATAAATAATTCTCACCTAAAAAAGGTTTCCAAATTAGTCTGAAAATAACTTTCTAAAATTAGTCGAGAATAGTTTTAAATTGACTTCAAGATTTGAAAATATGGTTTTTGTTTCGAAAAACGGTTAAGTTAAATGTGAAAATGGATCAGTATATATACCTAATTTTCTGGTGTGTGAAATTTGGTGTAGTAAAACAAAATTCGACCTTGTTCTTTTCTAGCAAATTCTATTATTTATTTTTATTATTTTTCGATTTATTTTTATAATTTTTTATTTAGAATTTTTATTGAATTATTGCTAATTCAAATTTTCGATTTAAATTTCACTTTAATGAACTTTAATTGATTTTTCCAATTTCGTCGAATTTGTTGTGTTTTCTTGTTGTATTTGTGTAGGTATCGTGCGGATCTTGGTGCATTTGGTTAATATTTTAATTTATTTTTATGTTTATTATTTTATATTTAATTCTTTTATTTCTCAGATTTTATATGGTTTACTTGATGTTTTGGTGGGTTTATTTAAATTGCATGTTATTTTTGCGTGTGTGTTTCTGATCCATTTAAACATTTTTTCAAGGTCGTTTACGTTCTGGCCCAACAATAATAACAAGAAAATTTGACCGAAAAACGACCATTTATATAAAAGTAGAAAATTAATGAATAAAACTGAATTAAAATAAAATAATTTTCGTTGGAAAAATTCAATTAAAAATTTAAGAAATAAATTGTCAATTTAAATTAAGAAAATAATAAAAATTAGATTTCGATAGCACAAATAATTTCAAGGTAAATTTTGTTTTATCGCAATAAAAATAACACGCAAGGTTAAGGTCAAATTATAAGTATATATACTGATGTGTTTTCACAGATTTTAAGACAGATTGTGTGCAGATAGACAGACTATGTGCAGAGAGACAGACTGAATTTTAGTGTCAGTGTGAAGATGGTCGGACTGATTTTAGTATGCAGATGTCAATTTGTGGTCTTACTTTTCAGAAATATTTTCAATTAGAATTGTTTTTATTTATGAAACTTTGTGATGAAAATATGAAATGAAGAATTTTAATGAAGAATATACGTTTATGAATCGAAGCTTTTATCCAATTTAGATGGCAATATTTGTTTGTTTGTTTTCCGACCCACTGCAAAACATATCGCCCGTAATTAAAATCAGACACACTACTGAACTGCGTAAGTGCGGTTTTTCCACCTATATTCGTGCCCGTGAGGGTCTAGTCGTGCGTAACGACGAGCCCGAACTTCAAATCATATAACTAAATAGCGCAAAAAGGTAGCTCGAGAGTGAGTCTTTTGGCTCAACTTCCTTGCACTCAATTTCGATAAACTCGACATTGATTTTGAAACAACATTCGGCTCAAAATCTCTAACACCGAGTAGTTTAGTGGGCACTCATTAAATACAATATGAACATAAATATATCTCAAGGACAAATAAAGGGAAAGGGTAACGGGGAAAATTACGAAATCGCTGCAACAGTTAAAATAAATAGCCATCAAAAAAAGATTAATCCGAAATACCAAATCATGCAAAAGGAATAATTTAAATAATATTTAAGAACTAAATAAATTATTTTGAGTTGAGATGGAAATATAGGCGGAACGCTGTGCAAATTTTCCGAAATAAGTAAAATACTTTATCATAAACTGTAAAATAAGAGTGGAGTGCGGCTCAATTGTTTATGTAAATTAAATATTCTAATAAAACTGAGAAAATAAGGACGGATCCTTACTAAAAATTTAATAATAATAATAATAATAATAATAATAATAATAATAATAATAATAATAATAATAATAATAATAATAATAATAATAATAATGATAATAATAATGATAATAATAAAAATTATAATAATAATAATAGCAGTAACAATTGATAGGAACAATACATATAATAGTAATACTAGTAACAATAATATGGAACATAGTAGTTATAATAGGGAATAAGAGTAAGAGAGATACTGCGAGGATATTTAACATAACGAAGTGTGTACAGGCCATTGTAAAATTAATAATATGAACAACGACAAGGATGACTATTGGAATGGACATACTGATAAATGATATAACAGTATAGACTAACATTTGAAGGAGATAAGAGAAGAATGGGACCTTAGCATCAAAATCGAGCACAGGCCTTCTATCGGCAGCTCGTTGGACACATGGATCGTTCGGTCAATTATAGCATTAATAATAGCGCTCACTTGTTGCGGACGATCTACCTAATCGAACACAGTTCCAATGTTGCTTAGCAACGGGTCCCAAGTGGTAAGCGAAAATATTTGTGTTGGGTTGTCTGAGTAATAACAATATAGTATCAAAATCTCAACATCCAGAAATCCACCAAGAGATAAATTTTTATAACATAAGCATTATATTGTAAATATTTTTTTCCTAATTTTCTTATAATGGCTTTGAAACCCAAAGATGACTTTACATTATTAAATATTATATGGAATCATTTCGAGTTAAAAGAAACTAACTGGATGTAAAAATGCTAAAATACACCAAACAAAACATTTATTATCAGTATTTTGAATATTAAGAGTAACAGATTATTTAAATGGAAGTTTTATAAATGCCCTCTAATGCTGATCTATACTGGTTAATATCTAAAAAGATGTTTGTTTAATATTTTTAATTATCCACCCACTCCCAGCAAGCTCCTCTTTATATTTTCTTCTATCTAATTCTATAATTTGGCTATCAATATATTTTGGATTTTTTCTTTATCTAGAATAAAATATATTGGTGCTATATAAAACTTCTACATTGCTGATAGTTTCACTTTATCAAATTGTCTTTCGCTTCTTTGATTTCTATTTTAGTTAGTTATTTCTGTTGGACGATTTGAGTATATTCTGTTAGTAAAAGATTTGCGAATCTATTGCTTCTGTTTATCTTGAGTAAAGTTTGCATAAGTCGATTTAACTACTGCTTGGACTTCGTCAGATCGTTCTTTCGTATCGTAACCTTCTCCTGCTTCATATACCTTTGCTAAATTTCTTCTCTTGTAATATTGACCTTCGTCGATATATTTTCTTTCAAACGGTCGTTCCAAACTCTGTGGCATAAAATCAGTTTGACGATGTTTTCTTTTGAAATTTCACAGTCATAAACTTCGTCAACGAGTTTTTTTACTCGAATTTCAAATGTAATGAATCTCACATCGTGTATTTGTCTCACTAATGATAATTCACAAATTTTATCCATAATATACTTCTTTTTTGTGTCGTTAAACCATTCACAAGCGGTTTCACTATTCGTGAAGATGTCTTTAAATTCTTTCCAAATGATAGACTCCTCTTCAGATAAAAGTAAGTCAAAAAAACTTACTAAATTCAAATCATTAAGCAGCAATGTCCTTGAGCCATTGTTCTGCTTCCATCAATCTTCTGACATTAAATTTTAAAATGTCTTTTGCCTGTCTAGGCAAAGATTCCATAAAAAGCTTCCGATTCTGAATTCTTGTTACCGCATGAATCGGTTCGAATTTTTCGGCATGGTCGCCAGTTACAATCTCTTCAAAAGTCATAATTTATATAACAATTTATTTAATTCAAAAATTGTCTAATTAATTCTGAATATTAAAACAAAGTTTTTAATATTCATTATTGGACATCACTTTTATTATTAAATAAAAAATTAATTTTAGAGTGATTTTTACTTCATAATAACTAAAAAAATTAGTAATTTTAGCAAGCTTTTTTTCTAGTATTCTCAAATTTTTTCGAGATTTTTATTAGTTGCTCGTTGACACCATCAACATATTTTTTTTAAAAAAAAATTTCTTATCTTGCTTGTATTTTTTCAATTTTTTCATCTAATAATATCATCTAATAAGGCAACGTTTAATAAACCTCGTTCCATCAAAGCCGAGAGGTAAAAGTGAAGGAGTCTCAAAACAACCAAATTGATTGGCCAAATGGGGAAATTTGCCACAAATATCTATGAATAACACTTAATAACGATAGTTATTGGTTTAATTTTATTTGTAAATTTCAATAAATGATTGAATTCTCTTTGGATTGATGACCAGTTTGAAGTGAACATAAATTATAAAGCTTAACCTCAGAATTACTAATACCAATTAAATATCTCAGTTATCAATATTGTTTAGTGAACCCTAAGGTTCTCTAGGGCAGGAGTTCCCAAAGTGTGTTCCGCGGACCCCTGGGGGTCCGCGGAGCATACTACCTTTTAGATATTTTTTTTATGAAAACTGTTAATTTAAAACATAAAGGAAACTTAAGAAAAATGTAAATTAGTTTTCTTGAAAAAAATAATGATAAAATCAGATTCAAATTTACTAAACGCTCAACGCCCATATTCATCAGGGTTCCGCCTATGATTTTTATGTGTATTCATAGAACTTTCATTTTATTATTTTATTTATTTATTATGTAATTATCATTTCGTTCGTTTCCAAATTTTTAAAACAAAAATTTGAAAACTTTTGAAATTGCAACCCCGGCTGCGCCACTGGCTAGGGTCCGTAAAATTTTAGAGAACACATAAGGGGTCCGCGATAAAATAAGTTTGGGAACCCCTGCTCTAGGGTATTAGCAGTCATGGCAATATGACTCAAATTTTACTAGAAACCGCTAATTGGAATACATTTCCACTGTCATTTTGACGAATATCCAATGGTTACATCTCTTATGAGCGCATCTAGTAGGAATCTCTCGAAAGTGACCCGAAAATGTTATATCTTGGATATCCACATTACATTCCCCTATATTCCCCAGGCTTCTACCATCAAAATTCTTTAAAACCCTTCTTGAGATACTATTTGGCTTGATTCCTAGATTTTTTGCTAGTCTTGATGATATTATTGAGCAGGATGCGCCAGTAGCATTGATCATTTTTGCTTGATTATTATTTATTTACAACTCTACATTTTCTAGGCTTTTTTGAATATTAATATTGTAAATGTTTGCATAATCAACTTTTCCCTCCTCATCAGTGTCATTTCTTGAAATTATATATTTTTTATCAGTTCTAAATTTGCAGTATTTTGCAAAGTCCCCCTTTTTTTGCAGTTTTGTTTATAAGCTAAGCAATCAGATCGTATTTTTCTTGCGATTTAAAGTTGATCTGATGATTTGTAAAATTGATTTCATTAATTGAGTTGCTTATGCTTCTTTCATTTGTTTAAATGAAGGAGGAGACGTTGACACTTGTTTGAATAAAATCTTTAGTCTGAGAGAGATTCGTCTGTTGATTGATATTGGCTTCGAAGATTTTCTGTTGCGTATTTACAGAGTCTAAACCTGCTATTAGTTTCAGTAATGACATCTCATCGGTGTTGGGAATCTGATGGTAAAAGAAAATTAAGATATTGTGACAACTTTCAGGGTTTCCCATCAGATACGCACCATAAAAATCATTACCATTGGGTACCCGTCAAAATGACTCTGGAAATGTATTCCAATGGGTGTTTCCAGTAAAGATGAACTATGTTGCCATGACTGCTAATACAGTGGTAAACCTTTGGGTTCACGAGCTACCATAGAAGGTACTTGCTCTTTTTATTTCACAGTCCCCAAAATAATTGAAACAAAATCATGAGAAGAATGAGATATAATGAAAAAGACGCAAAAACCAATTTAATATTTTAATGGTTTTGTGGCGTATTCGAAATTTGTCAATCTGTCATAAACTCCTGGCGTCTTCCAGCCTCCTTCTTCTTGCTCTCTCAGATTGGGGCAATTTCTTTTTGGTTGTAAAGAAAAAGCCATTGGATCAAACTTGTCGGGGTGAGTTTATGTTCGAGTGGTAGTGCAATACTTATTTCAGTCGTTCTCCTTCTCTAGATCCCTACTTTCTGTCTCATTTCTTCCTACTGGTCCTTTAACATTTCGTTTTGATGTTCCAACTTCTTTGCCTGTGTGGGTCGAGTTCACGTTTCTTCCATTCGTCGACACTTACTAACAAATGATTCGACTCGTTTTGATTGTTGAAGAGCCTCACTGTGATACCAAGCTACATCTTGCTTAAAAAACTAATTTTCTGTTTTTTGATATGGCACTAAATGAAAAGAATATTTTAATGATGGGTTAAGGTAATCTCTTGGTGAATGATATCAATAAAATGTAAAATATAATTTTAATTTCAAGCCAAGCTGGTCTTTCTTCATCAATGTTTTCATCCCATTTTAATAGGTTGGTTATTGTGTTAATATTAATGACTATGTAATAAATTATATATATTGGGTCCTTGTCTAATAGCTGTAATTGAAAAATGCGTCAAAAATACTCTCTCCTCCTTCTTCAAAACCCTTAAAGTCAAACTCTGAAAATTATCGATTTAAAACTGAAATTCCGTTCTATTTTTAGAAAGGCATTTCATAATTCCGCATACCAACTCAGGTGAGAAGTAAAACTTGGTTTTATTAATTAATTTTTTTTTGATTTTTAAATTTCTAGAAATTTGAAATCTCCCAATTTGTTGGATTTTTTCATCTAGGAATTTTTGTTTTATGCCTTTCTGGACTCATTGTAAGGGTTTTTTGTAATATATTTTTAATAAATATCTTTTAATAATGTTTTAAATTGTGTTTTGGGTCACTTTTATTTATTAATAGGATAATTGTTCGTTGATAATCATTGTTTCAGGAAATGTAATCATTGCTTTTTATTAATTTATTTCGGTTTAATTTCTGTTCTAGTTAGACAATCATAATAAACTCAACAAAATTCAACTAAATAGAACGCTACCAAAATTTATTAATAGGAGTGATAGTTAGTAAATCTCAGAAGCTTTTTATTTATGTGGTTATGTCACAAGTGTATTGGAAATATTTCACTCCGGTTAATTGAGAGATGGGTTGCCGACTCTGTAGAATTTTTTTCGAGACTTGTGATTGAATGTGTTGAGGTCTCAATTTTCTAAAACCTCAACCTACTGGTTCTTAAATAAATAAGACAAACTTCAGAATATATAATTTATATTAAACAACAAAATTTACCGATTACAAGGAACTTTTCAATCAATTACAGAAGTTTCTTTTTTAAAGACTTTATCAAAGTAATAATGACCAGGCTTCAAAGGATCTTGTCCGTTTAGTTTCTGTCGCCAGGGTGTTATAAAATTATTACCCTGTGCAAAAGTTCGATGACGTGCTATGTAAATGTTTCGTGTTGTGTCGAGTTATGTACCGATTAATGTAACAACTCAAAATATTGTTTCGCTTAGATCTGCGATTATTTAATTTCGTACCATGGGTCTCTCCTTTCAAGAAATATTTGCACTGAAACTTTTGGGCGAAAATACTGAATTTTACTTCAGTATTTATACTGTTTTACATCTATGCTGTAGGTGGAAATTATAAATATTTATATTATATTGAATTAAATCAGTTATACTTATATAAATATTTATATTAAAATACTGATAATTCTGATAAGGTGTTCTTTAAAAATATTGATATTAATTAATTTCAATAATAATAATACCAATAATAATAATAATAATAATAATAATAATAATAATAATAATAATAATAATAATAATAATAATAATAATAATAATAATAATAATAATAATAATAATAATAATAATAATAACAATAATAATAATAATAATAATAATAATAATAATAATAATAATAATAATAATAATAATAATAATAATAATAATAATAATAGTAATAATAATAATAATAATAATTTTACCCATAATAATATAAATAGTGGTTTTCCCTTTGTGTTATTAAACGTGTAAAGTATTATTAACCAAAATACACTAATAAATTTAATTTGTTATAATACAAAAGCTAAATACAATTTGTTACAGTAGAATAAAAAGGAGTTAATACATAAATAAAAGTATTGTCATCACATTATGGAGATATTCAATAAGGTTAATTGGGATTTTAGATTGAATTGCTTTGGGAAGTTGAGGATTGGATTGGGTTGATAGGTTTATTAGTATCTGTTTGGGCCTATGCTATAATTATCATTTAATTCAAAATATTTAATTTTCCGACCCCGGTCATCCAACATATGGAAATAATAGTCAATTAATTTAAATCATGATATGTGGTAACTATTCTAAACATCAAAAAATAGAGAATCCTTTAATTTGATTTAGTTCCTTCATTCCATTTCGGGGATTCGTCTAAAATGAATAATAATAAAAGTTTTTGTTATTTAATTTATTCCTTTTGTGTTATTTTTTTTAGTTTTCTCAATTGAATGTTAAAGATTATTTAATTTAATTTATTTCTTTTATTTAATTCTAGTAAATTTTCCTTCGTTGATTATCCTAGTAATGGATTTCTATCATTGTTATCGAGTTTCCATTTGTCCTTTCCTTTGATTTAAACATTGGTTTAACAATTAATAGTGAAAATGGTGATAGCTAAAAGATTACCAATATCAACTTTATTCAAATTTGGAAAATACTTTAAATAAAATAAAAATAGTTATTTTTACTAGCATTAATCGTTAAATTTCCTTCTGGATTGGTTTTCATCTTTGTTATAATGAATGATAATTGAACTTTACTTGATTTCAAACATTTCTTTCTTCTTTTATAATTTGCTGTAACATTTCGAATTATGATTGACGGAATTATTATTATTATTATTATTATTATTATTATTATTATTATTATTATTATTATTATTATTACTATTATTATTATTATTATTATTAATATTATTATTATTATTATTATATTATTATTATTATTATATTATTATTATTATTATTATTATTATTATTATTATTATTATTATTATTATTATTATTATTATTATTATTATTATTATTATTATTATTATTATTATTATTATTATTATTATTATTATTATTATTATTATTATTATTATTATTATTATTATTATTATTATTATTATTATTATTATTATTATTATTATTATTATTATTATTATTATTATATCTTGCTATTCAGTTTTTTGTGGTACTAGGCACTCAGTGCCAGTAACATCAATTTTATGTACCTATGTTTTTTTCCCTATTGGTAACATGGTCCATATATATTCTATAGCTGGATATCAGTGCAATAGTCATACAGATTTTCGCCAGTTTTTTGGCTTCTGTAGAATTGAGTCCTATTTTCGTTAAGATTCTATCATTTTCCCCGTCTCATGACCCCAGTGTCCCTACTACGAGTGCGGATATGGTCGTCTTACAATTATTTTGTTTACCTGTTTCGAGGACTAAGTCCTTATATTTTTAATAGTTATCCTCTCTGGCGTTTTGGAAGTTTTCTAGGTGGTCATATGGAACCTTAATATCTAAAATGTGAATGTAATTATTACGTTTAGATTTTATAATAAGGTCAGGTCTAAGCCGCGTTTCAATGCCGGGAGGGGATCTTTCTATGTCCACTTGAAAACCCTTAGATATTAGGTATTCCCCAGCTTTTTCCATAACGTTATGTTTGTTTCTCCTAACGTCGCTGAATTGGGTGCAATGGTTAAAAATATGCGCCTGGGTCTCTGGTTCCTTATTGCAAAGTCAGTATGTGTTCATTTTTTCCTTAACCCTATGTGTGTTATAATTTAGGCTTAGCATATTATTCCGGGTTTGATCTAAAAATGGAATTGTTGGTCATTGAGCCCTTTGTGTTTTGTAAGGTATGTTGACTGTCTATTGCCCCTTATAGTTTTAGCTATATGTACCTGGCACGTCATTAAAAACCACTGTTCAGCATACCATTCACCAGTCAGGTCATGGAGAATATCTGATGTTTCTTTAAGAGAATCCCTATGTATAGTGGTCCCAAAGTTTTTCCCCCTTATGTCTAGCTCAAAGCGCTCCTTAACTAATGTTATTTTTATAATAATATTAAATTTTTCATTAAGTCTGCGTACGAAGGTACAAAATTTCGAAAATATTGTTTTTGGTACATATTTTCCCCCTTAATCTCTGCATTTAGCCATCTGAGGGATAGATTAATGTCTGCGGTTCGGTTTGGGAATCTACCTTGGGTAATTGCGATTAGTTCCTTAACTATAAATTCTCTCATTTTTATATCTCTAGAGTTAAGAATTTTAATTAGGTAAGCAATACTTTTAATAAAGTATTCATCTATACTGGGGACTATTCCTAAACCTCCCTTATTTATATTGGCATATACAAGGTTATTATTGAGATTTTAGTGTATGTCTTGTAGGAAATCTTTAAATTTACGTTTTATTTTTTGATCATAGCCCAGTTGTTTTTCTCTGTGTTGCACTACCTTATTCCTATTACTATCCAGTATCATATGGTAAATATGGCAGTTCCTAAAGATAAACACTAGGCTAGTGGATGTGGGTCTCATATGTTTGAATCTTTTGCGCCGGGTGCAGGTCAGATTTAAAAGGTTTTTCAGTGTCCTCAATAGCTATTTCAAGGGTGTCATCTATGCTGTGCTTGCCCTTTTGGCCAAAGTCTATCCCTAAGTATTTATAGATATTATTTTCTCGTATGATCGGGATATTTTCGTCATATAACTTAAGTGAGGCGTCAGTATGGTTGCGTTTTAGTTGAAAATATTCACATTTATTGGGTCTAAATTTAAGGGTGGCCATTTCCGTGTATTTTACTATATCTTTGATCATTTCTCTCATTTGGGTTCTAGTTTTTGAGATTAAAACTATGTCATCTGCGTACGCCATGATGCTTATATTGTGGTTATTTTTAATTAGTGGGTGGTCTAGCAGTATATTTTTTAAAATGTAGTCAATGGATAGGCTAAAAAGGGTCATGGATATCGGGAACCCCTGCTTAACCCCATTATTTACCTTAATTTGCTGAGATATTTTATCCTCGAATTCGTATATAGAGTAACAGTCCATTCCTTTGCCAGAGAGATAACTGTGTTATGTTCTGCGCATCCATCAGTGATGCCAACTGCCTTCTGGTTCCTACTTAGCAGATTATTTGTCGCTATCCAGGACAGAAGCCTGTTGTTAATAATAGAGGCAAAAAATTTATAAGCCGTGTCGAGGATGGTGAGTGGCCTCCATGAGCATACTTCATGCGGTGCATGTTCTTTCCCCGGTTTTATTATAAGTATGGTCCGGAAGGTCTTCCATGTGGTTGGGCTTCGTCCAGTTTTGATTATCTGATTGAAGAGCTCTGTTAGGAATTCGAAGTCGGGGTCCATTCTTTTCTAGTCAGTATATGTGATCTTGTCATTGCCTGGAGAAGCGCTGGAGTCCAGTTGTCTGTATGTCTTCTCCATTTCTTCGGCTTCAATTTTTGTGTGGGATCTGTATTCCGGGGAAAGGCTTGTGGTTTCTTTATGCAATATGTTGATCATGTGTTTGGGGTGTTTTAAAAAAGTTATTATTTAAGTCTTCATAGGTAGGTGTGGTATTTATACTAATTATGGGGTTAAAAATCCTACCTATAATGACTTTTTGCCTAAGATCAAAGCCTTGCCGCAGTTCGAAGATTAGTTGGTTTTTGTCCTTCTTGATTAAGAAATTCGGAACTGCGTGCTTGGTCTTATATTTCTTATGGTTAGTCGCTTCATGGATTCTATAGAGTTCTCCTAAACTGTCATCTGGTGCTATATAATTAGATCTTATTTGAATTATTAGGTCTTTAATAAATTTTTTGTATTTACTGATGTCTGTAACATCTTTTTTATTATTAATTATTTTAATTATTGTATTATTTAATTTATCTTTAATTTCTTCTATATTGGGAAGCGTTATGGGCGAGTTTTTGACCAGGCAAGAGGCAAAGTGGCAGATGTAGAATCCACAGTCCTTAATGAACTGGCATTGTGGGTAAGAGAGTTCGATTACCTTAATTATGATCTTATGTATTATGTTCTGTAGGGTGGTTAGTACTGATATTATGGACTCTGTCATTACTTGGTGTTTTATGGTGTTCTTTTCGCAGGTCTGGTCAAGAATAGTTGCTATGCGTCTCGTTTTGTTTATATAAAAGAGACCCCATAGGTTTTTTTCAATGTTCATTGGCCAAAGAAGGTCGTTCCAATTGGGATATCTGTGGAAAAGGAAAGCAGAGAAGAAGGTTTCGAAGTTTTTGTTGATGAATGCGTTACCTATAAAGCTATATATGACGATTGTAGACTGTAGAGTAGCAAAGGTAAGCATGAAGATTGAAATGTGGTGTAGTGATAGTCAATCTGATCCTATGTCAGAACTTGGTTGCCGGTATATGCATCGGAGGGTCATTTTCTTTTTCTATTGTGGAGATATTAGGGTGATGTGATGAAAAGTGGGAGTGGAGGTTGTCTATATCTATAGTCGTGCCACAGTGGCATCTTAAGCTTTTTTCAGGGTCGAAGGTCTTTTTCTTATGCTTAGTAGTAATGTGTCTGTTAATCTCTATTAGGTCAGTGTCAAACGTCATGTGGATCTCGCATGGCGCCTTTTTACCTATATAAGCACAGATAAGTGTACCCTCCTCGTTAAGGTCAAAGGTTAATTTTTACGCTTATCGTAATATTGTTCGCGAGTGCCTGGTATTTGCTTATCGGGGTGGATGTCTATGAAATGGGCCTCAATATTTTTTAGGTTGATAACAGTGGGCTTAATCTTATTCCTATGACATATAAGACAGTCAAAGGTATCGGTGGCCCTATTTTTTTACCCGGTTTACATTTGCTAACCACGCATTTTAAGTAGCCTTCGCTACCAAGTCTAAATATGGGGTCTCTGTTTCTAAGAAGAAATGGGGATCTGGTGTTAGGCGTCATTAGTTGTTCGTTGGTGAGTAAGATGTGTTTAATCGGGTCAGAAGGGGTTGGGTAATCAATTGAGGAGGAGATAATTGGTGGTTGGGAGGTCATGGCTATGTTAGGGTTAGCTATCTCGTATCTATCGGGGTTCTCCTCCCTGGCAAGATATAATTCCAAGTGTTCGTTAAGGTCTGGTGCTTCGTTGTCTGAGAACATTTTTGGTATTTGCTTTACAGGGGTCTTCTGATTTTGGGGTTGTGAGAAAAGTGACTGTGATGAGTCAATTGTATGGGATATGGGTGCGTAGAACTCTGAAGGTGTGGTATTATTGGAGTCTAGGTCTACCATCCTATCGCTATATTGCTTGATAGAGGCGGTAGGGTTTACTATTTCTATTTCATTGTGGGAATCGGTATCAGAGTCATTTTTGGTAAATTCTTCGATTGTGATATCTAGATCTGGTTGGTGAACATAGGGTGTAGGTTTGCATCTTGGGACAGTGTATGGGTAAATTGGATATCGTCTATGTCATTGTCAGTGTTTTCTGGGCCTTGGGAATTCTTATAATCTATTTTTTTGTTTAGGTCAAGAATCAATTTTTGGGTATCTATTATTGTTTTGTTTTGGTTTATATAGTTTTGCTGTAATGTTGTCTGTTGTTTCTCGTTGTTTGTGGTCAATAATCTTATTTAGTCTCTTTTGTTATAGGTCGGGGCTGTTGGGTTTGATTGGTCAGTTGGTATGGTGAGTGTTTCGTCAGTGTCTATTTGTGGGTTAGTGGTAGGGTATTGCTTGTCTGTGCTTATGGAGGTGGAGGATTTTTGTCATTGTTATTAAATGTGATGTTGAATTGGTTAGTTATATCTATTCGCTTTTTAATGGTTTTACTTAGGGTAATATTACTATCTATAGGTCTCTGTGGTCTATCGTTTAACTTATGGTGCTTACATAGATGGGGAAGTGGTGGGTAATTTAATTTGTTATTTGTGAGTCATATTTTATAGTTTTCTGTTTCAGTGGGATTATAAAAGTTTTAATGCTATCCATTTTTGGAGGTATTGTGGGAGTGTGGGTATTATTAATATTATCACTATTATTATTATAATTATTATTATTATTATTATTATTATTATTATTATTATTATTATTATTATTATTATTATTATGTGTGGTTTATGGTTTCGTTGTGACCTTGACCCCAGATGTAAATGTTTTCTGGTCCCCAATGTTTACCCGTCGCTAGGCAACGTTGGTAATGTAACCATCGGCGTTGAGATCGACAAAGGTAAGCGCCATGTTGGAACTGCTCTGGCCCGACCTCAAACTGGGTTCAACGCACTGCCGTTAGAAGGCCTATGTGCGATTTCCTTTCTTTGGTCCCCTACTGAAATATGTTCACCTTTCGTAGTTATCTTTTATTGTTAGGTTGGAACCTTATACTTGAGTTAAACATAATAACACTACGAACATCTTTTTCAAAACATTTATTAAGCATTACAAGGTGATTGTCTATACTTGAGATTGCACACCTCGAACTTGAGCCGCTCGTCGTTTTGTGCGCTCAGCTCTCCCTGGTCGGTTTCTATTGGGTCTGTCCTTGGGAGTAGATGGAGGTGCCGCGTCTCGATAAATTAGCTGTGCAAGGGCGAATACTAATGGATATGTTACTGCGGCTCCTTCTTGGCACGCCGACAGTGCTGTCTCCAGGCCCTTAATTTGCGTTCTCAAGCCCATCCCTTTTGTGCCGCCTCCATCTTCTGGTAGATAGTTCTCATTCGCCTCGGTTCGATCCAAGTTCCTTTAACCTGCTGAATTTCCCGAGTGATTTGTAGAAGTTGTTGCTGTTGTAAGATGGGGATTGGGCGACCTTCCATCTCTGTAAATTATAAATTTTTAATCAGAACAATTTTTACAGTTGTAGAAAATTTATCATTTCGTTGCTTATCACTAGGCCGTCGTCGAGTATTCATGATTTAACCACTGATTTGCTGATAAAACTAATGGGAGGCTAATAGTAAATTAACTTAATGCGGAAAACATAAGAATCATTTCAATAGTTTAATAACGGGATATCAGAACGCGAAGGTAACAAGATTTATTTAATTCAGGGATTAATCACAACTCATAATTTTTCTACTTCCTCTGCGTACCATATCAATTCTTGGCGTATGGATGCTCGTGATGAGTTTCAGCGGATCTCCCTTCGTCTCGCATCTTCCTCGGCAGGTTGCGTCGCCGAATTACTACGTCCATGTCCGCCGTACGTTCTTGGAGCTTGGGATCATCCAGTTCGCACGAAACATTATATCGCGGGGCATACCCGTCAGTGCTGCGTATCCTGCCCGCCGCAATCTCCGCATTGACTTTCTGTAGGTACCGCTTGGCTTGCTCTATTTGTCGGTTCGTCTCTGCTTGATAGGTCTCGAGGCGCGCCAGTAAGTATTCGGCCTGGCCTCTTATCTCCCTAGCCGGGTTGCTTCCCGGTTCTCTCTTGATTGCCACATATGGAAGGTCCACCTCGTCAGAATCTCTTTGCTTGCCGGATCTGGTTTCATGCACCGGGGAGATAGAAAATCCCGCGTCCCACATCGCCTGGATACATCTGGCAGCCGAGTGAGCGGGGAAAATAAGAAATATTTTAGTCTGGTATTTTATTTGTTTTGATTGCTTAGTCTCGTAACTTATTCCGTTGCGGTACATATACGTCATGTGTCAAAAATCTCGATCACGGGTCCTATTCAAGTAATAGTTTTCAAAAAATTTTCGCAGTTCGTTGGTAGTGGCCCGGAGTTTGCACATGGAGTCATTCCATGGAGCCCATATTAAGGTTAATTCCTCAATCGATCCCGTTTCATCTTGGGTTGACGAATTATTAATGATCAACCTTCTATTTAATTATACTGAATAAATTATGCTCTATCGAAATTTACTCGAGGTGATAATATTTGACTCTTCAGTTTTAGTTTTTACAAGTATTCCTAATTATACTCATTTGATTTGATAATTTATATTTGATTTTTAATTTTTAATTTTTTTACAAATATTCCCAATTATACTCATTTAATTTGATAATTTATGTTTTAACATTTAGAGTTTCTCTCCTATGACTCCCAAAGATTTATATTAGGTAATTATTATTCAAATATTTCATGCTAACGCTCGTTGAAAGTCTAATTTGACGGTTTTTACCTTTATAATTACTATTAGCTTGTGATTATAAGATCTTACCATTTTTCCCTTCTAGTTGTATACAATCTGTCCCTCTCAGCTAAGTAAAGTTGGAACTGTGTTCGAGTGGGTAGATCGTCCGCAAAAAGTGAGCGTTATTGCTAATGCTATAATTGACCGAAC
Source organism: Schmidtea mediterranea (assembly GCA_022537955.1). Taxonomy (NCBI): domain Eukaryota; kingdom Metazoa; phylum Platyhelminthes; order Tricladida; family Dugesiidae; genus Schmidtea; species Schmidtea mediterranea. The sequence goes on from CM039680.1 coordinate 95,627,110, forward strand.
GCTCTCTGGGTCCAACGAGCTGTCGATAGAAGACCTGTGCTCGCTTTTGATTCTTAGGTCCCATTATTCTCCTATCTCTTTTAAATGTTAACCTATACTCTCATATCATTCATTGTTATGTCCATTCCCATAGTCCTTCTTATCGTTGTCCATGCCGAAGATTATTCTTTGGTCGGTACACCCTTGGTTATGTTAAGTATTCACACACTAGTTCTCTTACTCTTATCCCTATCATAACTACAATGTTCCCTATTATTATTACTAGCATTATCATTGTTACTATTATATGTATTACCTTTATTATTATTTTTATTACTATAACTACCATTATATTTATTGTTATTACTACCATGATTATTACTACTATTATTATTATCATAATTATTATCATCATTACTACAAATACCATCATTATTATTATTATCATTATTATTATTATTATTATTATTATTATTATTATTATTATTATTATTATTATTATTATTATTATTATTATTATTATTATTATTATTATTATTATTATTATTATTATTATTATTATTATTATTATTATTATTATTATTATTATTATTATTATAATCACCATTACCCTTATCATTATCGTTATTATTATTAAGATTTTGTAGGGATCCGTCCTTATTCCTCAGCGTTAAAATTATTTTATTGATATACAACATTAGCCGTAGTCCATCTATATTTTTCGGTTTTCGATAAAGTATTTTTGTAAATTCGAAAATTTTAGCAGCGTTCCGCCCTTATTTTACGGTTCATCCCTATTCTACAGTTTTCGACAAAGTATTTTCATTGACTCGGAAAATTTGAGCAGCGTTCCACCCTTATTTTACACGTTCCATTTTTACGTTACTATTTTTGTTAAGTATTTGAATTAATTCGGAAAATTTGAGCAGCGTCCAGCCCATATTTTCCGCCTCAACTCAAATTAATTTATTTAATTCTTATTTAAAAACATTATTTTTCATGATTTTGGTCGTTCGGATTAATCTTTTTCCGATGGCTATTCATTTTAACTGTTGCAACGATTTCGAAATTTTTCCCGCTACCCGTTCCCTCTCTTTGTCCTTAAGATCTATGTATGTTCATTTCATAGTTAATGAGTGCCCACTGGACTACTCGGTGTTAGAGACTTTGAGCCGATTGTTGTTAAAAGTTTATGTCAATTTTACAGGAAACGGATGATGAAGGAGCAGCCAAAGGGCTACTCATTTACCCTCCAATTTCCCCTATGTACGGATAATATTGACGTTCCGATCCCTGCGTTCCGCACGCCGGGTCTTCACGGGCACAGATCATCGGCGGTATTCCACGCACTTACACGAATCTGAATACTGTATATGATTTTATTAACTTGTGATGTGTCTTTGGCTGTGGGCCGGAAAAATTTCGACAAAAAAAAATTTTAAGTCTTATAATAATTTATTAAAACCAAAATTAAATTACCGGACACATCCATTAAAATTCATAAATTCAACCATCCAAATTAAAAACATTGAATTTAACTTCCTAAATAAATCGAATGCATCCATAAAAATCCATAAATCCATATCCATAAAAATCCATAAATCCATATCCTTCCTAAATAAATCGAATACATTCATAAAAATTCATAAATCCATATTGTTGGGCCAGAACACATACGGCCTTGGAAAATGTTTAAATGGATCGGTAATACACATGCAAACATAACATGCAAATTTAAACTCAAACCTATTAAAACATCAACTAAACCCTATCAAATATGAGAAAAAAGATAATTACATATAAAATAAATAAACATAAAAATAAATTAAAATAATAACAAAATGCAACAAGATCCGCACGATACAAATACAAACATAACATGGAAACCCAACAAATTCGACCGAAATTTGATAAATCAATGAAATTTCATGAAAACGAAATTTAAATCGAAGAAATTGAATTAGAAATAATTCAATAAAAATTCTAAATAAAAAATTATCAAAATAAATTTAAAAATAATAAAAATAAAGATTAGAATACACTAGAAAATAACAAGGTCGAATTTTGTTTTACTAAATCAAAAAAAACACACGCGAGGTTAGGGACAGAAAATAGGTATAAATACCGATGCATTTTCACATAAAATTTAACCATTTTCAAACCAAAAAATTGTTTTAGAATTTTTCAAACGTTTTAAATCTATTTTTAGGTGAGCAGAAGTTTTATTTGTAAACTCTCTCGACGTCCCGTCCTCGCAACCTCGGTAGAGCTCTGCTTGGATGTCGGCGTGGGGGGAGATGTATTTTTATGATAATTTTATGATGATTTTGGTCAAGTAATTTGTATATTGTTTTAATATATTAATAAATATTTATAATGTTTAAAATTAACTTGTTTTTTCATAGAACTTAATTTGTTTTCATAATTAATTGTCTTATTGTCGAAATTTTTCCGGCCCACAGCCAAGACACATCGCAAGTCAGTAAAATCAACATTCAATTCAGATTTGTGTAAGTGCGTGGAATATCGCCGATGATCTGTGCCCGTGAACACCCGGCGTGCGAACGCAGGGATTGGAACGTCAATATTATTCCGTATAGAAGAAAGGAGAAATAAGGAAGGGGTCTTTTGGCTACTTCCTCGTTTCTCGTTTTCTTTAAATTCGACCTAAATTATTTTGCACACGGCTCAAAATCATCGCACCGAGTAGTCCAGTGGGCACTCATTAAATATAATATAAACATAAAATGCGCTTAAGGCTTATTAAAGGGGAAAGGTTACGGGGAATAAAATTAATATGAAATCACTGCTATGAAATAAAATTAATTAATTAAATTTAAATGCAACTTTAAATAGTAAATTTAAATTATTATTAAACAAATCACCCCAAACTTCCAGCAAAATAATGAATTTAATCAGATCCTAATCCAAAGAACATCCATCAGTACAGCTAATAGCGACATTTTATTCGAACTCCCTTATAACTAAAAGCTAATTTTAAATCGAAATTGGCCGCATAAAAATACATTAGCCTAAATAATTAAAGTGAAAACACCGATAGGATAAGAATAATTTTATTATAAAAAAGACTTCATAACCCATTTGAATAGCCAACGTAATAGACCCATCGGTTTTCTATCATTATATCGCTATTATGTTGACGAATAAATCCACGGAATAGGTCATCCACAGTTGATACCCGTTTTCCTAAAATATAACAGTTTAAGTTGATTAAAAATGTCCGACGAGTTCTTGAGTCAGAAATGATTACCAATCACCAACGCAACCCAGACCACGATCGCTAGTAACTTGACTTACCACCATTGTTCTAGTATGGAATATTGAATCAACAATCGTACAAAACATGACGGCTAGATTTTTCCCTAAAAATCGAACGATACATGAAAATGATCACTCGATATTATCAAGATCCAGCGAATAAGAATACCAATCGGTAATTAAATTCCAATCTTAGTAGATGAGACGATGCTCATGATTTTTTGGCACGGTAAACTCGTGAAATGCTAAATGAATGCGTTAAATATTAATAATTTTAAAATCAAATAACGTGACGTGAAATGGAAATAACGTGGGAACACCCGCCGTGGACTCGTGTAGTCGACGAGGACACGTGCGAGTCTTCCGCCGTTAGTTTCCAGAGAAAGAAAAAAACTTACCACACTCCAATGTCGAATTTCCAAAACCATTCCAAAAATCTGAAGAAATAATAAATCTAATTGAACAAATTCGAGCGGATGTCGCGATTGTTTATGCATCCGAACGTCGAATATTGTTCAAATAAACCAAATTAATTCAGTCAATTATCATTCGTATCATGTGAAATAAATTCTAACCGGACGCACCCAGACGCCCACGCAATTGGTAAATTATAAAACCATTTACTAGGAAGTTTTTAGATATTTTTTTTCTTTTGAATGTCAAACAATACCGAATTAATACCAGAGATGCCCAATGAGGAGGTTGCCGCAATGTTGGATGTAACCACGGAAAGTAAGAAATTTTAAATTATATTTACTAAATAAGCATTAATAATTTTCGTAATAATTGCATTCGATAACTAGTAATAATCATATAAAATCTGTTGTCACATTTCTAATTAATAGTTTGCAATAATTGATAGATATTTTTATAATATTAGTTTCCGACACGACCATCATACATAATCTCGCCTCCACAAACTTTTCCTTTATTCATCATTGATCAAAGAACTCATTCACCTTACTCTATGAAGTACGACCCATTATTATCAATTCAATCCCAGATTTATTAAGTTTGGTTCATTGGATTTTTTCATCGCGGCCCCCATGGGATTTATTCACCTTACCATACGGCTACTAATTTTTTTCAACTATTGATTTTCATCTCTACCATAAAACCTACTCACCGGTCGCTCATCCAGCCGCGGAATATATAGTATTTTGCTAATCAGGGAAGATTGTTAGGAGTTTTTCACGAAATCATTAGTTATGTCTCAAAAGGCAATATTTTAATAGAAAATAATATTCCATCAATTCTATTAGAAAGAGTTTATCCAAGGAAAATATGTGACTAGTTAATTTATTATCATTTATTTTTGCTTGAAATTCATGCAAATAATTAGACATAATGAAAGTTTAGTCGTACTTTCTCGCAATACTACGTGGATTTCGATTCCAGATTTAAGCGATGATTTCGTTACAAAATATTTCAATCGACCAAGTTTAGAAATATTTCTCCAGTCGCATCGGGCTATTATTTTCTCTATATTTTGATTAAAGGGAAAAAATATATTTGTTTATAGGAGAAAAGTATAGTAATTTCGTATACATAACCATGGTCACTAAGGGATATTTGAAAAATCAACATTGTCAATAATAGACTACAGTGAAGAAAGGGAAAGAATTTAGTGTCAACGATTAACGTAAAATCTCCACTGAACCGCGAGATGTTTTGATTTAACAAAAGAGCTTAGTCAGTTCCAAATTCCAGTATGGTCTCACAAAGGAGTAAATCAAGAATGTCATAATTAGTTATTTGCTTATTTATTATTCAATTCTTTAATGAAATTCGCACATATAGTTAATGATTTACATTCAGAAAACCTTAGTCCAATGAATCGTCTGCCAATTTCTCTCGCAGACCGATGGAGATGGGCCTGGGCCCAATATAGACAAGAAAGATGTCCCGAGTTCCCCCCATCAAAGTTCCTAGACAGAAACAATCTGGGACAAGAGATGGCCGAGAAACGGAGCCCGACCGAAGAAATCTATCTGCAAGCACGACATCTACTCGAGAACCTGGAAGCACATCAGCGCCAAGTAAATCTACAGGTGATCCGAGCTCGCCAGTATCTGGCAAACGTTAAGGAGGATTTACTGGCGGGGCGGATCGCCGACAATTATTGGCACCCCAACAAATTCCCCCGACACAGGTCCCGCAAGCAACTACGGCCCGAGTCCGCAATACTAAGAGGCCGACCATGTCAATCTCGGGCTATACACCCGAAGAATGGGTGGCGAAAGGCTTTCCCTGAACAGACAAGGACACGAATTTGATTAATGATAATTAGGACTAATTGTCTTCCCTTTTGTTTTTGATTAGTTTGATTAATGATAATTAAAAATAATTTTTTTTTGTGTTTTGTTTTGGTCTTCGATTAGTTTAGAGTTTTATTATTTTCAATTGATTTTCATTAGTTTGTTTGTATTAAATATAAATTATATGATTCCGCCCTATCAGTAAACCTCTCCTCTTTAATTGTTTTTTTTTATTAGCCATGGAACCGGCCCAATTACTACAAAAGGAGTTATCCCGCGCCCAGCAATCCAACAAAGCTCTATACGAGCAGATAATTCAGCTCACGAATGAGGTACAACAGGTGAAATCCACCTGGGTGGACCCAGCAAAACTCAAGTCCATCCACCAACGTCTCATAGCTGCTCAAAAGGGTTGGGCTGAGGAACGCCAACTGAATCAGAACCTCCGAACGCAGATAAGGTGGTTGGAAGTCGCCCTGGCCACCAGTCGTAAAGGAGAAGCGGTGACTTACCCTCTTATCTTCGCCCCATCTCAATTGGCGTACCGGGATTCAGTCCGCAACTCAACACCATTGGTAACTCCAGCGGCGGTACCTTCAAACAATTACAGGCCGGGACGCAAAGAACGCGCCCGACGCAGAGCTGCACGCCTGACAAACAAATTGACGTAAAGTGTCCAGTATCGCTTTAAAATTGAATTAACTTACAAATATTGCCTAATTTAATCGTTTTTTTGTTTTATGAATTGAATGTAAAATTGTAATTGTTGTTAAATCAATTAAAAGTGGTATGTTAAAATATAAATAATATTGAAGTGTTGCCGAAAAGTCATGAGTATTCACACCGCGTCACCTGAACATCGTTCTATTTCTACCGGTCAACATGAGTCTGATCTTGAACTTTCTTACACAGGGGACATTGTAAAGCGAGTATAGGTCTTCCATCGACAGCTCGTTGAACCCGAGGGTTGTCCGAGCAATTACAGTATTAGTAATAGTGCTCACTTTTTGCGAACAATCCACCCACTCGAACACATTTCCAACGTTGCCTAGCAACGGGTGCCGAGTGGTAGCTAGAAAACATTTATATGGCGTTACCGGGGTAACAATAAGATGATTTGAACAAATAGCGAAACCCAGTAACCCACCAATATCCATAAAATTCATAATTATCCATAAAAATCCATAAATCCATATCCTTCCTAAATAAATCGAATACATCCATAAAAATTCATAAATCCATCCAAATTAAAAACATCGAATTAAATAATCCAATGTGAAATTGCTGACAACCAGTGTCAAAATACGATTTAAAATCAATACTGAAAATTAAAATTAGATATTTGTCAAATCATATCAGTATATATACCTATAATTTGGCCTTAACCTTGCGTGTTAGTTTTATTGCGATTAAACAAAATTCGACTTTAAAATTATTTATGTTATCTAAATTAAATTTTTATTTATTTCTTAATTTAAATTGATAATTTATTTTTAACATTTTTTAATTAAATTTATTCATCCAAAAATGTTTTATTTTTATTCATTTAATTCATTAATTTTTAATTTTATATAAATGGTCATTTTACGGTCGAATTTTCTTGTTATTATGTTATTTTTTATGTAAATTTCGTGCGGTTCTTGATGCATTTTGTATTTATTTTATTTTACTTTTTATGTTTTTGATTTTATATTTATTTATATTGGTGGGTTACAGGGTTTCCTTATTTGTTTGAATTAACCTGTGGTTGCCCCAGTAACACCATACAAAATGATTCTAACCGCCACTTGGCACCCGTTGCTTGGCAACGTTGGAAATGTGTTCAAGTGGTGGATTGTCCGCAAAAATTGAGTATTATCGCTAGTACTGTAATTGCTCGGACAACCCTCGGGTTCACGAGCTGTCGATAGAAGACTTATGCTTGCTTAGCTCTGTCCCCTGTGTAAGAGAATTCATGATCGAATGTGGAAAGATGATCTGAAACTGTGATGCGAGTATCCATAATAATACCTGTACGTAAGTGCATCTAGGAAATAATCTAACTACAAGTACAACTACTTTATTGAATTCAACAAAAATATATAGTTATCAAGAGTTAATGGGGTGGTTTTGGAGGTTGTGCTGCTCGGCGTCGGGCACGCTCCTTGCGTCCAGGCCGACGATTATCTGATGGAGTGACGGCCTGATTGGTGGACTGAGGAATTGTATGTGGCATCTGGGACGGGGCGAAGATGAGCGGGTATGTGACCGCTTCCCCCTCCCGACAAACTGCTAGGGCGACTTCTAGTCCCCTGATTTGGGTGCGCAGGCTCTGATTGAGCTGTCGCTCTTCCGTCCAATTTTTCTGTGCTGCAGTTAGCCGGAGGTATAATGTTTTTACTTTTCTCGGATCCAACCAAGTCACTTTGATCTGCTGTACCTCTTTAGTCATCTGGAGAATTTGATGGAGGAGATCCGCATTTGCGTTCCTCACGCGATTTAGTTCAGTCTGCAAGATCTGGATGGTGGTCATAACTATAAGTGAACAAGATCGTTAAATTTTACTCTAATGATTTACACAAACTGTATTTATAATTTATCATAAACATAATTATTAAGACGGGTCTACTCAGGCAAACGATTAAAAACGAAAGGACAGAGTAACAAACATTTCTTTTATCAAAATAAAACCTAATCATATTTATTGTTAGTGTTTTAGGGATCACTGTTCTCCGTTGAACGGCCTCTTTAGGTTCTTTTTCGGAGGAACCACGGGGTATGGGCGTCGGGTATCGCGGACTGGGCGAGGTGGGTAGGTTTCTGCAATCCGCCCGGCGAGGATGTCTTCTTCCACATTTGCGAGATACATCCTCGCCTTAACCACCTGTAGGTCCACCTGTTCCTGCACCCGTTCCCATTGGGTGAGGAGATTCCGCGCACAGGTATATGTTTCCGCTGCTGGATATTGCTGTCCGGCGAGTCCACACGGGTCGCTGTTTAGGCCCAGTAACCTCCAAGTAGTGGGATACGGCCACTGTTGTCGAATTTCCTTGAAGATTTCTGCTTTTGGGGGTGATTCCTTCCGACATCGTTCATCGGGTACTTGAGTATCAGTCCATTCGAGCGGCATATTCTTTTCTAAAAATGCATCAAGATCAGCTACTTACGTATAGGGGTGAAAAGCAGTTTATTTAATTAGTTCGCTCGATTTTTGTACTAGACTCACTAATGACTAGGTTGTTGCCATTGGGCTTATCAAAATTCAAACTTATCGAATACGGTTAGCGCTAATCATTACTACAATCTTCTGCAAATTGAATGGGCTGTGCATCTATGAGTCCTTGGGGAAGTTATTTAGTTGACAACTCTTTCATCACGGCACTCTTATATATTCCTTTTAGTGGCTGCATTAATTGTAAGACGTTAAGGGTAATTCTACTACTATACTAATGAGTGAGTCGAAGTCGACGACCTACTAGGTATTAACGTCTATCAATGTAACGACTAGTAAGAGTATAATATCAGGGTTTGTTAGAATTCATTCAGCAGTTCCTAACTGCCTAGCATTGACCTTTATCAACATTAAATTATCGTCTATGGTATATTTAGTGCCAATATTTGTTAGAATCAATCTTTAAAAATCTAATGGGTACAAAGTGTTGCTATTTATCTGCGGGTGGTTCAAATTTGTTAGGCATATAATGTTAACTAATCTTAATTCAAAGTGGTTAGCTATATGAGGTTGACATGGATTAATACGAATTTTGGAATGTTATCAATATATGTAATATTTGTTAAATTAATTTCAAAATTTACGATTGCATCCAGTTGACCTTGATTTAATTAAATTTCGAATTTTCTAAATAGGATATCCACTTTCGTGAGAGCATTTAATTAGCGTGGGGATATCCGCTTCCACTATGGCTACGTCGGTGTTTATATTACTAGCAGTTGATTTCATACACAATGTCGACGGAAACTCTCTGATCGCGCGAATTCGCATTTTCCGGTCGATTCGCCTAATACCGCAGATACATGTTAAACTTTAATCTCTAATGTCGCATCCTGTTCATATTACTTACGGATTATTTTGATTCAAAATATTACGATAGATGGATTCGTCGCCGTACAGTGGATCGATTTGGGTAATTTAATATTTTAGTTATTTTTAACACCTTTACCGACAAATTTTTTAGGGTAACCTGCTTATATTCATTGCGGATTACGATGAACTACCTCTCTGTGCAAGTGCCTATCTCTGGAATTTATCATTTTGGGATGTTTTATTTGCTACTTTGTCTGAAATTATTTTATTATGCACTATCGACAATTGGCAGTAAGCCTTATCTATGTTTTGATTTTAATGTATTTTTATGATTAACTTTTGTATTTTATAAAGTTTTTGTTCGTTAATTTAATTTATTCATTAGTCTAAATTTCGATTATTTTGATTCACCTCAATGTGGTATTAATCTTATTTATGACGATGATTTTCCTACATTTTTAGCGGTTGTTGATTTATTTGTACCTATTTTCCATCGATAGTTTGACTCGTTTATTTTCCTTATAACCAACTAGTTAATTTATTCAATAAATTGTTTTATTCTAATCCAAGGGTTACTTTATTTACTCATTACATTACTTTAGTTCCAACTAAGGGATTAATTTACTTTTAACCAATGAGATACTTTACTTTTAATTTAACGAATTGCTTTACTTTTAACTGAGAATTTTTGTTATTTGTAATCAATGAATTTAATTACTAATCATTTTAATCGTTATCAATGAATTAATTTAATTAAAACAATACATTACTTGTCCTCACTTAATGATTACTTTAACGTTATTAAAATGAATTATACTAATTTAATCAAAGAAATTATTTGTCACTACTCTAATTTTAATCAATAAATTATGATAATTTAATTCATGAATTGCTTGTTTTTACTCAATGATTACTACAATCTTATTGAAAATGGGTTATTCTAATTTACTCACTGAAATTATTCGTCGTCACTTTAATTTTCATCAATAAGTTATAATAATTTAATCACTGTACTTTTAGTAAATTGTAATACTTTAATGAATGAATTACTCAATAACTACTCTAATTTTAAGCCATAAAAATACTTTAATTGTTACTTTATCTATAATCAATAGCTATTTTAATTTATAATTTAATTTAACTGAAACATTGAATTATTTATTCGAAAATTTCTACTAATTTAGTTCAAAATAAGAATCAAATTAATTACACCAATGATTTTTTCTTTTTAATTTATCTCAAAATATTAGTTCAATATAGTCATATCAACGATTTCAATTTAATTTATTCCCGTACCCTTCCCTTTAATAGGCCTTAGGCGCACTTTATGTTTATATTATATTTACTGAGTGCCCACTGGACTACTCGGTGTGATGATTTTGAGCCGTGTGTGGTATGATTTTAGGTCGATTTTACAGAAATGAGAAACGAGGAAACAGCCACAAGACTTCTTCCTTATTTCTCGTTTCTTCTATATGGATAATATTGACGTTACGACCCCTGCGTTCCGCACGCTGAGTCTTCACGGGTACATATCATTGGCGATTTTCCACGCTCTTACACAAATCTGTACTATGTAGATTTTACTATCTTGCATTATGTGTTGGCTGTGGGCCGGAAAAATTTCGACAGATTAATTAATATTATTAAATGCATGAAAAACAATTTATAGATGATATAAATATTTATTAAACATATAACAAATAAACATAAATTACCCTACATTCCATTCCGTAAAAAAAAACAAAAATTCATAATATCGCATAGTAAAAATAAAATGCCTCTCCCCCCACGCCAACATCCAAGCAGAGCTCTACCTAGGTTGCGAGGACGTGACGTGGAGAGAGGACTCCACAATAAAACATTTCTCACCTAAAAATAAGATTTTAAACAAGATTCAAAGGTAATTTGAAAAATGGTTTTTTTGGTTAGTTTTAATGTGAAAATGGATCAGTATTTATACCTATTTTCTGTCCCTAACCTCGCATGTTAAATTTGATGCAGTAAAACAAAATTCGACCTTGTTATTTTCTAGTGAATTCTATTCTTTAATTTTATTATTTTTCGATTTATTTTACTAATTTTTCATTTAGAATTTTTATTGAATTATTACTAATTCAAATTTTTTGATTTAAGTTCCATTTTCATGAACTTTTATTAATTTTTCACTTTTGTCGAATTTGTTGTGTTTTCTTGTTGTGTTTTGTGTTGGTATCGTGCGAATCTTGGTGCGTTTTGTTATTATTTTAATTTATTTTTATGTTTATTAATTTATATTTAATTCTCTTTTTTCTCACATTTGATAGGGTTTAATTGATGTTTCAATAGGTTTATTTAAACTTGCATGTTATATTTGCGTGTGTGTTACTGATCCATTTAAACATTCCTCAAGGCCGTTTACGTTCTGGCCCAACAATATTCTCTCAGATTTTAAAATGTTTAATTGGTGTTGTATATTATATTTTAAGTTATCTTGGTGCTAGGTTTTCGTGTTGTATTACTGATACATTTAAACAATTCTCAAGGCTATTGGTGTGCTGGCCCAACACAATCTAATAAATATTTTGATTAATCATAGTAATACAGTCTAATAAATATTGAAGTTAATCATAGTCATGCAATCTAATAAATGTTTAGAGTAATCATAGTAATACAATCTAATAAATATTTAACCCTTAATAACCTAGAGTTTTAATTTTGATACAAATCTTTTAAACCTAATGTTCACATTACTATTAGTTTTTTTTATAGGTTGGCTGTTCGTATTTTACTGTTGTATAATATTCTTTCCAACGAAATTAAAAAAAAACAAATGTCATTATTGTTTTATTTTATCTATGACATATTACTTGCGCGGCAAAGTGAACAAGTAAACACATTTTACTAAAAGTTTTGTTGAATACAAATTTGATATATTTTCTTTTTCTGAAGAATATAAATACTTTTGAGGTAAGTGAATATATTATTTTCGCTATGATATTATTACTTTTTGTGAGTGCATGTTTTACTTGAAGAAACTAGTGCTATTTTTGTGAGTATCAATTTTGATACTTCAGTCATTCCGCCCTACATAAAACCTACCTACTAATTCTTTAGCTATAAAAACTTTTTGAACTTCTGTTTCCTTATATTTCTACATAGCTTGGTGTTGGGATTACTTTTAATTTTATTTTATTATCAAATGAGACCAGAAGAGATGAAGAGAATATTGAAGCGGTTAGAAAATGGTGAAATTTCGGAAGACAATTCCACCGACATTGAAGATGACATAGACTATTATTCGAGCCAAAGAGATCGCCTGATGGAGCTAGAAGATGAAGAGGATGTAGGTAATTTTCCCACTGACCCAAACTTGGATGCAGATCCGCCTGCAGCAAACGTAGATACCGACATGCAACATAATTTAGAGACTGTTGAACGAAGCCCAACTCCTGCAACCAGCAGCCAAACAACCTGCAAACTGCACCTTTCAACTCTAGAAACTTAGTGTGGAGAGTAAAGAATATGGACACAGTCCAAAATGCTTTCCAGTTTGCTGGAAACACTGAGTATTCACAAGAAATTATGAACTTAGACACTTCTTTTCAGTTTTTTTCTTATTTTTTCGGTGAAGAAATTTTAAGATTTCTAGTGGACGAGTCAAATAAATATGCCTTTCAAAAGAATCCCAACTTTACAAAACCTGTAACTATCTTAGAATTACGTAAATTTATTGGAATTCTTATTTTTACTAGTGTATATCATTATCCCAGTGTCAGGTCATACTGGTCAAACATTACAAAGTTTGAACCCATATCACAAACAATGAATCGCAACAGATTTGATAAAATTCGACAAATTTTTCACATGAATGACGACTCTAAACATTTGCCCATTGATCATCCCCAGCACGACCGACTGCATAAAGTAAGACCAGTGATAGACTATTTGAACAAGAAATTTATTACTGTACCTTTTGAGCGTCGTCTATCACTAGACGAGGAAATGTGTTCCACTAAAATTAAATATTTTATGAAACAATACTTACCCAACAAGCCCCATAAGTGGGGATTCAAATTATATGTTTTATGCTCTCTGTCTGGGTATGCCTACAGTTTTGAGATTTACTCAGCAGCTAAGGACATAGACCGTTTACCTGGCGAACCAGACCTCGGAGCTGTATCGAATACAGTTATTCGATTGTTACGACCAGTACCAAGGCACGTCAATCATATAACTTATTTTTACAATTTTTATACGAATATTCCTCTGCTACATTACTTGACCAACGAAGGTATTTATTGTCTTGGAACAGTACAGAGAAACAGGCTTGGAAAGTCGTGCAAGTTGCCGGAGAAATGGGAAATTATGAAGTCTAACGTACCCAGAGCAACATATCACGAAAATGTTCGAAAATTTTCGGCCACAAGTTGGAAAGACAACAAACAAGTACTATTACCTCCTGGTTCTGTAAAAAGTGTAAAGTGTCGTTATGCGATAAAAACAATCAATGTTTCGCATTATTTCATGCATAGGTATATCTGATTTCTTTATGGCCTTAATGTCTGAAGTATCAAAATTGATACCTGTTTTTTTTTCTAAATAAATATGTAAAATAAATATTGTGATTTTTTTAGCTATTTTTTCCTTCATCTAGACCCTCAAGCAAACACAATAATATTAAAAAAAAATCACTTTCGTAAATCAGGCTTCTAAGGGTTAAGTTAATCATAGTCATACAATCTAATGAATGTTTAGAGTAATCATAGTAATAGTTTAATAAGTCTAGTTCTAGCATGATAATAATTTACTTTACTTTTCATTACAGATGCGAATCGAAAGGTAAATCTCAATCCCAAAAAAACGTGTTCAACATTACCGTGGGTCTACCTCAATCAACTCCTGGCCTCCACCAACGACTTCCCATAGTAATTCGGGGTGTCAACAATTACGGGAACTAATTAAACTATTGTAGGTCATTCAGCACTTGCTCGGTAAATCAATCTGTACCGTGTTCCCTTTTTATTATTTAACTCATTGTAAGATATTCCAAAAGGTTTTTTAAATCACAAGAATTCGATCGACTCAATAATTATATTTATGCTGTTAATGAGGGACTATCATAAATCCTTGCTTATCCTCATTAGTGGATCTTCACTGGTAGTGGCTTGTTGGCTGGGTCAAGTCTGTACTATGGCTCGGTAAAGAATTAAGATTATGATGAAGAAAGTTTTAATAATTACCCGAACAAGATGGTTCATCAGCGCTTGTCGTGTTAGACTCTTTATATCCTTGATGTGCTCTCGAAGTTTGTGTGTATTTTTTCACATATCAGTAAGTGAAATATAATGCATAATTTCTCGTCAAGTCAACTTTTATATTTAACAGGCGTGTCCAGCAGGCGATAAAATTTATGGCATGCGCACACTACCTCAACCGTGTTAGGAGTGCGTGTCAGAAACTGATTCAGTTGGCCTATTCATCAATTTATTAGTGGCCTGTGCGTGTGTCCTTTTACCGTAAGTAACTGTATTGATTAGATTTGACTGATTAACATTTTAGGAATTTGTGGGCACAGTGCATATTTTTTGTTTAATTTCTTCTCATCACATTTTTGAAAGATCGTTCCTATTTTCTCTTCTCATGGACTTATTTGTAGGACCGTATTTCTCTAATTTCGACATTTGGCTATCCCTTAAGATTCTTTGCATTTTAACTTTAGGACTTATAGTATTCCGAGATTTTAGTTTCATTACACATCTTTATATTTTTAATTACAGCATTTCGGGGTTTTATTAAAAATCTTTTAATGACTTTAGAAATTTTAGTAAAAATCTTTATATTTTTAGCATGGCATCTCGAGGTTTAATTTTATTAACAACTCCTTTACTAATTTTTGCAAAAATCTTTATATTTTGATCATAGCATTTCGAGGTTAAGTTTTATTAACAAGTTTTTTAATAACTTTTAGTAAAATACTTTATATTTTGAGCATAGCAACGATTTTACTATTGAAAATCCCGTTACCCTTCCTTAATTGATCCTAGGAAAATTTGTGTCAATGTTAAGAGATTATGAGTGCCCACGGACTACTCGGTGTGAGGATTTTTAGCCGTTTGTTGTAAATAATTTTAGGTCGAGTTTATGGAAAATGAGTGCCGACGAAACAGTCAAAAGACTATTTCCCCTTCATCCTTTTCCCCTATACGGAATGATATTGACGTTTCAGCTCCTGCGTTCTCACGCCGGAGCCTTCAAGGGAACGAATTATTGGCGATTATACACGCACTTACACAATTCGATTATATGTATGATTTTAATTGCTTGTAATGATGTTTCGGCTGTGGGCCGGAAAAATTTCGACAAAAAAAATCTACTTGTTTAGGTAAACATATATTTTGCCACATAATACATCATAGTTGTCGTTAATAACATAATTTTTCGTTCACAATACATCATAACCTTCTCCCCCACGCCGACGCCCAGAGCTCATTCGAGGTTGCAAGGACGCGACGTGGAGAGAGTTTTCGAACATCCTCTCGCTCACATCGAAGTTTCTAGCTTCCACAGATTAAAACTGATTAAAACGATTCAAGTTTCTCCAAACTGGTTAAAAACGATTCAAGTTTTTCAAAACCTGATTCAGGTTTAAAAAAACCGATTAAAATTATGTGAAAATGAATCGGTATATATACCTATTGTACGACCCTAACCTTGCGTGTTAAATTTGATTTAGTAAAACAACATTTGACCTTGTGATTTTCTAGTATATTCTATTCTTAATTTTATTATTTTGTAATTTAATTTGACAATTTTTCTTTTGAATTTTTTAATTGAATTGTTTCCAATTCAAATTATTTGATTTTATTCCATTTTCATGGATTTTCGCATTTTTTGGTAAATTGTCAAATTTCGGTCAAATTGTTAGGTTTTCGTGTTATTTTTATGTTTATTTCGTGCGTATCTTGTTGCACCTTGTTATTATTTTAATTTATTTTTGTGTTTTATAATTTTATATTTAATTGTTTTCTTTCTCGTATTTTAGCATGGTTAGTTGGTGTTTTATGGGTCAGATTTTAAATCTGCATGTTGTATTTGCGTATGTATTACCGATTCATTTAAACAATTCTCGTGAGCCGTTTGTGTTCTGGCCCAACAATTATTATTACTATTATTATTATTATTGTTACTATTAACGTTATAATTATTGATATTTTATAATTATCATTATCCTTACTATTATCATTATTATTATCAAATGTTTTGTAGGAATTCGTCCTTATTCCTCGGCTTAAAAAATATACTTTGCTTATATAAAAATTTAGCCGTAATCCATCCTTATTTTACAGTTTTCGACAAAGTATTTTCCTTGAGTCGGGAAATTTTAGCAGCGTACCGCCCTTATTTTACAGTTTTATAAGGATATTATACTAACAATTGAACAACATTCCACTTTTACTTTACTATTTTCGATAAGTATTTTTATTAATTCAAAAAATTTGAGCAGCGTTCCTCCCTTATTTTACGGTCTTATCCGTATATTCTATCAATTATTGAACCGTCTTCTACTTTTACTTTGGTATTTTTGATAAGTATTTTAATTGATTCGGAAAATTTGAGAAGCGTTCCGCCCTGATTTTACAGTATTATGATAAATGTTTTAACTATTTCCGAAAATTTGCGCAGCGTTCTGCCCATATTTTCCGTCTCAATTCAACATGATTTTTTAAATTCTTATATATTATTTAAAACATTATTTTTCATGATTTTAGTCGTTCGGATTAATCTTTTTCGGATGGCTATTCATTTTAACTGTTGCAACGATTTCGCAATTTTTCCGCTACCCTTTCCCTCTCTTTTTCCTTAAGATCTACGTATGTTCATGTTATATTTAATGAGTGCCCACTGGACTACTCGGTGTCAGTGATTTTGAGCAGATTGTTGTTAAAGATTTTTGTCAATTTTATCGAAATTAAGTGCAAGAAAGTTGAGCCAAAAGACCCACTCTCAACCTACTCTCTTTCGCTATTTAATTCAATGATTTGACGTTTGGGTTCCTGCGTTCTCATGCCGGAACCTTCACGGGCACGAACTATTGGCGGACTTATAACCGCACTTACACAGTTCGATAGGGTGTTTTATTTTACTATCTTGCGTTATGTTTTGGCTGTGGGCCGAAAAAAAAATAATAAATAAATTTTACCATATCAGTTGAGTAAAAGTTTCAATGCACAAAATTGTTGGCTTAAAAATATTTTTTGGCATACATCGTCCATAAATTCATCCGGCAAATTGGCATAAAATCATATTGATCACAATTCATGTCATTAATTCATAACACTTCGTAAATTCACATAGTAGAAATCATATAAATCAATACCCGTACACTATCTGAGAGTTAACGTGTTTAGTCAAAACACTTGTCAGTGTTAATTGGCTGAATGCACGGGTCTCAGTTATTTATGCACACTAACTCGAATCAGACTAGACCTGCTGTTGAAAAATAAGACTACCAAATAAGACTGACCCTAATTTTGTGTGTTATTTTTATTGCGATGAAACAAATTTGAAAACAAATTATTTGTGTTATCTAAATTAAATTTTTTATTATTTTCTTTATTTTAATTTTTTAATTTATTTTTAACATTTTTAATTAAATTTATTCAGCCAAAAATATTTTATTTTTATTCATTTAATTCATCAATTTTTACTTTTATATAAATGGTCATTTTACGGTCAAATTTTCTTGTTATTATGTTATTTTTTATGTAAATTTCGTACGGTTCTTGATGCATTTTGTATTCATTTTATTGTGGGGCTAGTGGTGTGGATGACCTTCACCCCATTTCATACAAAATAGTTTTTCGCCCGCCAATGGTTACCCGTTGCTAGGCAACGTTGGTACTGTAACCACTGGTCACAGGACCTCCAAAGGTGAGTTCCGATATCAGAACTGCTAAGGGTTTGTCCTATGTCGGGTTCAGCTGACTGCCGTTAGAAGGCCTATGTCCGTCTTATCTTACAGGTCCCTTTATTACTTTCTTTTTATTATATCTCTTTACTATGTTTACTTGCAAATAATAACATAATAAACTAAAAACAATTTTATTTATTATCAATTGAATGGATTCAGTTTTCAACAGACATGGATTTACTATTTCATTTAGGCACTCCTTGGGCACGACGACGCAACCGTTCAGTTCGACCAGGTCTAGCTCTTGTTAGTCGATTGGGATTTTTCTTGGTCGTGATAAGCCAATTGTGCCGGAGCGAATACCAGAGGGTAAGTTACTGCACTTCCCTCCTGGCATGCCGACAGGGCGACCTCCAATCCTTTGATCTGCGTCCGTTGCGCTTGATTTAATGCTCTTTCATCCTTCCAGCCCTGTTGTGCTGCAGTAAGGCGCTGGTATAACGCTTTCATCCTTGCCGGTTCGGCCCAAGTGGCTTTCAATTGTTGTATTTCTCGACTTTGTTGTAAGAGTTGTCGGTGTAGATGCTGGTTTTCTCGTCTGAGCTCCTTTAATTCTCGATTGAGTATTCTTGTTGTTTCCATTTCTAGAATTAGAATATTTAATGGTTTTTCATCTGCAACGTTAATTTAATTCTATCGGCCCTTTCTCTTAATTATTTTCACGATTAACATAGTATATCAACGATTGTTTTTCATGTGTCCCAGATAGTCTGGTGTTAATACTCTGGTTTATCAAGGTTTAGTTGGAAAAATGTTTTCCATTTCACATTATTTACTGTTTATAACTTTAAAATTTGCTGAAATAGTGAGAAACTCCTATCATCCATTTATACTAGTGTAGTGATTTAATTAATAAAACTAAAAATTAGGTAACAAATAAAAAATCAACATTTATTATAGGACAACCACTAATTAATTTAATCTTCTAGTTCATTTAGGTTCACTGAAGTGTGTGTTTATTCGACTCTTGTCCGTGAAGTTCCATTGGGGATATCGGCTAGCATATGTGTGATCTCCGGTTTGGCGGGATCCAAGTCAATTTCTGAGCGTTGGCTGGATTAACTTTTCGGGTAGAACCAGTTTAGTTGGTGCTGACATTTGTAATAACCTTGTGTCATCTAACTCGAAAGAGACTCCGTACTCTTGAGGAAAGCCATCTGTACTCGGAATAGCTCCACTTGCCATATCCCGGTTTACTTGGGCTAACCGCTGTCTGGCTAGAACTGTCTTCCGGTGATATTTTCGCTCTAATTCCTCCATCTTCATGGCCGTGAATTCGGCTCACTGGCGGGCTTCTCGCGCGAGATTTTTGCCGGACTCGCGCTTGATAGCGATTCTCGGTAGTTCGACTTCCTCTGCTCGGTATTCAGATCGTCGTGGCCAGCTTGAATCTCCATAAGTGGATAGGAGGTATCCATTATCCCATAGTACTTGGCGATACCTAGCTGCGGAAGCGCTCGAAATTTGAAGAGTTCCCGGGAGTCATCACTCCATTCTCCATGCGGTTCTCTGCGATCTGAATACATAATAGCTTTAATTATAATTCATAATTACAAATGTCTATTCGTGAAAAAAAAATGTGAATGTTTGTAACCTATTCTATTTCAACTGCACGTTCTTAGATGGGTTAGTTTTAAGGTAAAGGCAAAACAAAGAAAAATGAGATATACGAAAGTACCTTGTTGCCTCTCCCCACTCGGCATACGAGTATCGTTTCTCGAGATTCGTCCCTGTAGAGAATCCCTTGTTCGCTTGCGTCCACGATCGCACTTGTTGATTGAGGGTCCATCGAGATTTGTGTATTATAAATTGTAAGTTTTTTGCTAGTCCTTATATAGTTGTAAATTTAGTTGACGTGACGTGGCTGGGTTAGATGGAAAATTAATTTATCTTCATTGGTTCACAATTTTCCGCGCTTCGATTTATTATTCTGGAGATTGTCGTTTATGTCAAAAGGTATTTGTTTTTAATTACACTTGGTCGGTGAAATTCTATTGCAGTTGTCATCGACGTCATTGATCACATTACGATCTTCACAAATCTGCTGGTCAATGAATGAACTTTATTTCGTGGTAGTTATTTATTCAGCGTTACGATTATTATTTGGTCAGTGTTATTGATCCATCGTTCGCGTTAAAATTCAGTCGGTTTGTTTTGTTATGAACTCAGACTATGACCTGTTTGTAGTTTATCTATTTATATTGCCATTGAGATCGAATTTATTCTCTATTGATTTCATGGATTATTACGTGGCTAATTTTGTCGTTAACTCGGCAAATGGATTTCTAGGTTGTTCCCTCTGTGAATTATCACTCCTATTCAATGCCGGCTAACTAGAAATGCACTCTATCAAGATTTACTCCGGATTCTGCTGGTTTCGAAAATGTTCACCTGTAAATGTTCGTCATGGAGAAGACTACTAGGTGGAATATTCAACGGCTGTGATTCGGCGAAGAGTAGGCTGGTGTTGTGGTAGAGTCTAAATCTTTGCTCTTTATATAATCTGATATTTCGTTGTGTTGTGATGTTAAATTATATTATTCGCTAACTTCGTCGGAAGTTTTTATTTTATTTTTTCTATCAATTTCAGGGTGTCTCGTTAGATATTATTCGGATCCAAAGGTTCGATTTTATCCGGGGGTTTATGGTGTTTGAATTATTACGAACTACTTTATGAAAGCTGAGCTCTTTTATTATTAAATCGCGAACCGTATTACGATATTTATTACTATTAATTTACTACCTTTTTATGAATCATTCCTATCAGGTTATTTATTTACGTCAGGTTCGGTTTAATATTATTATTTTTTTTGTTGCCTTTTATTTATTATCTATAGTACAATTGTATCATTTAAATCATTGAATTATCCTTTGATCAATTAATCACATCTTTATCCTCCAATTGGTTAAAGAAATTAAATTCAGTCGTTAATTTAGTTTACTATTTATCAATGATGAATACTTTAATTTACTAATCATTTTACGAAATCTTAGATGATCTACATCACATCGTTATTCTTTTCTTGGAATTAGTTATTCCCGCTCTATCATCTACTATTTAGTTGTCCATCATCTTAGTAAGGTTCCGTTTCCTTACACTATTTTCCGGCTTCATACTCATGAATATTCTTAGCTTGGATTAATCAGAGGATAATGCAATCATTGACCACTTTTACAAATTTACTTTCTTTTTATTACATAAGTAGTTTAATCATGGGTTGGTTTTATTTAATCAATTAACTACATTTCAATTACTTTACAAAATTATTCTTTTCGCTGTACTAATATTTTATTCGTGAATTTGGTTACAATTTTTTTTCCATTTCATTTAAATTAATTTATTTACGTCGTCTCGAATTCAAGTCCCCACTTCCCGCGCCTCAATTTAGTCTTAAGGTTCTTGTGTTCATGTAAGATTTTACGAGTGCTCACTGGACTACTCGGTGTTATCGTTTTAGCCGATTTGTAATTAGATATTTAGGTCGATTTTTCAGGAGATGGGTGAAAGAGAGCCAGCCAAAAGACTAGTTCTCGAACTTCCCACCGCCCCTATAATGGATAGAATATTTACGTTCGAGATCCGTCGTTACGCATGACAAAGAGCTCTCACGGGCACACACTATAGGCGGAGAAACCGCACTTACACAGTGTGACTAGTTGTGTTTTGATTTTAATGTCTTGTATTTTGTGTGGCTGTGGGCCAAAAAAATTTCGACTCATTAAAAAGAATTCATTTTTCGAATACATTTTGGTGCATTTCAGTAAAAGCATAGTTGGCCATTAATTAATTTCATTCATACAAAATCATGCGACAAAGAATTCCCACATGCACGAGTCAGTAGAGCTTACCAGTAAGATACTGGGTTCGTGATGTGGAAATAGTTGCCGAGAGTTGTTTCTATCACTGAAAAGAGTTCTCCGGAATAGTAGTTATTCAATGAGTGAAAAAGCATTAAAACTTTGTGAAAATGGATTGGTATTTATACCTGTTCTGTGACCCTAACCTTGAGTGTTAATTTTTATGCGTTAAAACAAAATTTGACCTTGCTATTATGTGTCTAATTTATTTCTAATTTTTTATTATTTTTTCGATTTATTTGACAATTTAATCATTAACAAGTAATTTTAATCATTTCTGACTAAAATTATTTTATTTTTGTTCAATTTATTCATGAACTCTTTTAATTTTTTCGTAAATTGTCGCTTTTTCGGTCAAATTTTTGTTATCGTGCTATTTCTATGTCAATTCGTGCGTATCTTGGTGCCTTTGTTAATATTTTAATTTTACTTTTATGTTTTCTATTTTATATTTTTAATTATATGTTTTTCTCGCATTTTTAGGTGGTTACTTGATTTCATGAGTCCGATTTTAAATTTTGCATGTTATGTTTGCGTGCTGTTTCCAATTGTTGGGCCAAAACGTAAACGGCCTTCAAAATGTTTAAATGGATCAGAAACACACACGCAAACACAACACGCAATTTAAATAAAACCTCAAAACACCAATTAAACCATATAAAATCTGAGAAATAAAAGAATTAAATATAAATTAAGAAACATAAAAATAAAATAAAATATTAACAAAATGCACCAAGATCCGCACGATACCTACACAAATATAGCAAGAAAACACGACAAATTCGACGAAATTGGAAAAATCAGTTAAAGTTCATTAAAGCAAGATTTAAATCGGAAAATTTGAATTAGTAATAATTCAAATAAAATTCTAAATAAAAAATTATTAAAATAAATCAAAAAATAATAAAAATAAAATATAGAATTTGCTAGAAAACAACAAGGTCGAATTTTGTTTTACTACATCAAATTTTACACACCAAAAATTTAGGTATATATACTGATCCATTTTCACATTAAAAAAAAAAAACCATTTTTGAAAAACACACCGTGTTGCGAAATACTTCAAACTATTTGAATCGTTTTTAAACATTTTAAATTTGTTCGAGATCATTATTTTGAATTTTTTAGAAATTTTAGGTGAGAATCATTGATTTTGGAACCCTCTTTCCACGCCCCGTGTCTTGCATCTCTGTAGAGCTCTGCTCGGACGTCGGCGTGGGAAGAGAGGCATTTGGTTTATTATGTGAATGTATGCTACTTTTATGAATTGGAAGGGTAACTTGTTATATTTTTCTTATAATTAATAAACCTTATTATGTATAATTTGTTTCATATATATCTATAATTTGTTAATTAAAATATGTCGAAATTTTTCCGGCCCACAGCCGAAACATAATGCAAGTAAATAAAATCTACACACAATTCAGATTCGTGTAAGCGCGTGGAATATCGCCAATGATCTGTGCCCGTGAAGACCCGGCGTGCGGAACGCAGAGTTGGATCGTCAATATTATCCTTATAGATGAAAGGAGGAATAAGGGAGAAGTCATTTGATTGCTTCCTCGTTCCTCGTTTCTGTAAACTCGACTTAACTCATACTACACATGGCTCAAAACCATCTACACCGAGTAGTCCAGTGGGCACTCATTAAATATAATATGAACACATTATGCGCCTAAGGTCTATTAACGGGGAATGGCACGGGGAATCAAATCGTTGATATTGATTAATAATTTGAAATAACTTAGATGAAAAATATTAGTACAATTAAATTGAACTTGTCTTTCAAACGGATTAGTATAGGTGAAATTTATTAATCTAACTAAATGTAGTTATTAATAAAAATTAAAATACTTCTCAGTTAATGCAAAGAAAAATTTAAAGTGATTCGAAAATTTTATCACTTGGATTAATTACTGGGTAAAGAGGTATAATTGTGATCCAAAGAAAATGATAACGATTTAAGCAAGCATTAACTAGAATCTATTAGATTAATTATCAAGGGAAACTGATAACTCATTAATTTGACCAACGTTGAAACAACAATCGATGAAAACTTGAGGAAGATTAAAACAAATTATTATAGTTAAAGGTAAAGTGTTATCGAGAGAAATTTTTGTGATTACCTCATGATAAGTTATTTAAATATCAGTGAAAATTTGTGAAGGAGAATGTCAACCATTAAAACTCAGGAATTAGAATAAATATTAAACTGAATTAATCGGTTTGATAGACAGGTTCTCTTTAATAATAATATAAATTTAATTAAACAATATAAATACTATGGCAACCTAAACATCAAATATTATCGACTAGGATTTGAACCCGCCCAACTAATGTTGACGACAAAATAACTGATTTGAAATTAATTATGACAAAATCCCTTATTACTTCAAATACCAATTACTATAAATATATTAGAACGAAAAATTGTTTAAAATTTATTATCAGTAAATTACCACTACTCGTTCACATAAATCCAAAATGATGCATAAGATATCCAAGAGATAAACGAAGTGGTTCAACAAAAAATTCCAATAGAAGTCGAATCAAAATCGAAATAAATCGATCCATCATATTGGCGATCCAGAAAACTCCCTTAAAAAATATGCGAAAAAATTAAGTAATTAATAACATCAATTACCAGATGACCAATCGCAACTTATAAAACATTATCATCTTTACTGAAAAGATCCCTCGTCCCGATAGCACCAGATAAATAACTAGTCCAAAATCCCCGAACCACTGCATCTCGTCACAATGGACGTCGACCATGAAATGATTTGCAAAGTACCTAAAATAGATACGTAAATTATTGATTTGAGAAAATTTACTGACTTACAAATCGACATCCACAATAATGTAAACATCCGCTACAGTAGCCAAATCATGAATGCCATACGTTTCCGGCCTATCCGGATATCCATAGTACATTCATTATGATCAAGCGTACAAGTATTTCACTTATAGATCCGGTTCTAAAACTTAATAATGATCTTGATTAATTTAATTTGGTTTGTAAATAATAATCATTAAGATTACTCCTTCTTAAATTTTTGTGTTTTGTTTGAATATCTCGTTTGTAAATAACAGTCATTAAAATTGTTTCTTCTTAATTCTTTTATTAAAATTACTTCTCCTTAATTTTGTCGGATTTAATCGCCGAAGTACTAATTAGTTTAATTGATTAAAAAATTTATTATACAAGCATAACTTAACCGGTCGCCCACTTAACGAGCATATACAAGGTCAAGACATCGAGTAGGCATTCAACGAGTACCCACTCCAACGTTAGAGAGTCACTGATAATCGAATGAGATAGAAAGACAAATGATTTTTCCACCGACCCCTCTCCAAGTTCTGAGAGTTAAGATACTTTGAAGTTAAGATACCCCAGTTCCGTCAAATTGATAAGCAACATTATGCACGTACAGAGTAAACATAATTTTCCTTCTTTCATTCAGGACCGACCGAGGCTATGCTCGAATTACCCGCCCATATAGTAGAACAATGGAGGCAGGCATGGAATCGGGTGTATCAAGAACGATACCCTTCCATGCCTGAAGATGACCAACTAGAAGATATAAACCCAGAGGAGTTCATGCGGCAGTTCCGGAGGCCGTTCGACGAGCCTAACCCTTCTCAGGATATCCTGACTCAAGCCCAGGAGCTTCTGGAGGACCTCCTCCAACTCCAACGTCAAGTCGAAGAAGATGTGGCAAGGGCCACAGCACACCTGGCCAACGTCCAAGATGATCTGACGGCAGGACGGTTAGCCAGTAGATACCCACCCTCACCAAGGCCAGTTAGAAACCTGAAAAGGCCGGTAATCGTGATCCCTGGTTACTCGCCAGAAGAAGGGATCAAGCGATTTCTCGCTGACGATTAATTCTTGTTGTGATGAGTTGAATATTAGTATTACCAACTAATTTTCTCTTCTATTATTATCATAACTTTCATTTTAAAAATTTGTTTAAATGAAACTATTCATATTTGCATTAGTCGCCATCCAATTCATTCGTACTATTTTAGACATGGATCCCATAAAGTTACTACAAAACGAGTTAACTCGAACACAACAGGCAAACAATGACCTCCACGATCAACTCTTACACCTGGTCCGGGAAATGCAACAACTCAAGGCTACGTGGGTAAACCCCACTAGGGTCAAGCCGTTATATCAAAAGCTAGCCGCGGCCCAGAAGGGGTGGGCCGAAGAAAGACAATTGGTGACAAGTCTGAAGACCCAAATCAGGGGGGCTAGAGGTAGCGCTGTCAGCTAGTCAAGAGGGGGGCAGCGGTAACCTACGCTCTAGTTTTCGCCCCGGCTCAATTAGCGTACCGTGAGTCGAATCCGACCCCATCCGCAATGCCAACCCCTGTCGAAAACCCTATTCCAACAATTCCTTCAACATCCAGTCGACGACCGGGTCGCAAGGAGCGAGCTAAGCGCCGAGCCGCTCGACTCTCCAATCAATACACCTCATAAAGAAATAGACTATTGTTAAATTTATTGTTTTCTGTACATCTCTCATTGCATTTCTGTACTAGTAAATTTTTTTTTAAAAAATAAAATAATATAATAATAACATTGTGAGGAATTAAATAAAATCACTATTATTTTGTCTTCTCAAACTGACGCCGATGAACCAGCTGGATAGACGATAGGAATTTAGACGCAAAGGGACCAATAATTAAAAGCGAGCGCAGGTCTTCTAACGACAGCTCGTGAACCCGAGGATTGTCCGAGCAACTATAGTATTAGCTAATGATACTCAATTTTTGCGGGCAGTCCACCACTTGAACACATTACCAACGTTGCCTAGCAACGGGTGCCAAGTGGCAGTTAGCATCTTTTTGTATGGCGTTACGGGGCAACCATGGAATAATTTAAACAAACGTCGAACCCCTGTAACCCACCACAATCCATTTAAACAAAATCTTGTACTGGCCCAACATTATTTTATTTTTATGTTTTTTGATTTTATATTTATCTATGTTCTCTCATATTTTAAAGTTTTTAGTTGGTGTTGTATACTGTATTTTAAGTTATCTTGGTGCTGGGTTTTCGTGCTGTATTACTGATGCATTTAAACAATTTTCAAGGCCATTTGTGTTCTGGCCCAACAATATTATTATTATATCTATTTGGAGACAAATGAGGATGAATCCAATAATATGTAAGATAATTAATATATTTATAGTTTGGTAGTAGAACCGCCGGTATAACTCCATTGTGAACTTATTGTTAATTGAAATAAATAATAAATTATTATTGTAATCTTAAATGATAATTATTTACTAATATTTTATTTATATATATATATATATATATATATATATATATATATATATATATATATATATATATATATATATATATATATATAATAAATTTAATGATTATTAAACTACTAATTTTTATAACCTGAAAAACATTGAGTGAAATTACATTTAAATATAATTGATCAGTGAAATTGTTTAAAATAACAAAAATTACAATATCGTTAAAATTTTAACCATAACTATAGATTTTGAAGTCTATTTTATCGTAAAGTTTCTTTTGTTTATATTAATATTTTGTTATCTTTATATAAAAATAAATTAAGTTTTTAAAAATAATTTTATCACAAATTTTTTAAAACTAAAATAATTTATTTTTTCAGTTATGACTGACACAACTGGTGAAGGTGAAGGTCCAGTTTTCAATGTACAGTTTACTGTTATTTACAAAAAAGATAAATTGCATCAAAGCTTGCCTGCATCGCTCACCGTTGGGGAGTTAAAGAAATTATTAGAACCTATTATTAATGTACCTTTTTTAATGCAAAAGCTTATTCTAAAGGGAATTTTGACTGATGATAGAAAATTAGGCGATTTAAATTTAACAAAATCATCTAAAATAATGGTAATCGGAAGTACACTCGTTGATGCTGAAAGTGTTAAAAAAGGAGAAGCAGAAATTAATGCAGGTAGTTCAACGATCGAGGATTCCAAAGAACTATCGCAGTCTTTAGCTGAGAGAAAAGAGCACCAAATTGTAATAGAACGCCATGGCAAACCTGATGATGCTATGATTGGAATTAGCAATCGCAATGATCCATTGCCACCAGATATGTGTCTTACTGGAATGTACGATCGTAGAGGACAAAAAATTCGTATTAAAATAAATTTAGACAGATTAGAATTGATTCTCGCTACCCGTGATCGTACACAAAAAGTGCCCCTTGTATCTATTGAAGAATTTGTTCATTGTGCTATGCCCAATCATTTAGGCTATGAATTAGTAGCATTTCAACTTGGTCCCACTGAAAAGTCACGATTTTATGTTTATTGGTTTCCTTCACAATACGTTGAGGCAATACAAGATATTATTATGCAATATAAAATATTTTCCGATAAATAGCAAATCGGTATTTTTATTCGCTTTTTACTTGACTCCAAAATGAATTTAAGTTATTTTCTAAGATTGTAGCAATAAGTATGTTGATTGTAAGTATGTTTAAATGATGACATTATAGAACTGTTGTATGATGTGCTGGATATAGAGTTTCTGTTGGTGGATGGTGCATTTGGATGATGGGCATGTTTGCAGTTGGTGGCTCAATAGATTATTATTATCAAGTGAAATTTGTTTAAATATTGCCAGTAAACATTCAGTTCGTTAATTAACATTGAGCAGATTGTTAAACAAAGATTATTTCAGTAAACCAGATATTTATTTTTCTATACACTGGATTATCTAGTTGAATTCCTACTGATGTAATCATTTAAACAATTTTGTTCCAAATTAACCAATAAATTTTCGTTTGAATTTTGGTAACTTGCCTTTAATTTGAAAATTTTGGTTCGAATAATTCTCAATTTCTGTTTTTTTTTGAATTCTTTTAACCAATTTGTACTGGAATTAAATTTGACGATCTGAAAGAAATTGTCGATAGGAAAATTTATTTACGCACAAAATTGCTTATTCTAACAAATATTCTTGCAAATTGCGTTACATGGCCGAGTGGTTGATTTTGACTTGATTAAGTGAAAAAATTAATTTAGTTTGATAAAAATATGGTAATTTTAGAATGCTTTAAGGAGAAAATTAAATTGAACTCCTGTTTTTTTGGGGGGTAAACAAATTGTTGCTTTCATTTCGTTCCTTTTAATGTCAACAAATAATCAAGCATTTATGCTTATTTAATTAACTAGACATTAAAATGTCTGATTTAAATTACCACTTTTGTAGTCATTATTCAACAATGTGTGGATAATTAAGTTTTCAAATCTTGTTGGTTTTCTATATTGTGGAATTAGTTGTTTCTGGTCTTGCCCCTTTACATACAAGCTTTTCTTGCCGCCAATGGTTACCAGTTGCTAAACAACGTTGGAACTGCTAAGGCCCGCTCTCATATCGGGTTCAGCGAGCTGCCGTTAGAAGGCTTCTGCTCGACTTATTAATTTTCTGGTCCCTTAACTTCCTTTTCATCATTAATTATTTAGCCTATTTCGTATATTACCATGAATTACTTCAAAAACAATAAAGCAGTTAAAAAAAACCAAACATTTATTATAATATTACATATGTTGGTCGTACGGGGAGTTTCTTGCAAACAACAACAATTCACACACTACCGATCGTTAACATTGTTCTTTCCATTCTAGGGTTCCTTTACTGCGTACTCCTCATGACTTTAGTTCACTGATACGCACCCATGGCCGAAACCATGTTGGTACTGTGCGTAACAGCCGAAAGCTATTTGAGCAGGTAAGCATCGTTTCCAATACTACTCCTCAAGCAACCCTCGTCTCCCTGTTCCTAGCGGCCGATAGAAGGTCTTAGGTTCGTATGCTGATTTTACACATTCGAAATAACAGAAATTACGGGATTTTAGGAGTGAGAATTGTGAGAACTTTCGTTCTATGCGATTTGATCATTTCCGTTACTCATGATTTTGACTTTAGATTCATTCCCATCTCTACTCCAGAAACATTTTAATCCAATTTAAGTCATTAAAAACAAAAGAAAATTTTGAACACTACGACAAGAAAATATATTACTCATTAGTAAATTAAGACTGAAATACGGTACAAGAGAATAAACACAAGGTATTGTGAATCAGACTGTTAATTTAGTGGAGTCCAGATTTTCGTTAGGTTGAAAGGTTCGGTTAAGCTGACATTTCAATCTTCCAAATCAATATCGACTGGCACACAGCGTCGTTTCGGTGGTCTGCGACTTGGGCTCGCTGTAGCTGGGCTGGTATGCTCTAGAGTTGAGGTTGGCGGCTCTAGTAGAGGGGACCCGTCCACTCAGGAGGGCAATCTCGTCGGGAGTGAGTCTAAGATCTTCTAATTTGAGATTCAGGCTGGGGGCTTCTAATTCATCTGCTACTAAATCGATGTAGACGGAGGGAGGTGGAAAGTAGGCTGTCGGGGACGGGGCATACACTATGTCCGGGTCTTTCTCTCTGGAAATTCAAATTCAGTGTAAGCCGGGGGCGGGTCATTTACTCCAGCCGGCGCTTCAGATCTCTCGTGGATTCGCAGCAGACTCGCCTCTGCTCGGCGCCGTTCCTGACGACGACGATTTCGGTTCGGTCGTCGCCTCCGCATCCCTGATTGGTTGTCCGATGGTCCACTCACGGAAAGTCCGGTGGACGGTATGATTGCTGGATTGACGGGAAGGTGTTGGGCAGGGATAATATTTATCTCCTGAGGCCAGCTGCGGCTTGACAGACGAGCTCGGAGCTCATTTTCCGTAAAAATCTGGCGGAGTGCAGCGCTCTGCTTAGCTATAGTAATACGCTGACTCCGATTCTCGATGATAAGGTTATCTTTGGCTCTGGAAAAGCGTGATATTTTTTGGTAGAGATTTCGAGTCGCCTCGGGTGGACTCCAAGTGCCTTTGAGCTTTTGGTATTTGACTTTCAGAGCGGTGAAGTTCTTCTCGAGGGTCTCTAACCGTTGAGACATAGTTGTGATAGACGGGGATAGTCACGGAATGCGAGGCAGATTTGATAGACTAGACATCTAAGCAAGCAAGTGATTCTTGATTATGATTGACGGAAGCCTGTCGTCGACAGTTGATGGGTTAGCCTGAGTTGAGTAGATGTTTGTCGTTGGCGAAACTCTACAGTAGAAGCAAATCATGACAGCATTTAAGAATTCTAAATCGGGAGTTTTCTCAACGAGTAATTCGGTGAAGATTGTCCTATGGGTTTTTTATAGGAGTGAGTTTATCGGGGTAATTAATTGTAGGTTTCTTCCTAGTATAGGATAATCATCATGGGGGCTTGGAAAGTGTCGTTAATTTAATTTATTGCAAATCTTGTGGTGCAAGCGTTTCGGTCATGAAATCGGAATATTTTAGATACATTCATCAAATTAAATCTATTTCCTGTATGATAAAATGCCAGTTCAATCTATACGTGATTAATTGTTTATTTCGACTCAGTAAATCAAAGGTCGTGTTACACTTTGATTCTTATATATTTTATATTACGGTTGCTATCACATCAGGGCATGTGGTGAATCTACTGGTCGTATTTAATTGTTAGGGTTTATTTTTAAGCGGATGAAATCGTTGGATCTGGCGGTATGGTGCCTGACGACATCCGTTTCATTATTTATATTAGAGATTTTGGGTCATTGTAGATTTTAACCGGCGGGTAATTCGACGTCGATTTCGCTTGGATTTTATCGGATTCATCTAACATTGTATTTCGTGGAAATTTTTGTGGATGGTTTAGGAATTGAAGTAATTGTAGCCTAATCCGAGGGATTTCATTTTTGCATTTTGTATCAAACCGTCCAGATTATTTATGTATGTCGTGGGACAGTTGGTGACTGAAAAATACTGACTTTGCCCGAATCAGTGCGGATTATCTAACCGTATCGTCTAATGTATGCAGACATAAAATCAAAAGATTTTTATTCGTGCAATTCGAGGGCTATCTGCGTCGATCCTTGATTAATTATGGTTTCCAGACTGAACCTGAGATGATGGTCTACCACATTCTACTCCGCATGTAGATGAGAGTCTCGGAGAAATTAATTTAGAGTTTTCTGCGTATTTGGTCTCTCAGTTGAACATGGTGTAATCATTACATGCCCTATATTGTGTATCAACGTCAAGATGTGATTCCTCAGGTTATTTTGTTGGAATAATCTGTACGCTACGTGTTATCCTACGTCTGCCATGCAAGTAGAGTGACACTTGGTTAATTAATAAAAAGATTTTTGTTCGTTCTATTGACTTATCCCTGCTACCTGTAGTGATATCATTTCGAGGATTACTTGAAAAATTTTCTTAGCGATCATATAAGGATCGTTCTTAATACCCCTATCTATTTTCGCTCTTCCCGAATTTTAGATTTTTCACTGCTCACCTCGACCGACGTTTTCATCAGTCGTTGTGAGTTGTTTAACGATACCCTGCGGGGAGTGTCCTGTGCCATTTTGCCAGGCCCCGTCGCGGATCGACCGAGATTTTAGATAGGCTCGACCCGCGATCGCAACTTGGGAACTCAATCCACCAGCCGGATCGCCAATCTGCCCATCTGAGAACTATTACGATACTTATTATAAATAATATTTTAATTGGGACCTCGATATATAAATATATATGAATGATAAAATAGAAATTCATAGAACAGTTTAATTATTGCGAACATCGAAAAGTTTACATAAGTTATGAAATAATCATTACTAAAATTCATAAAATTACAACAAAATTCACAATTCTTACTTCGTAAAAATCGAATTCAAACGTTGAATAGGTTTTAAAATTAAAACGTTAGCAAGTCGAAAAGTTAAAAAAGTTAAAAATAATGAATTTGGTCACTGCATATAAAGTGTGTTTTGTGTCTGTGTGCGGCCAATGAGCGATTTTTCGCGATTTTTAATGCTTTTTAATTATTTTATTAATTTTGATTTATTTTTACAATTTTTTGTGTAATTTTCCTTATTTTTTGATATATTGATTTAACGTTATTGAATTTTATTTTTTATTATTGTTTTTCGCAATATTCTTTTTACTCTTGATATTTTATTTCTTTGGCCGCCTATTCTGCCTGTGTTTTTTCTAAACCTTATTTTGCAAGGTTTTGGAAGTTTATTTCCTTTCTCGTATGTTTCTGTCTGCAGCTGTAGGCTTTTCCCGGATTTTAATTAATTATTTGATTTATGTTGGGCCAGAACACAAACGGCCTTGAGAAATGTTTAAATGGATCGGTAACACACATGCAAATATAACAAGCAAATTTAAAATAAAACCTATTAAAACACCAATTAAACCCTACCAAATATGAGGAAAAAGAGAATTAAATATAAAATAATAAACATAAAAATAAATTAAAATAATAACAAAACGCAACAAGATCCGCACGATACAAACACAAACATAACAAGAAAACCCAACAAATTCGACAAAATTTGATAAAGTAAAAAAAGTTCATGAAAATGAAACTTAAATCAAAAAATTTGAATTAGAAATAATTCAATAAAAATTCTAAATGAAAAATTATTAAAATAAATTGAAAAATAATAAAAATAAAGATTAGAATACACTAGAAAATAACAAGGTCGAATTTTGTTTTACTACATCAAATTTAACATGCGAGGTTAGGGACAGAAAATAGGTATAAATACCGATTCATTTTCACATTAAACTTAACCATTTTGAATCAAAATTTGATTTTTGAATTATTGATTAAAAATCTATTACGAAATTTTTAGGTGAGAATTAGTTTCATTTGGAACTCTCTCTCCACGTCACATCCTCGCAACCTCGGTAGAGCTCTGCTTGGATGTCGGCGTTGGGGGAGATGTATTTTTATGAAATTTTTTGATTGAATGGATCAAGTAATTCTGTATTTTGTTTTTAATATATATTAATACCTATTTATGATGTTTACAATTTGTTTTTCTTAAAATTAATTAAACATTTGTCAAAATTTTTCCGGCCCACAGCCAACACCTATCGCAAGTTAATAAAATCCACATACAATTCAGATTCGTGTAAGTGCGTGGAATATCGCCAATGATCTGTGCCCGTGAAGACCCGGCGTGCGGAACGCAGGGTTGGAACGTCAATATTACCCATATAGAAGAAACGAGAAATAAGGGAGAGGTCTTTCGGCCGCTTCCTCGTTTCTCATTTCTGTAAAATCGACCTAAATTATATCACACACGGCTCAAAATCACCACACCGAGTAGTCCAGTGGGCACTCATTAAATATAATATGAACACAAAATGCGTTTAAGGCTTATTAAAGGGAAAGGTTACGGGGAATAAATCAATATGAAATCGCTGCTATAAAAATTAAATTACTAATGAATTAACTGAACTTTGAATTAAAATTTCTTAAACAAATCAACCCAAATCTCTATTAACTTTGAATTAGAATTTTTAATCAACTCAAATTTTGAATAAAATGGGGAATTTAATCAGGTTCTGAGTCAAAGCATAAACGCGTTTTTGTTGATCACCGTGTAATGAATGAAATCGCTTAGAATAAAATCCCCTATAGTATAGTTTATAGAAATAATTCTAACCCTCAAGCTATCATACCACCCGAATAATGGGTTTTATTATAAAATCTCTAAGGTAGTCATCGTACGCTATTAAAAATCACCAAAAATCCTTTATTAATCAGCATAAACATGGTAAAGAGATCACTTTAATATAAAAAAACGAAAGTAAAACCATATAAACTTTATTTCAGTAAAATAAAAATACTCGCCTACTAAAATTTGGCATAAAATGACGAAGATAAATTCCGGACGGTAAGTAGAATAGTTTGATGTTACATATAGGATTCCCGTCAGAACCCGAACCAATTTTCATTATCATGATAGTGAATAAGATAAATAAATCCGACAAGATGATTTTTGCGAACAAGGAGAATCCCTGAAATTTACACCAAAATTAATTAATTAAATATATACGATAAATTACCGAATGACCAGAGAGAAACTTTCCAATAAAACCACTGGGTGATCGATAGGAAAATCCAACGACATGAAGCTCCGCGACATAATAGCGTGGTCCGATTCCCTAAAATCACCGTATTATACGAAATTCATTATAACAAAAGCTAATTCCCAAAACTTACCCGAAAATTCACTAAATCAAAATCCAAAAGTTCAACTCGCCTAAACTATAATTCGTAAAATTTCAAGTTACAAAAATAAACAATGTTACCTCAACCAAAATCCGCTGACATTTCCGTCGATGTAAACATTCACCCATCGTGATCGAGTTGCGATTGACATTCATTTCCTGTTCGTCTGATTCATTTACACTTTCATCAATATGGTGGGTTACAGGGTTTCGTCATTTGTTTAAATTATTCCCTGGTTGCCCCGTAACGCCATACAAAAAATGTTAACTGCCACTTGGCACCCGTTGCTAGGCAACGTTGGTAATGTGTTCAAGTGGTGGACTGCCCGCAAAAATTGAGTATCATTAGCTAATACTATAGTTGCTCGGACAATCCTCGGGTTCACGAGCTGTCGATAGAAGACCTGTGCTCGCTTTAACATTATTTGGTCCCCTTGCGTTTTAGTTTCTACTATTTACCTATTCGTTTTCATTGAATTTAGATTAACCAGGAAATCAGGGTTACTACTTATCTAACCTTTCTACAGAGTTACTTCAAGCCTCAAGATGTATTCAAACTAATAAAATGTACATGGAAATCACGATATTCATAGATGATGTTTTAGTTATTTAAAGGTTGTGGGATTGCTGGCGGGTTGGAAGATCGAGCGGCTCGACGCTTGGCCCGCTCTCTTCGCCCAGGTCGACGACTGGCTGTGGACGAGGTGACTGGAGTAGTTGCGAGTGCCGAGGGAGTAGATTCCGCTTCGCGATAGGCCACTTGAGCAGGGGCGAAGACTAGAGGGTAGGTTACCGCTGCTCCCTCCTGACAGGCGGATAACGCTACCTCTAACCCCTTGATTTGCGTTTTCAGGCTCTGCACTAATTGCTTTTCTTCTGCCCATCCCTTCTGGGCTGCTGTTAGTTTTTGATATAATCGTTTACTTCTCGAGGGTTCGATCCATGTTGCTTTTATTTGCTGGGTCTCTCGCACTAACTGAACAAGTTGTTCGTGTAGGTTCTTGTTGGATTGCCTTGATTGAGTCAGTTCGTTTTGAAGCAATTTCATGGGGTCCATCTCTGGAATAATAAGAGTTGAACTTTCCTGATGATTATTAATGAAAATTTGATTTACACTCAAACAGTTTTTTATAAAAATGAAATAAACTATAATAATAAAAGAGAGAAGTGGTTTGTAATATTAATATTCAAATTATCAAAACAAGAATCAATCGTCAGCAAGAAGTCGCTTGATCCCTTCTTCTGGTGAGCAGCCAGGGATCACGAATACTGGCCTTTTGAGGTTGCGGACTGGCCTTGGTGAGGGTGGGTATCTACTGGCTAACCGTCCTGCCCTCAAGTCATCTTGGACGTTGGCCAGGTGTGCGGCGGCTCTTGCCACGTCTTCTTCGACTTGACGTTGGAGTTGGAGGAGGTCCTCCAGGAGCTCTTGAGCCTGAGTTAAGATATCCTGGGAAGGATTAGGCTCGTCAAACGGCTTCCGGAACTGCCGCATGAATTCTTCTGGGATATGCCTTCCGGTTGGTCATCTTCAGGCATGGAAGGGTATCGCTCTTGATACACCCGGTTCCATGCCTGCCTCCATTGTTCCACTACGTGGGTAGGGAGTTCGAGCATAGCCTTGGTTGGTCCTGAATGAAAGAAGGAAAACAATTAGTATTATTCTGTATGTAGTTGGCTAATATTGCTCATCAATTTAACGGAACTGAGATGGCTTAACTTCAAATTGTCATAATTCTTGGAAATTAAAGCGGGGTCGGTGTAAGAAATCATTTGGCCCTTTATCTAATCCGATTATCGGTGATTTGTTTATCCCTAACGTTAAAATGGATACTCGTCGAATGACCACCAGATATCTTGGTCTTATATAAAATAATTGGATAAACGACTGATTGAGTTATTCTTGCAACACAACCTTTGGGTGTTTATAAATTTTCAACCACTTAAATTAATTAATATTTTGACGATTAAATCCAAACATTATTAAGACAAAGTAATTTTAACGATTATTATTTACATGAAAATGAATCAGTCAAGATCGATTACCAAGCTTGCGATTAGGATCTGATCTATTAGGTAAGTAGGAATACTTGTACAATTATCCAGCAAATTAATCTCTCCATGACAAAAAGGAATATGGATTTCTGGGAATCTCTCACTATAGTTGGGACGGGATTTTGGTCATCCATTTCTACTTAGTTATTCTATGGCATGGCTGTCTGGTTGAGTTGGTGAAAATATGGAATCAAAGTCAACGAGGTTTCAGAAAATCGTTGGTCGGGAGAGCTATAACTCTTGTCAATAATTGGGCCTTTAGATTAGCAACTAAAATTTGCAACGTTTATTCGTTAACGCCCTAGATCATTCCTGCGTCTCAACCATTATTACAACTTTATTATGGAATTCAGTTGAGGGAATACCTGAAGGAGCTTCATTGTCGGTCGTGGGTTGAACTCTTACTGTTTCGTCTGGACTATTCGGAGGACGCATATTTTGGAAAATACGATGAACGAACAATTATCGTTGATCATAATAAATAAATAATAATGTACTATGGATATCCGGGCAAGCCGGAAACGCGGGTTGTTCACGATTCGGCTACTGTAACGGATATTTATGTTATCGTGAATGCCGATTGGTAAGTTAGTGAATTTCCTTAAATCAATAATTTATGCATCCTTTTCAGGTAATTCATGAATTATTTCATGGTCGACTTTATCACGACGAGTTTGCAGTGGTTCAGAGATTTTTGACTAGTCGCTCATCTGGTGCTATTGGGACAAGGAATCTTCTGGGTAAGGACGATAGTGTTTTCATCAGTTACGATTGGGTCATCTGGTAATCGATTTTATTAATTACGTGATTTTTCGCATAATTTTTTAGGGAGTTCTCTTTGTCGCCAAAATTATGGATCGATTTATTTCATTTTTATGGTTCAACTTCTATCGAAAATTTTCCATTAAATCATTTCTCTTGGATTTACTATATGACATTTTGGATTTACGCGAGTGAGTAGTTGAAATTTACCGAAAATAAATTTTACATAATTGTTGGTTCTAATATGTTTACAAGAATTTTGCATATGAATTAATGGGTTTTTTGTCATAATGAATTCAAATCAGTCATATTGTCGTCAACATCAGTTTGGCTGGTTCAAAACCTAGTCGATGATATTCAATGTTTAGGTCGACTCGGCACTTATGCTGTTCAATTAAATCTATTTTATTATTAAAGAGAACTTGTCCATCAAATCAATTAATTTAGCTTGATGTTTATTCCAATCACTGAGTCTCGATGGTTGATCTTCTCATTCGAAATATTGTTCATTTACTTTCACTATAATAATGGATTATTTTACTTTGCCCTTAGTCTTCATCTATGGTGGTTTCAACGTTGGTTAACTTAATGAGATATCTCAGTTTTGTTTGATAATTCATTTGATAGAATTTGATCAATGTTTACTTACATTTTAATCCTATTCTTACAATTTCAATTACACACTTTTACTCAATAATTAATTTAAATGATAAAATTTTACGAATTACTTTAATTTTTTCTTTACATCAACTAAATAGTTACTGTAATTTTTGTTAATGACTACATCTGGTTGACCCAGTGAAATACGTCTATATTAATCTGATTGAGAGACAAGTTCAATTTAATCGCACTAATATTTTTCTTAAGTGATTACAAATTATTAATCAATGAAAATCGATAAATTATTTATTGAATGATCTCTATCAATTTAGTTGACTCGCGAATTCAATCTTTGTTTGAATTATCAATTTGAATTATAACAACGATTTCCATTTTAATTAACCCCAGTTCCAATCCCTTTTAATAAGCCTTAAGCGCATTTTGTGTTTACATTATATTTACTGAGTGCCCACTGGACTACTCGGTGTGCTGAATTTTAGCCGTATGTAGAAAGATTTTAGGTCGATTTTATAGGAAGGAGAAACGAGGAAGCAGCCAGAGACTTCTTCCTTATCTCTCGTTCCATCTATAGGGATAATATTGACGTTACAACCCTGCGTTCCGCACGCCGGGTCTTCACGGGCACAGATCATTGGCGATATTCCACGCGCTTACACGAATCTGAATTGTGTATAGATTTTATTTACTTGCATTGGGTGTCGGCTGTGGGCCGGAAAAATTTCGACATCTTTAGAAAAGCATATAAAATAAGTTACATATATATATGAAATGATTTATGCATAATAATGTTTATTAATTATAAAACAAAAATAACAGGTTACCATTCCAATTCATAAAAATAGCATAAATTCATACAATAAACCAAATGCCTCTCTCCCCACGCCGACGTCCGAGCAGAGCTCTACAGAGATGCAAGGTACGGGGCGTGGAAAGAGGGTTCCAAAATCAATGATCCTCACCTAAAATTCTGAAAATTCAAAAGTACGATCTCAAATAGATTTAAAATATTCAAACAAGATTCAAATAATCTTCGAAACACGGAGTGATTTCAAAAATGGTTTATGGTTTTAAAACTGGTTTAACAATTTCAAAAAATGGTTTTTGGTTTAGTTAAATGTGAAAATGGATCAGTATATATACCTAAATTTTGGTGTGTAAAATTTGATGTAGTAAAACAAAATTCGACCTTGTTCTTTTCTAGCAAATTCTAATATTTATTTTATTATTTTTTGGTTTATTTTTATAATTTCTATTTAGAATTTTTATTGAATTATTGCTAATTCAAATTTTTCGATTTAAATCTTGCTTTAATGAACTTTAACTGATTTTTCCAATTTCGTCGAATTTGTCGTGTTTTCTTGCTATATTTGTGTAGGTATCGTGCGGATCTTGGTGCATTTTGTTATTATTTTAATTTATTTTTATGTTTCTTAATTTATATTTAATTCTTTTATTTCTCAGATTTTATATGGTTTAATTGGTGTTTTGGGGTTTATTTAAATTGCGTGTTGTGTTTGCGTGTGTGTTTCTGATCCATTTAAACATTTTGAAGGCCGTTTGCGTTCTGGCCCAACATAAAACACTCGGGGGGTCCGTAAAATTGCGACCCGCAATTTCAATTGGTTTCAAACTACTACATACGATTCCGTTTTCAATATTCGCATTCATAAAAAGTTTTACGGTACGATTAAATCATCAAGGCAAAGATGGACTTAAGGTCCTACTACGATACATAATCAAATAAAATCAGATAGTTCAGTTTTAATATCAGTGCAAGTTTTGTAATATCAGTTCAAGTCACTATTGATCAGTACGAGTTAATCAGTTCGAATCAATGTAAATCAGTTATATTTGGCTTCGAATGAATCACTGACGGCTTGGGTTTCGCTTTCGAGTTGGGTTGATCTTGAGGGGTGATTGATAGAAATATGCGAGAGTTTTGCAGTTTTGCTAATTTGATTGGTATTTCGGATTTGGTTGATCATTCTTCTGAATTTCTGAATTGGGGTATTTTGCTTTCGTTTGTTTTTCGTTAGGCCGAGGATGAGACAGCATATAAAGAGTATTATGTTGGATGTTATACTAATCGGTAGTATAAGTTTGATTGATAGCCTTGTTGTACTGGGTTCGTTTTTCTGTCCCACTTGTTTTCCTAGTTGTTTTTTTAATTGATAGGACGATTTTTTGAATTTCTTGGATTGGTTTATTTTTGGGGTTTGCTTTGGCTGTTCTTTGAATTTGTCTGATGATATTTTCTAGGGTTTTCTTTATCTCTTGGTTCTCATTTTTTATATTGGCTATCTCTTCATTATTTTTCAGTAGGGTTTGTACCATTATTTGGGTTTTCTCGATATTCTGTTTTATCTCATCCTTGTTCTCTTTTATGGGG
Organism: Schmidtea mediterranea; assembly: GCA_022537955.1. NCBI lineage: Eukaryota > Metazoa > Platyhelminthes > Tricladida > Dugesiidae > Schmidtea > Schmidtea mediterranea. The sequence continues at coordinate 95,668,402 of CM039680.1, forward strand.
CATTGTATACATTGGAGGTTTATTTGCTGACATTCTTCATTATCGGGATTGCTACAAATTTCTTTGAAATCGGCGCAGGTGCTGTCCTCTCTTCTGAAGGGTTGGGATCTCTCGCATTTTTCTAATGGGTTTTCGGTATTACACCTTCTCATCATTATCATCATTATCATTGTGATCCATAACGTTGGGTTCATGTTTTTCGTTTCTAGTATATATCAATCAATTTTCACGTCTATTTACAATTTTATTCAACTATATACAGTGGAGTTTAGCCCTTTTTACTCTTTCTCTTTTTCTGGGGTTGAGTGTCTCTCGCACTCTTCTTTAATTTTATTTTCTGAAAATCTCATTATCAGGACTTGGGCTTTTATTAATCGCTCGGTTAATTTTGGGAGTTCTTTTAATCGTTCTTTACCTTCTTTGATTATTCTTTGTTGATTATGAATTTTCATTTGAAGATTTCTTTCTTTTGTTTGTTTTCTTTTAAGTTGACGTTTATAGTTGACCCGCTTGGTTGTTTGTTTTTTCCAGCTTTCGTCTTGCTTCCTGAAGCTGATCTGTTAATGTTTTAATTTCGTCCTGAGCTTGTTGGTGACTTTCTTTTATTTCTCTGGCTTTTCTACAACTGTCTTCTAGTTGTAGTACGTATCTCTGTTCGCTTTTTCTGCTGTCTCGCATTCGTTCTGCTTCGGTTTTCCAATAGTCTTCCAGGATTACACGGGTTTTTATTTCAGCTAATTCTCGTCTCAATCGTTCATTTTCTCTCTTTTGATCTCTGTTTTCTCCCATGCTAGATGTTAGTTTTCGTTTTATCATATTGGTTAGTTGTTTAGATTGTATTAACTGATGGTTTATCCGGACGATTTCTGACTCTTGCTCCTCCACTAACTCTTGCCATTGCTTTCTTTCGGCTCTCCATCTTTTACTGTAGTATCTCAGTGGGTCTTGCTCGATTGGTTCTACTAATTGAATTGGGCTTGGTACGTATTCTCCGCCTTCTAGATTCATTCGGATTTCTATTTCATTTGGATTCATGCTAAATATACATTGGCTACAATTTTTTGTTTTTATAATTTTTATTGTTTTTATTATCTTTTTACACTTTTTACAATTTTTCTCTTTAAATTTACGCTATCGTTTCGTCCGTCTCCCCGAATCCTTCATCGGGTTCGGCGGGTACTTGGGTTGGAATTTCGGTTGGGTATAACGGCATAAGCAGGATTGGTAGTCGAGTTTGTAACATATTTACCTCTTCACGCAAGGCGCTTGATATTTGTATCTCTTCGTCTAAGAGATAGGCAAGATATTCTGTATTTTCTGTTAACTCTTCTACTTGCGTTTCCAAACGATGCGTATTTTCCAAAGCTTTGAACTTTTCAATCTCTTTTCTTAGATTCTGTTCATTTTCCTCATATCCTTGCTTTATCGTTTTGATCTCTGCTTCCACTTGTTCCTTCAACTGCTCATTAACTTCATGTTGATGTCTCAACTGGATTTCTTTAAATACTGCAACTCCTCGGTGTCCGTTCACCTCCTGCTGGAGTTCTGTTATTCTCTCGTTTAATTGTTGGATTTGCCGTCTTTCATCCGTTTGTTCGTGTAGGGTTTCCGTTATCTTTTGATTTAGCTGATCAATCCATTTTCTGAGGTCCTTGTCGGTTTTCCTGAGCCTTCTTATTGTATTTTGTCTGGCTCGTTCATGGTATTCCATTGTTTAAATTTCCTCATTCAGCTCCTCAATTGTTTCTTTCTGCGCTTCGACTTGTTCCCATAGCTCCCAATCTTCCATATTCAATATCTTTTTGGGTAACAGTCTTATCTCTTTCTTGGCTTCTTGGTACTGGTTCTTCCATCTTCTTGCTTCTGATTTGATCCACTTTTCTTTGTCTTCCGTTTTTATTTGTTGTATTTGTCTCTGTTTAAGAGTCTTTTCTTGTTCTATTAGCATCTCCTTCATTCTCGTTTGTTGCCATACTCTTTCGTGGTCTTGTTTTTGTATATGTTCCCATTGTATCGTATTCTCGATTTTCGACAATCTATACTTGTCCTTCCACTTTCTCGCTTCCGCCGTTGTTTGGATCACTATTCTTTCCTGTCTATCGTCTCTGGGCTTTCTAATTTTCTTTGATGGTTTTGGCCCTTGATTTCTCAGCTTGTTGACTTCCTTTTTTGCATTCTCCCATTTAGCTTTGTAAGCTCTTGCTCTATCTTCCTCTTCGGCTATTTGTTGAATGTAGTGTCTAATTCGTGCTTCTAAATTACTTCTTGAGTTTTCTCTATCCTCTGTCCATTTGGCTTTCCAATGGAGTGCTTATCGTTTTGCCCATTCTTTGGCTTGTTCCAAATGGGTTCTCTTTGTTTTCTCTATTCGGTATTGGGTGCTAATTTGCCCAATTTCCTCCTGCATTTGTTGTATAATCTTTATCGTTTCCTCTCCTTCCTCTCGTATTTCTGCTTCTTTATCTTTTATTACTTCTCGCAATCTTTCGATTTCATTTTGTTGATCCTGCTTCTCTTGCTCTAACATTCTGATCTCCTTTCTTTGGTTGGTGATTCTGGTTTGGTTCTGCATGGATTCTTTTACTAACTCCTCTTCTCGTCCTTGATATGGTTCATTATTTCCTTCGGAATTCATTGTCTGTTGTTCTAATTCTTCTCTTATCATTTTTATCTTTAACGTATCCCTCAGTAGTTCTCCTTCTACTGATGTTAATATTTCCTTTAATCTCATCGACCTTTGTTGCCATTCCTCTTTAATCTCTTTTAGTTGCTCGGATTGGTTTTCGGTTCTTGACTCTTTGTCCTCTGTTACAGTTTTCTCTATCTTTTGGTTTATCGTCTCGTTTTGGTTCATTGTAATTCTGAATATTAATAATTGATTATTCTCTCTTTTCACTCATATCAAAATTTTATCATAATTTACATCATCTCGTATTTTTGTGGTTTTGAGTTTTATAATTTTTTGTTTTTACGTTTATCTTTATTTACACTTTTTACACATTGTTTCCATTTTCTACCTACTGATCAGCGAAACGGAATCCTTTGATCCGCCCGTTGATCGGCTTTCTACATACTGGACATATATCAACTTTTAACCCACATACTTCACATGTGACCATATGTCCACAAGGCATATAAATTATTTCTACATGTTTCTGCCAACATGTTACACATTGATACTGTTCCAAAATAGCTTCTTTTATTATTGATTTGTCTCGATTCTCTTTTGGTTTCTCTTGATATCGCTTGATTGCTCGGATTACTGCTTGTGTTGAGTCATACCATTCTAAATTATTGGCTAATCTTTCTTTGATTATTTTTCTCATTTTTTGAGTATCTACTCCTGATAATAACATTACGGTTCTCGTTTTTGGTCGATCTAATATATCTTCCACTTGCTGATTGGTAATTATTATTTCGATGTTCTTTGACTCTTTTTCTTGTTTATACATGCATTTCCCTTTATGCTTTAGCTTTTTGACATTCTGATCTGGTATTGGTTGTTGATTTTTGCATCCTTCGCACATTATTCCTCTGGCTGTTTGACAATACCCTTGACTCGCAAATTCTGCTGCTCTTGGATTTCCTTTGAAGGTTTTAATTCTCTCTTCGAATGTTCTATTTATAGTTTCTTTTTCCCAGATTAATTCTGCTGGATCTTCGAAACCCTTTATTATCGTTATCTTTTTCTCACCTCCCTTTTCATCTTTGTCTAGTTCTGATTGTCGAAGTCCTTCTAATCTGTTCATCGCTTGGTTTCCGACGTCAATGTTTATTCTAAATGGGCAGGTTGAAAATTTCCTCGGGTGTTCTCGTTTTGCTGTTTCTCCTTTTTCCCAATGCGAGAGTCTTCCTTGACAATAAATACAGGTAACTTCATCTGGTAATTCGGGGGTTCCTGAGAAAAAGAATCCTTGTGCTGCCATCTCTTTACTCTGTCGGTCAGTAAATACTTTGTTATCTTTGAATGTTAGATATCTTTGTTCTTCTTTTCTCAGCTCCTCGTATCTTACTCTTCTCTGTGAGTAAATTACCTTCCTCATTTTCCATGGTCGTCCGGTTGTGTCGAAACTGGTATAATGCTGAATTGCGATTACTAAGGTTTTGATTTTTTCCTCTTCCTCTGGTTTTTTCCATAGTCTCGTCCATATCGAATCTGGTCCTTCTCTCATCTGTACCGTTATCTCTTCGTTGATTCCGCTTGCCATCTAAATATCGTCATTATTTTGAAGTTTCGTTTTTCTGATTTTTCTGATTATTTGTAATTTTTTTTTTTGATTTTTATTTAATTTTTATTATTTTATTTACATTTTATTTACACTTTTCTTTCTTTTTACAACGTCTTATCCGGCTTCTCCACTTCTAATTTTATATACAGATTATCTTCTCGCAAGAATCCTTCTCCTCTCAATCGTTGTTGTGGATAGAAACGTGGTGTCCCAATCGCTGTATTCCAGTCGGTTGTTGGTCTTCCCATCTGTGGTTCATTTCCTGTTCTGATTGGATTACGGTAATCCTCATACCCTTTCATTGTTAATATCATGTTTTGTTTAAAAGGCCATGCTAATAGCTCGTCGTAATCTCCTTTTCCCACTCTGATGAAGACACTGATATGGGTGCCCGTTGCATTCCCATCTCCATTTGGATATAGTCTAATGCCCAATTTGTATCCATTTTCCCAACTGTATATTGGTGGGCTGTCTAAAATTCTCTGTGTTCCGTCTTTTGCTCTCTGAAGCTTCTCTGCGAATTCGGTTATTTTCCATATAAATGGTGCTGTAGGATGTTTTCTGGCTATAGAACTGTTGGTTTCTAGTTCCTTTATGCTGTTGGTCATCTGTTGCATTTTCTTTTCCATTTCGACCATTTTCTTGAGTGTGTCTCCTTGGCTTCTCTCGAAATTCTTTCTGGATTCTAATATTTCTCTTATTATTGCTTTTTGTGCATCATTTTCTGTTCGTAGGCTTTTTATTTCCCATGCCAACATCCCTATCGTTTTCATTATGATTTCGGCATGCTCGATACTATTTTCTATCATGTGCTTTTGCATTTCCGCGATTGGTAATTGTGCTCGGCAGTTGAATAGTTCTAACGGACATTTGACTGGTTTGCCGATGCATTCGTTCCAATGTTCTTTTAATTTGACTTTATCTCTCCTGTCGCAGTTATTTTCGCATATCCCTTCGTATAGATCACATATTTGTTCCTCTTTTGGATTCCGGTGTTCCATCTCTATTTTTATCCATTCGTCGATAACTCCACAGAATTCGCATTTCTCTTCTCTCTTGGTACACACTTGGTGATGTTCTTTCATCGTCTTTTTCGTTATGATGGTTTGACATTTTCCGCATAATATCTCGTTATATTCGCATTCATTTGTGTGACTTTCGGCTTCCTTCATAAGTCCTTTCCATTCACATTCTTTTACTCGGCATTGAACTAATAGATTGTTGATTTCTTTGTTGGTGGCTTTATCCATTGTTGTAGGATCTTCATCTCTTTCGATCGTTTCGTCGCATCCAGGGCATTTTTCTGTTTTTGTTTCTATCACTTCTATCGTACAGTCCGTACATATTCTGCATCCGCATTTCGTCTGTCTCGCTCCAATCAATAGTTCTTTACATTTACAACATTTCAATCTTTCTTTTATATCGTTCACCACTTTAATTCTATTTTTCATTATTCGTCTCGTATCTTTGATGGATTCTCGCTTCCTCTAATTCTCTCGATAATTGTCTGCACATCTACAAAAATTTTCTGATTACTCGACGTTGCTTTACTTCTATCGTTTTATTTATACATATTTACACGGTACGCTTTATTTTTACTCTACTGTTGAATCCGGTTCAGGGGTGAATTCTGGCATTGATGCTATCCAGTCCACCCAACTTGCTGGATCTACGTGCTGTTGGTTGTTACGTAGTCTTCTAATTTCGTCAGCTTGCCATCTAACTTGATCTGTTAATTGTTCATTCATTCTCTGCAGTTGTAGTATAGTTCTTTGTTGCTCTTCTAGTCCTATGGCTTGTTGTAGACCTCTGTTTACGCTTTCCGTTAATACTAGGTGAGTATTTGTCCACTGAGTTTGCGCATTGTTCGTTATTAATGTCATTAATTCACATTGTCGTCTCCACGTTGCCTCGACTCCTTGATCTTGGTATATTCCTTGATTTAATTCTACGATCTCTATAGGTACATTGGCAGCTGCTGGTTGTTGTATTACTTCTACGAATGGTGGTATTCTCACTTGATTTTGTTGATTCACGTTATTCGGATCCATCTGTTGGTTATAATACATCATTAATTCGTCGCATTCATTTCTGTTGGCTTACTACTTCTGACACATTTTGTACAATATTTATATATATATACATACTATTACTGCTATTATACTACATAATTTTTTTACACTATATACAACGTCTCTTTCTTGTTTTACACCATCGTCTCCGGGGACTCTATACGCAATGTCCGTATATCCCCATATTTCTCATTCATTATCTGGTATATATCAGATTCGTTTGACCATTGTTGTGCTTCGATAATGGGCGGTTCTTTTAACCAGAGTCCGCTTGTACTGGAATTTCCTATGATTTCATATTCCTCGGTTTTCTCTGCATCGTATTGTCCTAATTCGATATCATAATTGAATTTTTCTACTGCTGGCCATAACCCTCTCTTCGTTGGTTTCTTTCTGCATTTGGTAGTTCTCACTAATTGAATTATTATCAGCATTACTACGCTGCTTACTATTGCTGTTGTTATCCAGATCATTTTAATCATGTAGTTCTTTTCGTTAGGCTGTACAGTCGTATTTTCTCTTGCATTGGTTGTCTCCATTATTCCTTCTTTTGGTTGCACATTTTTAAGTGCTTTCTGGAGTTGTAATGCTTCGTGGATTGAAAGGTGGCTGTCGTCCATGATCATTCCTTTTTTCCATGTTTCGTTTCTTGGTTTTCTCTCAGATTGTTTTATTATAGGTTGATCTGTTGCATTTGACTTGGGCGGTTTTCTTGTTATCGTTCTCCAATGCTCATGAGTTCCCTTTTGGATATTTATTACGTATTTTCCCAGTTTTCTTTTTGTTGGGATTCGATACTTTTGATTCGTTATAGTTTTGCTTGTTTCGCATTGGATTCTTTTGTTTACTGTTTCGTTTCTTTTAGGTTCGTATACACAAATTTTCGTGATGGGTTTTTCACCTGTGTTTTCAATTAATATTTCTTCTTCGTTTGCCGCATTTGATTCTATGGTTATTATTACTGCTTTACTTTCTCTGATCTGGCGTTGGTACGGTTCCTCTTTTGTTTCTTTTTCCGGACGTTTTGTCGTAATTGCTTCTAGTAACTTTCTTGTTATTGATTTCCAGTAATCATCTCTTCCTCTCTGAACGTGTACTATATACTTTCCACGTTTTCTTTTAGTTGGGATGTGGTATTTTTGATTTTTGATATCTTCATTTGATTGACATTTGATTCTTTCATTTATCGTTCCGTTCTTTTTAGTTTCGAATATACAAACTTTTGTAATGGGTTCTTTGCCCATATTTTCGACTATTATCTCTTCTCCACTCTTTGGGTTTGATTCCACTTTTATTATTATTTCTTTATTTTCTCGTGCTCGACGTTGATAAGGCTCTTCTTTTGGTGTTGTGCGTTTTTCTCCCAGGGTTTTGGCCAATGTGCAAGTTATTATTATATCATTGTTGGCACATATTATATATTCCGCATTTCCTTCTAGACTATCCCATTCGCATTTCTTTCCCGCTTTCATATTCATTTTCCAACAATCGATAATTTTGTTTTGTATACATACTTGTTCAATTGTTTCTATTCCTCTGTTTATTATTCGTAATTTGCCTATCCCTGGCTCTACTTGGATTTTTACGTGTCTATCTTTTGTAGCATCTCTACATACGTCTTTGGTGGTTTGACATGATGATGAGTTTTCGGATCGTATTTCCATCTTTCCTGGTTTTCCTATTGAATCGAATTGACAACTTATGCTTGTATTCATTGTCAGTTGTAAGCATATTCCTTTGCTCGAAATTCCTTTATCGTTTATTGTTCGTATTCTGAACGATCTCATTTCCTTCGTGATATTTTCGTCAGCTTCCGTTAACTTGATGGACGTAATCAATATCATTATTTTTTGTAGCAGGGTCGGTCGGTTTTGATTTTTCCTTTGTTGTAATAACATTATTCCTTTGTTTCGTTTTCCCTCGTTATTACTGTTGTTCGTTTCTTGACATTCCTCGTTGGATGCTTCCTTTTTCTCTTGTTTGGATTCGTTTTCGTTTCTAATATTTTGATCATCTTGGTTTTCGCTGCTGTCACCACCTCCAATGGATGCTTCCTTTTTCTCTTGTTTGGATTCGTTTTCGTTTCTAATATTTTGATCATCTTGGTTTTCGCTGCTGTCACCATCCTGATCTCTTCGTGCGCATCATCCTTCTCCATTATCCGGGATTTCCTTTGAAATGTCGTCCTCGACATTTATTATTTCAATTATTTCCTCGTATACTTTTATTATTCTTGCTTTTATGTCGTCCATCTCTTTTATCTCTTGTTTACTCGCTTGAAATCTTATTTGCTTTCGATGCCATCTGTGTACTATCATCAATAACTGTTCCTTTCTATCTCCAATTCGTATTGTTTCTTTTGGATGATTGGTGAATTTCAGTCCTTCCCATTTCAACATTGCTTTTATCGTTTTTGGAAATGGGTAGTGAGCATATATTGTTTCTTTTAATAGAACGTTTCTGTTTCTTACCATATAGTTTAAATCGAATACTTTAAGTGGTGAACCCTCGTAGGTCCATTTCATCAGATTGGCTGTTGCTTCGTCTTGTTTGGCGTCGATAGCTTCCCATAGTGTTTGAATTGTTTTGCCCATCATTTCTCTCTCTCTAATTGTCGCGTTACTGGTTATAAATTTTATTGCACTTGCTTGTCTCGATTTCAGTGTATAGTGTAAGTACATTATTTTCTCCATTATCTTTCTCTTTGAACGATTTTGATCCGTTCTTAGTAATTCTTCTCAGACTGTTGTAGAGGCGTCTGCTGCAACTGCGAACATTAGTGTGTTGTCCCTCTTCGTATGGTATATTTGAGCTGTGTCCGCATTTCTGCATAATTAATTATATCCATTATTCGGTGTTTCTATGCTGTACTCATATGTAAAGGTACTTTCCTTCTACATCTGCCATAGTGAATATCATGGGTTACTTTCTTTGATACGATCCATTTTGGTGGACTTCTAGCTTCCTTTGCGTATCCATGGCGATTTTTCCTGCTTGTTTACTATTTCTCATCCATCCTTCCCTTCGACCCATTTCTGGCATAATTTCTCTGATGGCTTTTACTATTAAATCCATTCTTGTCTACATTTATCTTGGTCGCGTTTAGAGTATTTTGGATTCGTCTGGTTGTTCTTCTACAATATTATTTGATGTCGTTCTATTTTTCGACTCATCGTTAGTCCGTTTATAACTCAAGTTGAGTTTGTGATCTGGTTTGCATACCTCGATTTCTGGTTCTCTTGTTATTGTTCTAGGTATCGCTTTACCATCTGCTACGTTTACGTAAATAGGGTCTGGTGAAGTGGATTGGGTTGACCAATTTTAACTGAGCATTGTTCTCGTTACGAATAATCTCGTTAGGTCCTTTACCACTTCTTTGTAATTTTCTGGCCTTACTCCTGGAATAATTTCTGGCGTCGCAATTAATTACCCAGTCTCCAACCTGGAAGTTATGCTCGCGTACGTTCTCGCTTTTTTATCATGATAATTCTATAACTTCTTGATTAATCTAATTCATACCTGCCGTTTCCAGACTCTTGCATTCGCTCTTTGATCCCTGTTACATAATCATCAATCCATTATACTGCGATATCGGTGGTTGATATCTAAATCTATCGGCATGTTACTTCTCTGCCATACACTAATATTGAATGGACTTTCATTTTTGCTGGAATGTTATTGACATCCTAAGGCATAAGGCTAGATTTTATATCTATCCCAATTCCTTTTGGTGCTGCTAGTAAATTTGACATCATTTCAATTAATATGCCGTTGAACCGTTCGGTTTGACCATTTGTTTGTGGATGAAAGGCGATGTTCTCATTTCGCAATCTGAAGAATTTTGTAACTTCTCTATTATTTCGCTCATAAAGTTGGTTCCTTGGTCAGGTTAGGAATCTGTTTGGTGTTCCGTATCTACAGCATATTTCTTCTACTAGGATTCTCGCTATGTTCTGGCTTGATCTGGTATTGCGGATTGCTTCCGGGAATTTTGATATAAATAATCTGTCACTACTAATATTAGATTATTTCCATCGTTGGTTTTCTGGTAGTGTCCTTACTACATCATTGCAAATCATCGTCATTGGTTCTGGTGAAATTGGCATTGGCGTTTTAACGTGCTTCAATTTGCTTCCTGTGTTCCTCGTTGCAACATTTCAGACCCATTCTTTATCCATCTTTCACGTCTTCTCCGATATTTGGCCAGTAATATTTTTGACGTTAATCTTGCTTCCGTCTTTTTCTGAATGTGTCACTCCAAGTTCACATGTTATTGATCATACTTCTTTTTCGTTTCTACTTTCTGGTAAGCACATAAGTCTTTTCTCGCCATCCATTAATATAACCATCCTTTTCCATGGTATATCGATGTCTGTGTTCTCTCCATATGCTCTTTTCAGTTTGCTGTTGTTGTCGAAGATTGTTGATATCATTTGGTTTCCATAAATTCGATTATTGTTTTAACTCCTCGTTCTTCTTTCTGTCATTTTCTCAGTTTTGTAAAACGATTCTTCTGGCGATAATCATGCATATTCGTCTTACATCGTGATCCATTAGTTCCTCAAATTACGAATCTTGACATACATCTGGCCGTTAGCGCCATTGGCTTTTCCCGATTTGATTTATTATGGCGAAATATTCTTGTTAGCTGCATCGCCATCTCATCATCTCTCGAGGCTTCTTGTGTTGGCCCAAACCCCCATTAAAAACCTAAAGGTTGATGATCGGTCGTATATATATCTCGTGACCCCATAATAAATTTTGAATGTTATAGCTTGGATTATCGCTAATGCCTCTTCTTTCAGTCACAGCGTATTCTTTTTCATGTTTCTTGATGTTCGACTATAATACCAAAATTCGTTCTCTTTCTCGTCCGTCCCATTGTCCTAGGATGCCTCCGATGCATATCCGCTTTTGCGTCTGTCGCTAATAAAAACGGTTTCTTAAATCTGGGGTTGCACGGTATTGATGCTTGATATCAGTTTATCTCTGAGTGTTTCAAAGGCTGTTTGCTGTCCTGTCCCATATTAAACGGGGTATCTTTTTTGGTTAAACTCTTGTAGGGTTTCGCAATAGTTGCGTAATTCTGATAACTTTCGATAATTCCACATAAGCTAGGAATTCTTGCACTTGCGTGACTGTCTTTGGTGCAGGGCAATTCTTTACTTTTCGATGTTTCTTGGATCTGTTCTTTGCCTTTGCCGATACAATATGTCCCAAGAAGGTAACCTTTTCCTTTGGCCCAATCGCTTTTAGATGGTTTCCAATTTTAACTCCATTGTCTCAATTCGAACAAATACGTTTTACGATATCTTTTAAATGTTGCTCGAAAGGTGCGTAGAATAATTATAAATTCATTCAATATGATACCATACATTTTTAATGCCATGAGTTACGAAAGTTCATGATCTCTGGAATGAGCTGGGCGTTGGTTTAGTCAAAAGGATTTCTTAAATTGATATAGATCTTTCCGATTGTAAAAGCAGTTTTCCCTCTGTCTTCCTCTTTGACCTTTATCTGCCAGTAACCACTTTTTAAATCTAGCGATGTAAATAAGCTGCTCCCGTGTAACGTTGTTAACATTCATTTATGTCTGGTAACGTGATATGCTATCCGTTTTGTTACTGCGTTGAGCGTCGATAATCTATTACAAGAAACCGTTGTTTCCGTCTTTTTCTTTACCATGACCATGGAATTGCCATGGCGACAACTTGGTTCGATCACTCCTGCGTTCAACATCTTTGGACTTCTTTCTCTACTTCTGGTTTTTGCGCTTCTGCCAATCGATATGGCCGGATTAGTGTTATTGGGTATCAATCTGTTATGGTATCGTATGTTGCGTTACATCGCTTGTACCGCAGATCTAAGCAGATGGCCTGCAAATATGTTCTTTAAATTCCATTAGCAGTTTTTTGTAGTTGTTCTTTCCGTTTTCGTTAGTAGCCTGATCGATTGTCCATAATTCTTCCTCATTTCGCTTCAGTTTTGTTGTTGGAATTCAATGTCCATCATCGTGTTACTTTCCCGTTCTTTCTTTTTCGTAAATGACTTTATTCTTCCTCGTCAAAATTAGTAATGTTGATTGGAATTCACTGTTATCGTTTAACATACACTATTCTCTGGCTAATGGCCAGTTCTTTCTTCTTCTCAAAATTTGTGATTAGGTTCGAAAATCATTTCTCCCCTAGTTTCTTCGTTTACTTTTCACATAGCAAATTCATTTTGTGTGCGCCCGGCACTACTATTTTTTCTGGAGCATCTCACCTCTGATTTCAAGCATAATATTCGTACGGTATCTCTCAGCTCCATTGATCCTAGATCTATTATTTCTCTTTTAATAATTCTTGCATAAGATCTGTTCCAATTATACAGATCTGCACTCCACTCCTGATAACTGCTAAATACGTATTATTTTTACATTCTTATATTCGATTATTGACCAGATTTTTCCGATGGACTGCGACTAATTTCTTTACTGCAAGTTATTACATCCATGTAGCTTCTTCTATACATGGCCACAATCTCCGGTATTTATCCATTTATTGCTGAGATGTTGCTCCGCGTATCGATCATTGCTTTAATCTCTACTCCATTTATCTCTATGGGTACCGTTAGTGTTGGTCCAGCTAATGTTTGTAACATAGCTATAGTTCGAGTTTCTGGATCTTGATCTACACTTCTTGATCTTTGGCTTGCGTTCATTGGTACTAAGTCTGCCCAATTTGGTTCGTATGGTACGGATAAAATATTTTCGTTAATGTTGTTGATCTTGGTGTCGGTACGTTTCGTTCTATATTTTGTTTTTTCTTATAGACATTCATATACTGGTGGTTACGTGGATTGATTATAATGTCCACTAGTTTGGTCTTTCGATTTCCCATTGTTTGAGTTCTCTTGAGTTGCATCTGTTGTTCCTCCTTGATTTCTCATTGTCGCTGTTATTACTGCTTCCATCTCTGAAATTTATCCATCGTTTCCAGTTACTCGTTTTCTGTCGCTTCATTCTGGTTTTCTCGGCTTCTAGTTCTCATTATCTTTAAATTTTCGTCCGACTTCTTCATCGTACCTTCATTTTAGTTAGAATTCCTACTATAGTCTTTTATCTTGTGAATATCTTTGATGTCCATGTACACCATTGGTTTAGCTAAGAATGGTAAAATCCAATTGCTTTTCAGTTGATTTTCCTTTCTCTTTTGTAGATATCGAACATGCTACATTTGTCAAAGATTACTCTTTACGATTTGAATGATAAGGATTATCCCTAAAAATTCCCTGCCATCATTTGTCCGAAGATTAAGATTCCCCACATGGCTTTCATCAATTTTGCTGTAGGCATGTTGAAAATGATCTGTGATAATAAAGTTCGTAGTTGGGGTCTTCTCTCCATAAGTTGTTACCTCCCGTTTATCGTTACAATATTAGATAGTATGCTTGCTGGGCTGCGAATAATAAATGTTTCTCTGGCTCGTTCCAGATCTTTTCGTTTGGTTATATTCCACTACTGTGATATATCAAATGGTTTGAATTTGCTTCGCTGGCCAATTCTGTTAATCCAAATATTTTTGGTGGTGCTACTATTACTCGGGTTGGAAATTGTAACCAACTTCCATCTCTTATTTCGAATAATGGTCCATATACGTTACTGCAACTAAACATATTAGGTACGAATTTTTCTGGATTTATCATCCTTGTTACTGGTTGAGCGAATCTGATTTTTCCTTTATGCATTATTTCTAATTCATTTATGCATTTATCTCTTGGAATTGTTGAATTCTCTGGCGTTTTTGCAATTGTCTTTTCACATTTGTATGTATACATAACTTCTCCAACGATTCTTCCAAAATATCCCTCTTGGAGTGGTAATAGCGGGATTGCATTATCTGGATTCGTGATTGCCATTGCCAATTTTGTTTTTAATATTTCTCTGTTCAGATACAATCATTTTTAACTAAATCGTAGTATATTTTCTCTGTTGATGCCAATCCTTTATGATATAGGAAATCCATCTTGTTATTTATATAGAGATATAGTTTCACATCTTTGGGGTCTATTTGCGCTTTTGCGTTCGGTATTGCTGTTCGTGATAAAAATATTCCTTTATAATTTGTACTAGCTACCATTTCGTCACATTTACTCACCATTCGTCCCTTTTATAAATCTCATTCCGATGGGGTATCAGTTGATATTACCTACTGTGGTGTGACCTCTGAATTAATCCGGATTATCGTGTGATCGTTGGTTTTTCCGATTCTTCCGGTTCTCCGCAATTAATCTTAGTGCGCTCTTTGCTGTTAGTTTCTGTTTCCACTTGCACTCCGTCCTTGCACTTCGTCAAATATTGCGCTTTTCAATAAGGTGAGTTCTACAAGTTCTGGTATCGGCGTGATATTACGATCGTTGACATTCCCGTATTACATTGATCTATCTGTGTAGACATTGGGATACTTTTTTCATCGCTTGTGTGTCCGGATCAAAATATCCTTGATATTCTCTATTTACTTGATAGCTTTCAATCACTACTACTCCTTTACTTAATTGATTTAATAGGGTGTACTCTCCTCCTTACACGTTCCATCTCCAGCCGTTATATCTTCCCGCAGCGTTATACTCGGGTAGTTTTTATTTTCTTCTCTCAGCTGCTACATTTACTCTCGTCCTAAGCTTTGAGATGCGTCCTGTCGTGATCCTTCTTCACATTCGTTCCGCGTGTTTACTGATACTACTGTTTTTCCGTTTCCGGCTTCTATAATTGTTGAATGCGATGATGTCCCAATGACAATGCTACGATTTTCCTTGTTTGACATTCTTTGATTTCGTTTATGAAATCTACTTCTTGATATACGTTATATGATGCTGCTGTTGCTGTGTCTGTAATTTACCGGTTTGCTGCTTGCACTCTTCCGTTTCTTTTTAGTAGTATTTATCACCATCTTTATGTTATCACAATATAATATACTTACAAAACGGTTCTACTCCTTTTACGCCATCATCACATATGAGTTATTGTAGTGATTATCGCATCATTTCCCTTTCTGGCTGTTCTGCGATCGCGCTTAATTGTTGTTTCGAATCCGTTAATAACTCTTTCAACTTTGTCTGATTATTTTCAGTGGTCTTCTTTACTCACCAGATTTATAAAAGGCTTGCATCCACCTTGAGTCCATGATCATTCCTTTTTCCATGTTTCGTTTCTTGTTTTCTCTCAGATTGTTTTACTTATAGGTTGATCTGTTCATTTTGAACTTGGCGGTTTTTCTTGTTATCGTTCTCCAATGCTCATGAGTTCCCTTTTGATATTTATTACGTTATTTTCCCAGTTTTCTTTTTGTTGGGATTCGATACTTTTGATTCGTTATAGTTTTGCTTGTTTCGCATTGGATTCTTTTTGTTTACTGTTTCGTTTCTTTTAGGTTCGTATACACAAATTTTCGTGATGGGTTTTTCACCTGTGTTTTTCAATTAATATTTCTTCTTCGTTTGCCGCATTTGATTCTATGGTTATTATTACTGTACTGCTTTACTTTCTCTGATCTGGCGTTGGTACGGTTCCTCTTTTGTTTCTTTTTCCGGACGTTTTGTCGTAATTGCTTCTAGTAACTTTCTTGTTATTGATTTCCAGTAATCATCTCTTCCTCTCTGAACGTGTACTTATATACTTTCCACGTTTTTTTTAGTTGGGATGTGGTATTTGTGATTTTTGATATCTTCATTTGATTGACATTTGATTCTTTCATTTATCGTTCCGTTCTTTTTAGTTTCGAATATACAAACTTTTGTAATGGGTTCTTTGCCCATATTTCGACTATTATCTCTTCTCCACTCTTTGGGTTTGATTCCACTTTTATTATTATTTCTTTATTTTCTCGTGCTCGACGTTGATAAGGCTCTTCTTTTGGTGTGTGCGTTTTTCTCCCAGGGTTTTGGCAATGTGCAAGTTATTATTATATCATTGTTGGCACATATTATATATTCCGCATATTCCTTCTAGACTATCCCATTCGCATTTCTTTCCCGCTTTCATATTCATTTTCCAACAATCGATAATTTTTGTTTTGTATACATACTTGTTCAATGTTTCTATTCCTCTGTTTATTATTCGTAATTTGGCCTATCCCTGGCTCTACTTGGATTTTTACGTGTCTATCTTTTGTAGACATCTCTACATACGTCTTTGGTGGTTTGACATGATGATGAGTTTTCGGATCGTATTTCCATCTTTCCTGGTTTTCCTATTGAATCGAGATTGACAACTTATGCTTGTATTCATTGTCAGTTGTAAGCATTATTCCTTTGCTCGAAATTCCTTTATCGTTTATTGTTCGTATTCTGAACGATCTCATTTCCTTCGTGATATTTTCGTCAGCTTCCGTTAACTTGATGGACGTAATCAATATCATTATTTTTTGTAGGCAGGTCGGTCGGTTTTGATTTTTCCTTTGTTGTAATAACATTATTCCTTTGTTTCGTTTTCCCTCGTTTTACTTTGTTGTTCTTTGACGATTCTCCGTTGGATGCTTCCTTTTTCTCTTGTTTGGGATTCGTTTTTCGTTTCTAAATTTGCATCTTGATCACTTGGTTTTGCTGCTGTCCACCACTCCTTCTCCATTATTTCCATCCGGGATTTCCTTTGAAATGTCGTCCTCGACATTTATTATTTCAATTATTTCCTCGTATACTTTTATTATTCTTGCTTTTATGTCGTCCATCTCTTTTATCTCTTGTTTACTCGCTTGAAATCTTATTTGCTTTCGATGCCATCTGTGTACTATCATCAATAACTGTTCCTTTCTATCTCCAATTCGTATTGTTTCTTTTGGATGATTGGTGAATTTCAGTCCTTCCCATTTCAACATTGCTTTTATCGTTTTTGGAAATGGGTAGTGAGCATATATTGTTTCTTTTAATAGAACGTTTCTGTTTCTTACCATATAGTTTTAAATCGAATACTTTAAGTGGTGAACCCTCGTAGGTCCATTTCATCAGATTGGCTGTTGCTTCGTCTTGGTTTGGCGTCGATAGCTTCCCAAAGGTTTGAATTGTTTTGCCCATCATTTCTCTCTTCTAATTGTCGCGTTACTGGTTATAGAATTTTATTGCACTTTGCTTGTCTCGATTTCAGTGTATAGTGTAGTACATTATTTTCTCCATTATCTTTCTCTTTGAACGATGATCCGGTTCTTAGTAATTCTCTCAGAACTGTTGTAGAGGCGTCTGCTGCAACTGCGAACATAGTGGTGTTTGTCCCTCTCGTTTGGTATATTTGAGCTGTGTCCGCATTTCTGCATAAATTGAATTATATCCATTATTCGTTGAGTGTTTCTATGCTGTACTGCAATAGTAAAGGTACATTTCCTTCTACATCTGCCATAGTGAATATCATGGGTATACTTTCTTTGATACGATCCATTTCTGGTGGACTTCTAGCTCCTTTGGCGTAATCATGGCGATTTTCCCTGCTTTGTTTACTATTCTCATCCATCCTTTCCCTTCGACCCATTCTGCGCATAATTTCTCTGATGGCTTTTACTATTAAATCCATCTTGTCTACATTATCTTGGGTCGCGTTTAGAGTTCATTTTGGATTCGTCTGGTTTAGGTTCTTCTACAATATTATTTGATGTCGTTTCTATTTTTCGACTCATCGTTAGTCCGTTTATACTCAACTGTTGAGTTTGTGATTTGGTTTGCATACCTCGATTTTCTGGTTCTTGTTATTGTTCTAGTATCGCTTTACATCTGCTTACGTTTACGTAATATGGTCTGGTGAGTGGATTGTTGACCAATTTAACTCGAGCATTGTTCTCGTTTACGTACATAATCTCGTAAGGTCCTTTACCACATCTTTGTAATTTTCTGGCTACTCCTGGAATAATTTCTGGCGTCGCAATTATTACCCAGTCTCCACCTGGAAGTTATGCTCGCGTACGTCTCGTTTTTATCATGTATATAATTCTTTATAACTTTCTTGATTGATCTAATATTCATACCTGCCGTTTTCCAGATCTCTTGCATTCGCTCTTTGAATCCTGTTACATAATCGTCAATTTCCATATACTGCGATATCGGTGGTTGATATTCTAAATCTATCGGCATGTTACATTCTCTGCCATACATTAATTTGAATGGACTCATTTTTGTTGCTGAATGTATTGACATCTATAGGCGATAAGGCATAGATTTATATATCTATCCCAATCCTTTTGGTGTCTGCTTACGTAATTGACATCATTTCAATTAATATGCCGTTGAACCGTTCGTTTGACCATTTGTTTGGATGATAAGGCGATGTTTCTCAATTTCGCAATTCTGAAGTAATTTGTAACTTCCTCTATTATTTCGCTCATAAAGTTGGTTCCTTGGTCAGTTAGAATCTGTTTAGGTGTTCCGTATCTACAGCATATTTCTTCTACTAGGATTCTCGCTTTGTTCTGGCTTTTTGATCTGGTTTGCGAATGCTTCGGGAATTTTGATAAATAATCTGTCACTACTAATATGTAGATATTTCCATCGTTGGTTTCTGGTAGTGGTCCTACTACATCCATTGCAATCATCGTCATTGGGTTGCTGGTGGAATTGGCATTGGCTTTAACGGTGCTTTCAATTTGCTTCCTGTGCTTTTCCTCGTTGCACATATCAGACAATTCTTTATCCATCCTTCACGTCTTCTGCGATTTGGCCAGTAATATTTTTGACGTAATCTTGCTTCCGTCTTTTTTGCTGACATGTGTCCTCCAAGTTTTCCATCATGGTATTGCATAATACTCTTTTCGTCTACTTTCTGGTAAGCACATAAGTCTTTTCTCGCCATCCATTAATAATAACCATCTTCTCCATGGTATATCGATGTCTGTGTTTCCCATATGCTCTTTCAGTTTGCTGTTGTTGTCGAAGATTTTCATATCATTGGTTTCCATAAATTCGATTATTGTTTTTAACTCCTCGTCTTCTTTCTGCTCATTTCTCAGTTTTGTAAAATCGATATCTTCTGCGTATAATCAATGCATATTCGTCTTACATCGTGATCCATTAGTTCCTCAAATACGAATCTTGACATACAATCTGCGTTAGCGTTGCTTTTCCCGATTTGAATTTTATATATGGCGAATATTCTTGTAGCTGCATCGCCCATCTCATCAATCTTACTCGAGGCTTCTTTGTGTTGGCCCAACCATACTAATGGTTGATGATCGGTCGTGATATATATCTCGTGACCCCATATAAATATTTGAAATGTTTAATAGCTTGGATTATCGCTAATGCCTCTCTTTCAGTCACAGAGTAATTCTTTTCATGTTTCTTGAATGTTCGACTATAATATCCAATAACTCGTTCTCTTTCTCGTCTCCCATTGTCTAGGACTGCTCCCGATGCATATCCGCTTGCGTCTGTCCATAATAAAAACGGTTTCTTAAAATCTGGTGCACGAGTATTGGTGCTGATATCAGTTTATCTCTGAGTGTTTCAAAGGCTGTTTGCTGTTCCTTTTCCCATATAAACGGGGTATCTTTTTTGGTTAACTCTTGTATGGGTTTCGCAATAGTTGCGTAATTCTTGATGAACTTCGATAATACTCCACATAAGCCTAGGAATTCTTGCACTTGCGTGACTGTCTTTGTGCAGGGCAATCTTTATCTTTTCGATGTTTCTTGATCTGGTTCTTTGCCTTTTGCCGATACAATATGTCCAAGAAGGTAACTTTTTCCTTTGCCCAATCGCATTTAGATGGTTTCAATTTTAACTTCCATTGTCTCAATCGAACAAATACGTTACGGATATTCTTTTAAATGTTGCTCGAAGGTGCTAGAATAAATTAATAAATCATCAAATATATACCATACATTGTTTAATGCCATGAGTTACGAAGTTCATGCATCTCTGGAATGAGGCTGGGGCGTTGGTTAGTCAAAAGGCATTTTCTTAAATTGATATAGATCTTTTCCGATTGTAAAAGCAGTTTTCTCTCTGTCTTCCTCTTTGACCTTTATCTGCCAGTAACCACTTTTTAAATCTAGCGATGTAAAATAAGCTGCTCCGTGTACGTTTTGTAACATTTTCATTTATGTCTGGTAACGGATTATGTATCCCGTTTTGTTACTGCGTTGAGTCGTCGATAATCTATACAGAACGTTGTGTTCGTCTTTTTTCTTTACCATGACCACTGGGAATTGCCATGGCGAGCAACTTGGTCGATCACTCCTGCGTCCAACATCTTTTGACTTCTTTCTCTACTTCTGGTTTTTGCGTTCTGCCAATCGATATGGCCGTAGTGTTATTGGGGTATCATCTGTTAATGGTATCGTATGTTGCGTACATCGCTTGTACCGAGATCTAAGTCAGATGCTGCAAATATGTCTTTAAATTCCATTAGCAGTTTTTGTAGTTGTTCTTTCTCGTTTTCGTTTAGTAGCTGACTGTCGATTGTCCATAATTCTTCTCATTTTCCTCAGTTTTTTGTGTTGGAAGTTCAATGTCCATCATCGGTGTTAACTTTCCAGTCTTTCGTTTTCGTAAATGACTTTATCTTCCTCGTCAAAATTAGTAATGTTGATTGGAATTTCACTGTTATCGTTTACATACACTATTTCTCTGGCTAATGGCAGTTCTTTCTTCTTCTCAAATTTGTGATTAGGTTCGAAATCATTTCCCCTAGTTTCTTCGTTTACTTCACATAGCAAATCATTTGTTGCGCCCTGGCACTACTATTTTTTCTGGCATCTCACCTCTGATTTCAGCATACATATTCGTCGTTTTATCTCTCAGCTCCATTGATCCTAGATCTATTATTATCTCTTTTATAATTCTGGCATAAGATCTGTTCCAATATACAGTCTGCACTCAATCTCCTGATAACTGCTAAATACGTATTGATTTTACATTCTTATTTCGATTATTGACCAGATTTTCCGATGACTGCGACTGATTCTTTACTGCAAGTTATCTACATCCATGTTAGCTTCTTCTATACATGGCACAATCTTCGGGTATTTTATCCATTTTTATTGCTGAGAGATGTTTGCTCCGGTATCGATCATTGCTTTAATCTCTACTCTCATTTATCTCTATGGTACCGTTAGTGTTGGTCCAGCTAATGTTTGTAACATAGCTATGGTTCGAGTTTCTGGATCTTGATCTACACTTCTTGATCTTTGGCTGTTCTTGGAGTTGTTGCTGTCTTCCCATCTGTGGGTTCATTTCCTTGCTCTCTGATTGGATTACGGTAATCCTCATACCCTTTCATTGTTAATATCATGTTTTGTTTAAAAGCCATGCTAAATAGCTCGTCGTAATTCCCTTATTCCCACTCTGTGAAGACACTGATATGGCGTTGCCCGTTGCATTCCATCCCATTTGGATATAGTTCTAATGCCCAATTTGTATCATTTTCCCAACTGTATATTGGTGGCTGTCTAAAAATCTCTGTGTTCGTCTTTTGCTCTCTGAAGCTCTCTGCGAAATTCGGTTATTTCCCATATAATATGTGGCTGTAGTGATGTTTCTGCTATTAGAACTGTTGGTTTCAGTTCCTTTATGCTGTTGGTTCATCGTTGATTTCTTTTTCCATTTCGACATTTCTGTGAGTGTTGTCTCTTGGCTTCTCTCGAAATTCTTCTTCTGGATTCTAATATTTCTCTTATTATTGCTTTTTTGTGCATCATTTTCTGTTCGTAGGCTTTCTTTATTGCCCATGCCAACATCCTATCGTTCATTATGATTTCGGCATGCTCCGATACTATTTTTCTATCATGTGCTTTTGCATTTCCTGCGATTGGTAATTGTGCTCGGCAGTTTGAATAGTTCGTAACGGACATTTGACTGTTTGCCATGCATTCGTCCAATGTTTCTTTAATTTGACTTTGACTCCTCCTGTCGCAGTTATTTTCGCATTACCCTTCGTATAATCACATATTTTTCCTCTTTTGGATTCCGGTGTTCCCATCTCTATTTTGTATCCATTTCGTCGATAACTCCACAAGAATTCGCATTTCATCTTCTCTCTTGGTACCACACTTGGTGAATTTCTTTCATCGTCTTTTCGTTATGAGTTGTTTGAACATTTCCGCATAATATCTCGTATATTCGCATTCATTTTGTTGTGACTTTCTGGCTTCCTTCATAAGTCCTTTCCATTCCACATCTTTTACTCGGCATGAACTAATAGATGTGATTTCTTTGTTGGTGGCTTATCCTTTTGTAGGATCTTCATCTCTTTCGACGTTTCGTCGCATCCAGAAGGCATTTTTCTGTTTTTGTTTCTATCACTCTACTCGTACAGTCCGTACCATATTCTGCATCGCATTTCGTTGTCTCGCCCAGATCAATAGTTCTTTACATTTACAACATTGCATCTTTCTTTTATATCGTTCACCACTTAATTCTATTTTTCATTATTTCGTCTCGTTATCTTGGATGGATTCTCGCTTCCTCTATTCCTCTCGATAATTGTCTGCACATCTACAAAAATTTTCTGATTACTCGACGTTGCTTTACTTCTTCGTTTTATTTATAGCATCATTTACACGTACCGCTTTATTTTTACTCTTACTGTTGAATCCGGTTCAGGGGTGAATTCCTGGCATTGATGCTATCCAGTCCACCCAACTGCTGGATCTACGTTGCTGTGGGTTTTGTTACGTAGTTCTTCTAATTTCTCAGCTTGCATTCTACTTGATCTGTTAATTGTTCATTCATTCTCTGCAGTTGTAGTATAGTTCTTTGTTGCTCTTCTAGTCCATGGCTTGTTGTAGACCTCTGTTTACGCTTTTCCGTAATACTAGGTGATATTTGTCCACTGAGTTTGCGGCCATTTGTTCGTTATAAATGTCATTTAATTTCACATTGTTCGTCTCCACGTTGTCCTCGACTCCTGGATCTTGGTATATTCCTTGATTTAATTCTTACGATCTCTATAGGGTTACATTGGGCAGCTTGCTGTTGTTGTATTACTTCTACGAATGGTGGTATTCTCACTTGAATTTTGTTGATTCACGTTATTCGTTATCCATCTGTTGGTTATAAGTTACATTCAGTAATTCGTCGCATTCATTCTTTGGCTTACTACTTCGACACATTTTGACAATATTTATATATTATACATACTATTACTGCTATTATACTACATAATTTTTTTACACTATATACAACGTCTCTTTCTTGTTTTACACCATCGTCTCGGGGACCTCATACGCAAGGTCCGTAATCCCCATATTCTCATTCATTATCTGCTATATAATCAGATTCGTTTGACCATTGTTGTGCTTCGATAATGTGCGGTTCTTTTAACCAGAGTCCGCTTTGTACTGAATTTCCTATATTTCATATTCCTCGGTTTTCTCTGCATCGTATGTACCTAATTCGATATCATTAATTGAATTTTTCTCACTGGCTGGCCATAACCTCTCTTCGTTGGTTCTTTCTCATTTGGTAGTTCTCACTAATTGAATTATTATCAGCATTACTACGCTGCTTACTATTGCTGTTGTTATCCAGATCATTTTAATCATGTAGTTCTTTTCGTTAGGCTGTACAGTCGTATTTTCTCTTGCATTGTTGTCTCCATCATTATTCTCTTTTTGCACACAATTTTTTAAGTGCTTTCTGGAGTTGTAATGCTTCGTGGATTGAAAGGTGGCTGTCGTCCATTATCATTCCTTTTTTTCCATGTTTCGTTTCTTGGTTGCTCTTCAGATTGTTTTTTATAGGGTTGATCTGTTGCATTTGACTTGGGCGGTTTTCTTGTTATCGTTCTCCCAATGCTCATGAGTTCCCTTTTGGATATTATTACGTATTTTCCCAGTTTTCTTTTTGTTGCGGATTCGATTGACTTTGATTCGTATAGTTTTGCTTGTTTCGCATTGGATTCTTTTGTTTATTTACTGTTTCGTTTCTTTTAGGTTCGTATTACACAATGTCCCACTGGATGGGTTTTTCACCTTGTGTTCAATAATTTTCTTCTTCGTTTGCCGGCATGATTCTAGGGTTATTATTACTGCTTTACTTTCTCTGATCTTCGTTGGTACGGTTCCTCTTTTGTTTCTTTTTCCGGACGTTTGTCGTAATTGCTTCTAGTAACTTTCTTTTATTGATTTCAAGTTAATCATCTCTTCCCTCTCTGAACGTGTACCTATATACTTTCCACGTTTTTCTTTTTAGTTTGGGATGTCCGTGTATTTTTGATTTTTGATATCTTCATTGTTGACATTGATTCTTTATTGTAATATACGTTCCGTTTCTTTTTAGTTTCGAATATACAAACTTTGTAATGGTTCTTTTGCCCATTATTTTCGACTATTATCTCTTCTCCACTCTTATGGGTTTGATTCCACTTTATTATATTTCTGATTTTCTCGTGCTCGAAACGTTGTATAAGGCTCTTCTTTTTGTGTTGTTGCGTTTTTTCTCCCAGGGTTTGTGCCAACAATGTGCAAGTCATTATTATATTCATTGTTGCACATTATTATATATTCCGGCATTTCCTTCTAGACTATCCCATTCGCATTTCTTCCCGCTTTTCATATTCATTTTCCAACAATCGCATAATTTTGTTTTGTATACACATACTTGTTCAATTGTTTCTATTCCTCTGTTTATTATTCGTAATTGCTATCCCTGAGCTCTACTTGGATTTTTACGTGTCTATCTTTTGTTAGCATCTCTACATACGTCTTTGATGGTTTAACATTGATGATGAGGTTTCGGATCGTATTCCATCTTTCCCTTTTTTCCTATTGAATCGAATTGACAACTTATGCTTTGTATTCATGTCGTTGTAAGCATATTCCTTTTGCTCGAAATTCCTTTATACGTTTCATTGTCGTATTCTGAAACGATCTCATTTCCTTCGTGATATTTTCGTCACTTCCGGTTAACTTGATGGACGTAATCAATATCATTATTTTTTGTAGCAGGCGTCGGGTCGCGTTTTTGATTGTTCCTTTGTTGTAATAACATTATTCCTTTGTTTTGTTTTTTTCTTCGTTGTTGTTGTTGTTCGATTACTTGCCGTTCCTGTTGGATATTCCTTTCCTTCTGTTGTGCGGATGTTATTTCTCGTCCTCTAGCATTGTGTGTCTATATTTATCATCTTCGTTTTTGCTGTTGTCACCACCCTCCGTGGTTCTTCCATTATTGATTTCATCAGTTTTCCTTTGAAATGTCGGTCCTCGACATTTATCTATTCAATTATTTCCCGTTTATACCCTTTATTATTCTTGCTTTTATGTCGTCCATCTCTTTTATCTCTTGTTTACTCGCTTGAAATCTTATTTGCTTTCGATGCCATCTGTGTACTATCATCAATAACTGTTCCTTTCTATCTCCATTCGTATTGTTTCTTTTGGATGATTGGTGAATTTCAGTCCTTCCCATTTCAACATTGCTTTTATCGTTTTTGGAAATGGGTAGTGAGCATATATTGTTTCTTTTAATAGAACGTTTCTGTTTCTTACCATATAGTTTAATCGAATACTTTATTAGTGAACCCTCGCTAGGTCCATCACAGAGGCGGCCGCTTGTTTGCGTCGATAGCTCATAGTGTTTGAATGGTGCCATCATTTCTCTCTCTCTAATTGTCGCGTTACTGGTTATAATTTTATTGCACTTGCTTGTCTCGATTTCAGTGCATAGTGTAGTACATTATTTTCTCCATTATCTTTCTCTTTGAACGATGATCCGGTTCTTAGTAATTCTCTCAGAACTGTTGTAGAAGCATCTGCTGCAACTGCGAACATTAGTGGTGTTTGTCCCTCTTCGTTTGGTATATTTGAGCTGTGTCCGCATTTCTGCAAATGAATATCCATTATTCGTGAGTGCTATGCTCTGCAATATGTAAAGGTACATTTCCTTCTTTACATCTGCATAGTGAATTATGAGGGTATACTTCCTTTTGATACGATCCATTTCTGGTGACTTCTAGCTCCTTTGGCGTTAATCCAAATTGGCCCGAATTTTCCCTGCTTGTTTACTTTTCTCTCCTCCTTTTCCCTTCGACCCATCTCTGCATATTTCTGCTGATGGCTTTTACTATTAAATCCATCTTGCTCTAACATTATCTTGGATGCGTTTTTAGATCATTTTTGGATTCGTCTGGTTTAGGTTCCTTCTACAATATTATTTTGATGTCGTTTCTATTTTTCGACTATCGTTAGTCCGTTTATTACTCAACTTGTGGTTTGTGATCTTGGTTTGCATACCTCGATTTTCTGGTCTCTTGTATGTTCTAGTTATTGCTTTTACATCTGCTTACGTTTACGTAATTAGGCTGGTGAGTGGATTGTTGGACCAATTTAACTCGAGCATGTTCTCGGTTTACTACATATCTCGTAGGTCCTTTACCACATCTTTGTAATTTTTGGCTTACTCCTGGGAATCATTTCTGGGGTCGCCAATTATTTACCCAGTCTTCCAACCTGAAGTTATGCTCACGCACATCTCGCTTTTTATCATGTAATTCTTTGTAATTTCTTGATTAAATCTAATATTCATACCTGCCGTTTTCCAGATCTCTTGCATTCGCTCTTTGAATCCTGTTACATAATCATCAATTTCCATATACTGCGATATCGGTGGTTGATATTCTAAGTCTATTCGCATGTTACATTCTCTGCCGTACATTATTCTGAATGACTCATTTCTGAATTGTATTGACATCCTATGGCCATAAGCATGATTTATATATCTATCCCAATCTTTTGGTGTCTTGCTACGTAATTTGACATCATTTCAATAATATGCCGGGTTGACCGTTCGGTTTGACCATTTGTTTGTGGATGATAAGGCGATGTTCTCAATTTCGCAATTCTGAAGTAATTTGTAACTTCCTCTATTATTTCGCTCATAAAGTTGGTTCCTTGGTCAGTTAGAATCTGTTTAGGTGTTCCGTATCTACAGCATATTTCTTCTACTAGGATTCTCGCTATTGTTCTGGCTTTTTGATCTGGTATTGCGAATGCTTCCGGGAATTTTGATAAATAATCTGTCCACTACTAATATGTAGATATTTCCATCGTTGGTTTCTGGTACGTGTCCTACTACATCCATGGCAATCATCGTCATTGGTCATGTGGAATTGGCATTGGCTTTAACGGTGCTTTCAATTTGCTTCCTGTGAGCTTTTCCTTCGTTGCACATATCAGACAATTCTTTATCCATCCTTTCACGTCTCTCCGCATATTTGGCCAGTAATATTTTTGACGTAATCTTGCCTTCCGTCTTTTTGCTGACATGTGTTCCTCCCAAGTTTCATTCATGGTATTGCATCAATATTCTTTTCGTCTTACTTTCTGGTAAGCACATAAGTCTTTCTCGCCATCCATTATAATAAACCATCCTTCTCCATGGTATATCGATGTCTGTGTTTCTCCATATGCTCTTCGTTTGCTGTGTTGTCGGAAGGATTTTCATTATCATTGGTTCCATAATTTCGATTATTGTTTTTAACTCCTCGTCTTCTTTCTGCTCATTCTTCAGTTTTGTAAAATCGATATCTTCTGCCGATTAATCATGCATATTCGTCTTACATCGTGATCTTAGTTCCTCAAATTACGAATCTTGACATACAATCTGCGTTAGCGTTTGGCTTTTCCCGATTTGAATTTATATATGGCGAAATATTCTTGTTAAGCTGCATCGCCCATCTCATCAATCTACTCGAGGCTTTCTTTGTGTTGGCAACCTACTAATGTTGATGATCGGTTCGTGATATATATCTCGTGAACCCATAATAAATATTTGATGTTTAATAGCTTGGATTATCGCTAAATTGCTCTCTTTCAGTCACAAGAGTATTATTTTCATGTTTCTTGATTTCGGACTATTAATATCCATAACTCGTTCTCTTTTCTCGTCGTCCATCTGTCCTAGGACTGCTCCGATGCATATCGCTTGCGTCTGTCGCTAATAAAAAACGGTTTCTTAAATCTGGGTTGCACGGAGTAGTCGGTGCTGATATCAGTTTATCTCTGAGTGTTTTTCAAAAAGGCTGTTTGCTTTGTTCCCTTTCCCATATAAAGGGGTATCTTTTTTGGTAACTCTTGTAATGGGTTTCGCATAGTTGCGTAATTCTTGAGAACTTTCGATAATATCCAACATAAGCCTAGGAATCTTTGCACTTGCGTGACTGTCTTTGGTGCAGGGGCATTCTGTATCTTTTCGATGTTTCTTGGATCTTCGTTCTTTGCCTTTGCCGATAACAATATGTCCCAAGAGGTAACTTTTTCCTTTGACCCGATCCTCATTTAGATGTTTCAATTTAACTTCCATTGTCTCAATCGAAAAATCGTACGGATATCTTTTAATGTGCTCGAGGTGCTAGAATAAATTAATAATCTTCAATATTACCATACATTGTTAATGCCCATTGAGTTACGGAAGTTTCATGCCATCTCCTGGAATGAGCTGGGGCGTTGGGTTAGTCCAAAATGGCATTTCTTAAAATTGATATAGATCTTTTCGATGGTAAACAGCAGTTCTCTCTGTCTTCCTCTTTGACCTTTATCTTGCCGTAACCACTTTTTAAATCTAGCGATGCAAATAAGCTGCTCCGTGTAACTTTGTAACATTCATTTATGTCTGGTAACGGATATGTATCCCGTTTTGTTACTGGCGTTGAGTCGTCGATAATTCTATACAGAAACCGTTGTGTTCCGTTCTTTTCCTTTACATGACCACTGGGGAATTGCCATGGCGAGCAACTTGGTTCGCATCACTCCTGCTCCACATCTTTGACTTCTTTTCTCTATTCTGGTTTTGGGCTTCTGCAATCGATTGGCCGTAGTGTTATTGGGGTATCATCTGTTAATTGGTATCGTATGTGCGTTACATCGCTTGTACCGATGATCTAAGTCAGATGCTGCCAAATATGTCTTTAAATTCCATAGCAGTTTTTTGTAGTTGTCTTTCTCGTTTTTCGTTTAGTAGCTGACTTGTCGATTGTTCCATATTCTTCCTCATTTCCTTTCAGTTTTTGTTGTGGAAGTTCAATGTCATCTCGGTGTTAACTTTTTCCAGTCTTTTCGTTTCGTAAATGACTTTATCTTCCTCGTCAATTAGTAATGTTTGATTGAATTTCACTGTTAGTCGTACATACCCACTTTTCTCTGGCTAATGGCAGTTCTTTTCTTCTTCTCAAATAGGTTTCGAAAATCATTTCTCCCTAGTTCTTCGTTTACTTTCACATAGCAAATCATTTGTGTGCGCCCTGGCACTACTATTTTTTCTGAGCATCTCACTCGTTTCAGCATACATATTCGTCCGGTTTATCTCTCGCTCCATTGATCTAGATCTATTATTATCTCTTTTAATAATCTGGATAAGATCTGTTCCAATTATACAGTCTGCACTCAATCTCCCTGATAACTGCTAAATACGTATTGAATTTTTACATTTCTTATATTCGATTATTGACCAGATTTTCGATGACTGCGACTGATTCTTTACCTGCAAGTTATTACATCCATGTAGCTTCTTCTATACATGGCACAATCTTCCCGGGTTTTTTATCCATTTTTTATTGCTGAGATGTTTGCTCCGGCTAGTCGATCATTGCTTTTAAATCTCTACTCCATTTATCTCTATGGGTACGTAGTGTTGGTCCAGCTTATGTTTGTAACATGCTATGGTCGAGTTCGGATCTTTGATCTACACTTCTTGATCTTTGCTGGTTTCTTGGCACTAAGTCTGCCCAATTTGGTTCGTATGGTACTGGATAAATATTTCGTAATGTTGTTGATCTTGGTATTGGTACGTTTCGGTTCTACTATTTTGTGTTCTGACATTCATTTATACTGGTGCGTGGATGATTTATAATGATCCACTTATGTCTGGTCTTTCGACTTTTCCATTGGTTTTGAGTGCTCTTGAGTTGCATCTGTGTTCCTCTGATTTTTCATCATTGTCCGTGTTATTACTGCTATCATCTTCTGAATTTATTCCATTTCGTCTCCAGGTTGCTCGTTTTCTGTCGCTTCATTTCTGGTTTTTCTCGCTTTCTAGTCTCATTTATTGCTTTAATTTTCGTCGACTTCTTCATCTGTACCATTCATTTTAGTTAGATTCCTACTAGTCTTTTTTATCTTGTTGATATCTTTTGAGGTCCATGTAACACCATTGTTTTAGCTAAGAATGGTAAAAATCCAATTGCCATTTTCCAGTTGATTTTCCTTTCTCTTTTGTAGATATCGAAACATGACATTTGTTTGTCAAGTTACTCTTACGATTTGAATGATAAGGATATCCCTAAAATTCCTGCATCATTTGTCCGAAGATTAAGATCTTCCCCACATGGCTCTTCATCATATTTGCTGTAGCATGTTTGAAATGATCTTGGTGATAATACAAGTTCGTAGTGGGTTTTCTCCATAGTGTACCTCCCGTTATCGTACAATATAGATAGTATTGCTTGCCTTTTGTGCTGGGGAATAATAAATGTTCTCTGGCTCGTTCCAGATCTTTCGTTTGGTATTTCCACTCTGTGATATATCAAACTGGTTTGAATTCTGCTTTCGCTGCGCCAATTCTTGTTAATCCAAATTATTTTGGTGGTGCTTACTATACTCGGGTGGGAAACCTGTAACCAACTTCTGTCTCTTATTTCGAATAATGGTCCATATACGTTACTTGCAACTAAACATATAGGTACGAATTTTTCTGGATTTATCATCCTTGTTATGGTTGAGCGTAATCTGATTTTTCCTTTATGATTATCTCTAATTCATTTATGCATTTATTCTTGGAATTGTTGAGTTCTCTGGTAGTTTTGCAATTGTTCTTTTCCACATTTGTTATGTATACATGCTTCTCCAACGATTCTCTCAAAATATCCCTCTGGAGTGGTAATAGCGGGATTGCATGTATCTGGATTCGTGATGCATTGCCAGTTTTGTTTTTATATTTCTCTGTTCAGGATACAATCCATTTTTAACTAAATCGTAGTATATTTTCTCTGTTGATGCCAATCCTTTATGATATAGGAAATCCATCTTATTATTTTATATAGAGATATAATTTCACTCTTTGGGTCTATTTGCGCTTTTGCGTTGGTATTGCTGTTCTGATTAAAATATTCTTTAATAATTTGTACTGCTACCATTTCGTCACATTTACTCACCATTCGTTCCTTTTATAAATCTCATTTTCCGATGGTCGGTATCATTGATATTCTACTGTGGTTTGACCCTGATCCGATAGTCGTGGTGATCGTTGGTTTTCCGATTCTTCCGGTTTCTCCGCAATTCATCTAGTGCGTCTTTTGCGTGTTTAGTTTCTGTTTCACTGTGCACTCGTCCTTGCACTTTTCGTCAATATTGCGCTTTTTCAATAAGGTGAGTTTCTACAGTTCTGGTACGGCGTGATATACGATCGTTGACATTCCGTATTACTGATCTATCTTGTTCTAGACATTGGGGATACTTTTTCATCGCTTGTGTGGTCCGGATCAAATATTCCTTGATATTTTCTCTAATTTTACTTGATAGCTTTCAATTCACTACTCCTTGACTAATTGATTATGGGTTGTACTCTCCTCTTGACAACGTTCCATCTCCAGCCGTTATTCTTCCCGCAGCGTTATACTCGGGTAGTTTTTATTTTTCCTTCCTCAGCTGCTACATTTACTCGTCCAGCTATTGAGATGCGTCCTGTCGTGAAATCCTTTCTTCACATTCGTTCCGCGTTAACTTGATACTTACTGTTGTTTCCGTTCCGGCTTCTATATTGTTGAATGCGGAGTGGATGTCCGCAATGAATGCTTACGATTTTCCTTGTTACTGAGCCATTCTTTGATTATAGATATATATATGAAATCTACTTTTCTTGATATACGTTATATGATGCCTGCTGTTGCTGTTTGTCTGTTAATTTACGGGGTTTGCTGCTTTGCACTTTCCGTTTCTTTTAGTGAGTATTTATCACCAATCTTTTGTTTCACAATTCATATACTACAAACGGTTTCTACTCTTTTACGCACATCATCCATATGAGTATTGTAGTGATTATCGCATTTCATTTCCCTTTCTGGCTGTTCTTGGATCGCTTGCGTAATTGTTGTTTCGAATTCCCGTTTATAACTCTTTCAACTTTGTCTGCATTATTTCAGTTTGGTCATCTTTACTCACCAGATTTATAAAGGCTTGCCATCCACCTGAGTCAGGATGAATGGTCAATACTTTCCTGATATGTCTGTATTGCAAATTCATATCCGTTTGGGTGTATCTTGGAGTTCGCTTTTCTGTATTATCACTATCGTATTGTACATCAGGGTAGGCCATTCACCAAATATCTATTTGGGGTCATCAAGATTCGTTTTGTTTAAGTGATTTATTATCAGCAGTAATTCCTCTGGATCTTTGGTTGTGGTTCGTACTTTATTATCCATTATTTTATTTATTATGGTTATTGGCTGCCAAGCTTTTCGCTTCTGCGCCGATATTTATTAAGTTTCAAATTTCTCTTTATTTTGGATTTGCTAATCCAGGCATACGGTTATTATTGTGTCCATTTTGCTCCTTGTTCTTGGCCTTTTAGTCCTTGTACTGTTTCGTTTATTTGGTATCTTGTTTAATTCGTTTGTTCATTTGTCCATCTGCATCTGTTTCTTTAGTTTTCCTTTCTTGGAGCTGGTTTTATCAATTTTTGGTCGTCCTCTGGATTTCTTTTCCATTGCCGTTACCTGTCTTTCGTTTGTGTTGTTCGTCGGCTGTTTCTTTTGGATGTTGTAGCTCCTCGGTCTTTTATCCAGTTATCCCATTCGTCTCCTGTCAGCTTCTGGCGTCTTCTTCTTTCTTTTCTTTCTTCTTCTTCTGTATCTGGTTCTATATTTTGACTAGTTGTCTGTTGACAACATACTAGCTAGGTCTGGTTCATCTGTCCTCAATCGTCTTCGTTTTCTGTCATGAACAAATCTCTTGATTCGGTTATTCTCCTGGTGTCTCATCTCGATATCATTTAGATCATTCAGTATCTCTCTTCTTTCTCCTGTTGTGATGACGATTACTTCATCTGCTGCAGGTGAACTTCTGGCCGTATTTTAGACTTTCCTGTTCCCTACTGGTGTCTTCGTTTTGATTCTCTTTTGTTAAGTTCTCTACCCGCAATTTTCGTTACTGTTAATACGTTTACTCTTCCTAATTGTAACGGTGTAACTCCTATTTCGATATCGTCGTCTAAGGATCGTCCTTCGTGTTGTAAGTGGAATGGTAGCTCGTATGGTATCCTCTTTTTTTCACTTCACTTACCTTGGCAGTGATATAAAATTCTCTTCCATTTGGTTCGAAATCTGGCAATGTCATAATTTTTAAACTATACTTCTCTATTGTTTCGGCTGCCCATTCGGTGTGTTTCCATTTTCGGATAATTTCTCGGGAAATTGCTCTGGATACCACGCATACATTCTCCGATATTCCTCTATTTCCTTTACGATATTTCGCAGGTTCTCCACTCTGTTACAAGAATCGATTATCCATTTTGCTAAATCTGTTACAGTTCGTCTTTGATTCTTTGCCCGGTTCTCAATTGCTGCTAACTCTTCTTACACTTTTGTGTTTCTGTTAATCGTGTTAATCCTTCCTCCACAGGATCGTCTATATCTGTGGGCAAATATTTTATTCCTGGAATTCGTTTCTCGAGTACGCTAATTCGCGGTCTCGCTTGTTCTTGTTGAATTCGTATTTTCATTTCTCGCTCTGTTTCTACTTCGATCGTGATGTATATCGTATCATCTTTTACAAATTGAGGTGTTACGTATTTTTTCAGTAGAAATTGTGGTACTCCTCCTGCAACATTTTCAGTGGATTTCGGCTTCTGACTTATCATAGATCTTGGATCTACTCCCAATTTTTCGCTGTGTCGCTCTTCCCATTTTCCGGGTTTAGCGATTGAAATTGTGACTTTTCGATTAAATGGCCATTCTAACTTGCCGTCATATCTGCTTCTTGCTAATAGAAAGTACACTGATAGATATTTTCCTTTACCAACCCCGTCTCCGTTTGGGTATACTCTCAATTTCATTCGGTATCCTCCGATCTCTGTATAGAATTGATGACTTGTAATACCGATGATTTTCTCTTCCTCAGCCGATTTTACTTTTTCAGCCCATCCACCTATTTTCCATGTGTATGGGGCTAATCGAGCTCTATCGTTTATTTCCTCGTCTTCTTCTGGTTGCCATTCCATTTCGTTTAACATTTCCTCTGGTAGATTTTCATATGGCTCATCTTCATATAACTCTAAGGTTATTTCATTAGCTGCGTCTTCCGGCGCTTCTCCTGGTATGTATTTTCTCCATTTTGGTTCGGTTCTCTCCATTTTCCATTTCCACTCTTTTGTCTTTTCATCATACACCTTTTTCCATGGCGTTGATCGGCATCGTGAATCGTCTATTGGTTGTAATTTTGTGCTTAGCTTTGCATCTTGTCTCCATAACTGGTAGATAGTTAATATTTGGTCCATTTTTCTTTTCATTTCCTCTTGAAATTCTTGGATCTGTTGTTCCTTTTTTGTTGTATTTTTTCTCTCTGGTTCATCCATGGCTATGATATTAATAGTTTGTCCGTCTTCCCATATACCTAATTCGTATATCGGGGTTCTTTCTCGTGGACTTATTTGCCGTTTGTGGTACATTATTGCCACGTCTTCTACCATACCATCATCACTATTTTCGATTATTGGTTGGATGATTTCTCTGTTTATTCGTCGGTATAATTCGTGCATTTGACAATCGGGATCTACTAGTATTTCTTTTATTTCATCATTTGGTAGCTTTATTCTTAGCTTTATTGGTTCATCTCCTCTCATATCTCTTTGGTGCTCTCCATATTTGGCTATCAACTCATCTGTTCTCTCATTATCGAATCTCATTATATCTGTATCTCGTACAGCTTCTACAAATATTTTCATGGAAATCGGTCTCGTTAACGATAATCGGTTAATATATTTTCTGGCTTGATCTATTGCTTGTTCTGTCATTTTTATCTGGTTTTGTCTCATTATCTTTTGTCTCTCTTTTTCTAATCCGGGTTTTATTTCTTTAGCATATAATATGTGAATTTTTTGCCATATTTCTGTTGTTGTTTCCTCGGTTTCGTTTTTGTTTAATGTTACCACGTTTATTCCTTTTGGCCATATTAGCGCATCCGCTAGGTGTATATCTCGCTTTATTTTCCTTCCTTGATAATATAAAGGTTTATTTTTATAACTGGGTCCTAGCTTTTTCACTACCCAATCATACAGCTCGTTTGTGCTTTCGCCTCTTGTGGCTATTATCTGTCTTGGTATCTCTGGAAAATCAATAATTACCTGATACTCTTCTCTATCGTATTCTTTCAGATTCTCTTGGTACTTTTTTATCATGTCTTTCCATGATGCTGTAAATGTACCGTTATCTTGTTGATATCCTTTTGCGATTAGTTTCATTATTCTGCTGTATGCGGTTGTATCTCTGAGATTTAAGAACATTTGATTTCGATCTACTTCTTCTACAATTTCATTAATTTCTTTTAATATCTCGGTTTCATCTTCTCTTGGCACATTAGTTTCCATTTCCTCTGATTCGGATCTTGATTCATCTTTATACGGTTTGTTTTCCTCACATGATTGAAATATTTCTCCGCCCAGACTGCTTATTTCACTTTCATCTTCATCTGTTTGATCGTCTGGTATTCGTCTCAGCATATTAATATGTGGTTGTTCCTCCTCTTTCATTATCTTTGTTGGTCCTTTTGTTTGGAACCATATCTCTTTTATTCTGTTTTCAATTTGAGCTTCACTCCACGTGGGCTTTTCTTTTCTGATTCTTGTTTCTATTTTTTGTAGCAGTATCCTCTGGATTCGATTTTTTGTTATTATTGGTTCTGATATCTCTTTTTCTTTTGACATTGATGCTTCTTGCTCATCTTTTTGTAGTTCCAACTCTGGTTCTTCCATTTCTTGCGTTAGCACTCTCTTTGCTAGTACTTCTATTTTTTGATCTAGTGCTTGTTCTTGTTCCAAATGTTTCAACGCTCCGTCTATTTTTAATATTAGTGCCTTCTTTCTTAGTTCCGCTTTCTCTTGGTTTAGGATTGCTTCTTTTTCTTTTAATTGATCCTCCTCTTGTTCTAACGCTTCCTCTTGCCTTATTTTCTCGAGTGTACTCTCTATTGTTTTTGTCATAATTTCATTTTCGAGTTCATCTATCTCGTACATTAGTGTTTCCTCGTTTTGCTCTTCCGTTATCACCTCTGCTCGGTTACTCTCTTGAGTTTCTGGTTCGTCTGATTTCTCAGTTGTCATTTCTTTTAGTTGTCGCCGTCTCTGTTTTTCCTCCTCTGTAAATTCTTTGATGGCCTCTATTTTCTCCATCGTATTTAATTCAATTGTTTTTCTCATTATCGGTTATCATATTTCCTCCCCCTTCGTTCTCAACACACTGCTCCGCAGTGTGAGTTTCATCTGGAATTTCCATCCTCATCATATTAATTCTTTTCGGGGTTTGTTTTCGATTTTCCCATCTTTGCTGGATTTCCTGGGCTTCCTCTATTTGTAGTCTTTGCCATTCAGCTTGTTGTTGCTCTTGATATTCTCTAGTTCGCAGCTCTTGAATCTCCTCATTGCTTCTCATTACATTGATTCGTTGTTGCTGTATATTGGCGGGCATCTGTTGCATCATCTCTTTTAATTCCATGGGCATTCGCTGTAATGTTTCCCGTAACATGTCTATTTCTTGTATCACGTTAATTTGTGGATTTCTTGTAGGGTTATTATTCGGTCTTGGTTGATTTGACTCTCCTCTTATGTTGCATCGCCTTGCGATGTGCCCTTGTTGTCCACAATTATAGCACGCTTTGCTGTTAAGTTGTTGACATATTCTCTCAGTATGTCCTCGTCTTCCACATTTTTGACAAATGTAATTTCGGAAACAATTTTCTGATCGATGTCCTATTTTTTGACATGTGGAGCATTTTTCGTTTGCATTTGGATTGTTCCTGAAAATTATTATTATAGCTTACTTGGTTATTACCTCTATCTTCTGGATTTCTTGTTGCTGGTGGCTTGAACATCTGCTGTGCTCTGGGTATGAATTGATTCATAGCTGGATTGATATTGTTGTTTTGATTGTTGGCATTGACTGTTGATGTTGTTGGTTCTGTGGCCAAGACTCCCACTTGATATCCCAGTCCCAGATGGGCTTCACATCTATTTGCGATTGCTACTGCTTTATCTAACGTTTCTGGTGCCAGGCATCCAAGGTTGGCTCGTATGTCTTCCCTTTTGATTCCTCTTATGAAGACGTCTACCATTTTATCTTCGGGCAAATCATGTTCTCCGAAGGCTTCTTTACACAATTTCTTTAATTCGCATGCGTACACTGCATTTGATTCGTCTCGTCTTTGCTTTCGATGTAGGAAGTCCAATATCTTCCTATTCCCCTTTTTCTCTATTCCGAATATTTTTATTAAGAACTCTTTAATCTCTGTCCACGTTGTCAGTTTCGTTACATCTCTCGCTTCTTCCACAAATACATCTTGTGCGCTCCCTTTCAAATACAAGGGTATTCGCTCTTTTACCTTTTGGTCTGTCCAATGACAGATATTTTTATATACTTCGAATTCTTTTATAAATGTATCTAATTTGTTGAGACTACCGTCAAATGGTTCTCCTCTGAACTTTTCTCTGAATTCTCCTACCATCACATTATTGTTATTCAACATTGTATTTGCATCCGGAATTGGAGAGTTTATTGAAGTCGTCATGTTTGGATTGTTGTCTAGATTCTCTTCTTCGTTCACTGATTCTATTGTTGCCAATTGGTTCTCGATATTACGTAGTTCGTTCTCTTCACTGCTATTAAATTCAAAATCGGTCAATCCGCTATCTGTGCCGGTTCCTGTTGCTGCTGTAGTTGATACTCTGGTGTTGACACTTCTGCTGTAACGAACTTTTTTCTTTTCTTCTGTTTTTAATAAACTTTTTTCTCTATTCTCTTGGCTTTTGCTTCTCGTGTGGTTGCTGATGCTATCAATGTTTACGGTTATTCGTTTACTTGACTGGTTTCTCTTCTCTTGCTTTGGTTGCTTTGAAATTCTGGTTGCTTATTACTCGTAGCTACTCTGACGTTTATTACCAATTCTTTTCTACTCGTTTATTCAAGTTTCTTTATTATCACTTGCTTTGTCGTTTGCTCCGAAATATTTTCTCTTTGCTTTGCTTTGGGATTGACTTGGATTGCTTTGTTTGGACTATTGATTCCTAAAAATAAATAACACTCCAATATTCTATACTCTATACCAATTTCTCCTCCATTTACCATACTATATACGTTATTATCCCTTGTTCGCATTTATCGTGGTGGTCTTCTTCATCTGACTCACCCCCCTCATTTTAAGTCTATTTTTAATTATCTATACCTCGTAATAATTATCTATTAATCTCGTATCAATTATCTATATAGTCTTATCAATTATCTATATAGTCGTATCAATTATCTATGTCATAATATCAATAATAAAATCATCATATTCATACTCTCAGTCAATCCATTAATTATTTTTCCTATGTCTCCCAAAAAATTCATTTACTTAATCCTCAATCGCTGGCGCTCTATGCCCTCTATAATTTCCGTTGGCTCTTCGGCCTTCGGCTTTTACTGGTCATCTGTGACCTTAATATCTATTCATAATCCTATTTCATCTTTACTCATATCATATCTTATCTGGCACTCTATGGCCTCCAATCATAATTATATCTCATCTGGCACTCTATGGCCTCTAATATCTAACCATAATTATATCTCATCTGTACTGTTTAATCTAATCATAATCATATTCTATCGGTTTCATCTTTACTCATATTCATATTCATCTTATTCATATTATCTCTCATTGTTTCACCGGACTTGAGCTCATCAGTGACTTTTGGGTATGTTTGAGGCCTCACACTGACTCTCAAGCCATGGCGTCTTTTGGCCGCGCATTCTTCCGGTTACGCTTTACTCACCGCCATTCGGATATTTGGTACTCGGTGTGGGATCCGGGTTATTGTACCAAATTCCTCGCTGGGCAATAAAAAAAAACATTCCCTCAGTACTCGGTGTGGGATCCGGGTTGTGTACCTCGGAGAATATAAAAGTATGGAAATGCCTAGACGTTCAATCAAGTTCCAAAAGCGGTTTACTTGATTTCCCGAATAGTGAAAAGAAAAGGAAGCGATTAAGTATAGGCGCGGAAAATTTCTAATCCCTGCCCGCCTCTGCAATCAGATTTCCCGGCTCAATTCGGCCGCCCTTATCTGACCGTCGGATTTCCCGGCTCAATTCGGCCGCCCTTACCCGACCTTAGTAGGACATTTTGAGTATGAACCATTTACCGGTTAGTTCACATCTCACCTACCGTTTGGCCCTCGATACTCGGTGTGGGATCCGGGTTGTTGTATCGAGTTCCTCCCAGCAATAAAAAAATCGTTCGATACTCGGTGTGTGATCCGGGTTTTTGTATCGAACGGCTCAGCGCCATCAGTCCCTTGGCTGATAACAACCTGAACACGACAGTCCGTAGCTGTCCTCTGGTGCCTCACCACCAGCTAGGGAAAAAGAAGTCATCTCTAGGTACCTTTAATCAAAACTATTAATTCTGTTCCGTGTACACTCTTTTTCTCACCTCACGGTCTATCTCTTCACTCCCCCCCTTCAAAATTTGTGGTAATCGCATCAACAAGCTCCCCAAAAGAGGTGATCAATCTCTCGCCGGTTACTTGCTGACATACGCGACTTGGCCTACCAGTTCCTTTCTCAGTAGGGTTGATCAGGGTTTCCCTTGGGTGAGCGTACTATCACTAGATAGCTCAGGTTAACCATTTTTCCTCGTCCTATCTCCATATAATATCGATAAATATAATATCAAAAAAACAAAAAGAAGCATACGCTAGGAAACTCGGTTGTCAAAATTTTTCCGTCCAATATTTTGTGTCTCTGTGCATGTGTTTTAATTATTTCCCTAATTCGGCTTTCATGTATTTGGTCTATTACCTTTATTTATCGTTGTCAGGTTATTATTTTATCTACGAACACTGCATATTTATTTTTACGTTATTTTACACAAGCTCATTTATTTCACCAACTGATAATAATTCGAATAGTGAACAATACACGTTTATTTCATATCATAACAATTCATGGAAAGTAAACAGTTAGTCTTTCCTTTATCTTTCGCTGGCATAACATGCAGTGCGACTCTTGTGCGCATCCATGACAATAACTCAGGTGTCCGCAAGGTATCACCATTACTCGTGCTTCCTCTGTTTTGCACGCGTAACACTCCACATAAGCCTTAGTTTGTTCTTTCATTGTTGTTGCAATCTCGTCTTCAATATTTTCGACCTTTTTCATTAACTTGTTCCAGCTTTTTCCAAATTTGGTTATTTCCAATCTCATAGATAGAATTTCGTATATTCTTTCCGTTGTCACGTCTTTATCAATGTCAATCAATTTTATCAATATGCAATGTTCGTCGGAATACAGGTTGGAAATCGTTGATATATCCTCTTTAGCTCGTTTAATTGACTTTTGTTTATTAATTAGTTCCTCAAGATTGTCATTTTCGATGCTTAGAATCCCTTTTAGTTTTTCTATTATTTTTGTTGGTTCCATTTCTAAAATTATTAAATCTCTTTTAATTACCCATTAAATCTATTTAAATACTAATTAACTAAATTGTATGTTATTCATTCAACTCTTAGTTTAATATTTTGTTTTAATAAGCTGCTACTTTAATTACTATAATTACCCGTTGTAATTTATTTTATTATCGTTCTATTGTTTTTCCCCGTTTGTCGTTACTCCCCTTACTTACCCCATTTCATTTTATCCCGCATTTTGCCCTTTTAATTATATGTTGTTTGCTTATGCGTCTTGTCGTGTTGTTGGTATCTTACAAGGGTGTTGTGCCATCAAGTATTAATGGGTGTTGAATGCTTTGGCGTTGATATCTAGTTAACATAATTTCATATCAGTTTGTTTGCTTGGGTTTTGCAAACTAATCATTGTTTATCTCTTTATGTATTCTCGTGACTGTGTGTAGTCGGTTTGATGGTTTTTAATTGTAGTCGGTTGGGTTTGACATTTCTCCTTATCTGTAGTCAGGTTGATCGCTTTTCAACGGTATTTCATCTCTGCGGGGTTTGGTAAAATGTCGTCCCGACATTTTCTATTTAATTCCAAGATTTTTATTTCGGTTTCTTTTGGTCCTTTGCCAACAAAATCATTCAATCCCGGCTGAGCCCCCAAATTTGTATGGTGGGTTACAGGGTTTCGTCATTTGTTTAAATTATTCCCTGGTTGCCCCGTAACGCCATACAAAAAATGTTAACTGCCACTTGGCACCCGTTGCTAGGCAACGTTGGTAATGTGTTCAAGTGGTGGACTGCCCGCAAAAATTGAGTATCATTGGCTAATACTATAGTTGCTCGGACAATCCTCGGGTTCACGAGCTGTCGATAGAAGACCTGTGCTCGCTTTAACATTATTTGGTCCCCTTGCGTTTTAGTTTCTACTATTTACCTATTCGTTTTCATTGAATTTAGATTAACCAGGAAATCAGGGTTACTACTTATCTAACCTTTCTACAGAGTTACTTCAAGCCTCAAGATGTATTCAAACTAATAAAATGTACATGGAAATCACGATATTCATAGATGATGTTTTAGTTATTTAAAGGTTGTGGGATTGCTGGCGGGTTGGAAGATCGAGCGGCTCGACGCTTGGCCCGCTCTCTTCGCCCAGGTCGACGACTGGCTGTGGACGAGGTGACTGGAGTAGTTGCGAGTGCCGAGGGAGTAGATTCCGCTTCGCGATAGGCCACTTGAGCAGGGGCGAAGACTAGAGGGTAGGTTACCGCTGCTCCCTCCTGACAGGCGGATAACGCTACCTCTAACCCCTTGATTTGCGTTTTCAGGCTCTGCACTAATTGCTTTTCTTCTGCCCATCCCTTCTGGGCTGCTGTTAGTTTTTGATATAATCGTTTACTTCTCGAGGGTTCGATCCATGTTGCTTTTATTTGCTGGGTCTCTCGCACTAACTGAACAAGTTGTTCGTGTAGGTTCTTGTTGGATTGCCTTGATTGAGTCAGTTCGTTTTGAAGCAATTTCATGGGGTCCATCTCTGGAATAATAAGAGTTGAACTTTCCTGATGATTATTAATGAAAATTTGATTTACACTCAAACAGTTTTTTATAAAAATGAAATAAACTATAATAATAAAAGAGAGAAGTGGTTTGTAATATTAATATTCAAATTATCAAAACAAGAATCAATCGTCAGCAAGAAGTCGCTTGATCCCTTCTTCTGGTGAGCAGCCAGGGATCACGAATACTGGCCTTTTGAGGTTGCGGACTGGCCTTGGTGAGGGTGGGTATCTACTGGCTAACCGTCCTGCCCTCAAGTCATCTTGGACGTTGGCCAGGTGTGCGGCGGCTCTTGCCACGTCTTCTTCGACTTGACGTTGGAGTTGGAGGAGGTCCTCCAGGAGCTCTTGAGCCTGAGTTAAGATATCCTGGGAAGGATTAGGCTCGTCAAACGGCTTCCGGAACTGCCGCATGAATTCTTCTGGGGACATGCCTTCCGGTTGGTCATCTTCAGGCATGGAAGGGTATCGCTCTTGATACACCCGGTTCCATGCCTGCCTCCATTGTTCCACTACGTGGGTAGGGAGTTCGAGCATAGCCTCGGTTGGTCCTGAATGAAAGAAGGAAAACAATTAGTATTATTCTGTATGTAGTTGGCTAATATTGCTCATCAATTTAACGGAACTGAGATGGCTTAACTTCAAATTGTCATAATTCTTGGAAATTAAAGCGGGGTCGGTGTAAGAAATCATTTGGCCCTTTATCTAATCCGATTATCGGTGATTTGTTTATCCCTAACGTTAAAATGGATACTCGTCGAATGACCACCAGATATCTTGGTCTTATATAAAATAATTGGATAAACGACTGATTGAGTTATTCTTGCAACACAACCTTTGGGTGTTTATAAATTTTCAACCACTTAAATTAATTAATATTTTGACGATTAAATCCAAACATTATTAAGACAAAGTAATTTTAACGATTATTATTTACATGAAAATGAATCAGTCAAGATCGATTACCAAGCTTGCGATTAGGATCTGATCTATTAGGTAAGTAGGAATACTTGTACAATTATCCAGCAAATTAATCTCTCCATGACAAAAAGGAATATGGATTTCTGGGAATCTCTCACTATAGTTGGGACGGGATTTTGGTCATCCATTTCTACTTAGTTATTCTATGGCATGGCTGTCTGGTTGAGTTGGTGAAAATATGGAATCAAAGTCAACGAGGTTTCAGAAAATCGTTGGTCGGGAGAGCTATAACTCTTGTCAATAATTGGGCCTTTAGATTAGCAACTAAAATTTGCAACGTTTATTCGTTAACGCCCTAGATCATTCCTGCGTCTCAACCATTATTACAACTTTATTATGGAATTCAGTTGAGGGAATACCTGAAGGAGCTTCATTGTCGGTCGTGGGTTGAACTCTTACTGTTTCGTCTGGACTATTCGGAGGACGCATATTTTGGAAAATACGATGAACGAACAATTATCGTTGAT
The DNA here is from genome assembly GCA_022537955.1 of Schmidtea mediterranea. Lineage (NCBI taxonomy): Eukaryota > Metazoa > Platyhelminthes > Tricladida > Dugesiidae > Schmidtea > Schmidtea mediterranea. The sequence goes on from CM039680.1 coordinate 95,712,294, forward strand.
CATAATAAATAAATAATAATGTACTATGGATATCAGGGCAAGCCGGAAACGCGGGTTGTTCACGATTCGGCTACTGTAACGGATATTTATGTTATCGTGAATGCCGATTGGTAAGTTAGTGAATTTCCTTAAATCAATAATTTATGCATCCTTTTCAGGTAATTCATGAATTATTTCATGGTCGACTTTTATCACGACGAGTTTGCAGTGGTTCAGAGATTTTTGACTAGTCGCTCATCTGGTGCTATTGGGACAAGGAATCTTCTGGGTAAGGACGATAGTGTTTTCATCAGTTACGATTGGGTCATCTGGTAATCGATTTTATTAATTACGTGATTTTTCGCATAATTTTTTAGGGAGTTCTCTTTGTCGCCAAAATTATGGATCGATTTATTTCATTTTTATGGTTCAACTTCTATCGAAAATTTTCCATTAAATCATTTCTCTTGGATTTACTATATGACATTTTGGATTTACGCGAGTGAGTAGTTGAAATTTACCGAAAATAAATTTTACATAATTGTTGGTTCTAATATGTTTACAAGAATTTTGCATATGAATTAATGGGTTTTTTGTCATAATGAATTCAAATCAGTCATATTGTCGTCAACATCAGTTTGGCTGGTTCAAAACCTAGTCGATGATATTCAATGTTTAGGTCGACTCGGCACTTATGCTGTTCAATTAAATCTATTTTATTATTAAAGAGAACTTGTCCATCAAATCAATTAATTTAGCTTGATGTTTATTCCAATCACTGAGTCTCGATGGTTGATCTTCTCATTCGAAATATTGTTCATTTACTTTCACTATAATAATGGATTATTTTACTTTGCCCTTAGTCTTCATCTATGGTGGTTTCAACGTTGGTTAACTTAATGAGATATCTCAGTTTTGTTTGATAATTCATTTGATAGAATTTGATCAATGTTTACTTACATTTTAATCCTATTCTTACAATTTCAATTACACACTTTTACTCAATAATTAATTTAAATGATAAAATTTTACGAATTACTTTAATTTTTTCTTTACATCAACTAAATAGTTACTGTAATTTTTGTTAATGACTACATCTGGTTGACCCAGTGAAATACGTCTATATTAATCTGATTGAGAGACAAGTTCAATTTAATCGCACTAATATTTTTCTTAAGTGATTACAAATTATTAATCAATGAAAATCGATAAATTATTTATTGAATGATCTCTATCAATTTAGTTGACTCGCGAATTCAATCTTTGTTTGAATTATCAATTTGAATTATAACAACGATTTCCATTTTAATTAACCCCAGTTTCAATCCCTTTTAATAAGCCTTAAGCGCATTTTGTGTTTACATTATATTTACTGAGTGCCCACTGGACTACTCGGTGTGCTGAATTTTAGCCGTATGTAGAAAGATTTTAGGTCGATTTTATAGGAAGGAGAAACGAGGAAGCAGCCAGAGACTTCTTCCTTATCTCTCGTTCCATCTATAGGGATAATATTGACGTTACAACCCTGCGTTCCGCACGCCGGGTCTTCACGGGCACAGATCATTGGCGATATTCCACGCGCTTACACGAATCTGAATTGTGTATAGATTTTATTTACTTGCATTGGGTGTCGGCTGTGGGCCGGAAAAATTTCGACATCTTTAGAAAAGCATATAAAATAAGTTACATATATATATGAAATGATTTATGCATAATAATGTTTATTAATTATAAAACAAAAATAACAGGTTACCATTCCAATTCATAAAAATAGCATAAATTCATACAATAAACCAAATGCCTCTCTCCCCACGCCGACGTCCGAGCAGAGCTCTACAGAGATGCAAGGTACGGGGCGTGGAAAGAGGGTTCCAAAATCAATGATCCTCACCTAAAATTCTGAAAATTCAAAAGTACGATCTCAAATAGATTTAAAATATTCAAACAAGATTCAAATAATCTTCGAAACACGGAGTGATTTCAAAAATGGTTTATGGTTTTAAAACTGGTTTAACAATTTCAAAAAATGGTTTTTGGTTTAGTTAAATGTGAAAATGGATCAGTATATATACCTAAATTTTTGGTGTGTAAAATTTGATGTAGTAAAACAAAATTCGACCTTGTTCTTTTCTAGCAAATTCTAATATTTATTTTTATTATTTTTTGGTTTATTTTTATAATTTCTATTTATAATTTTTATTGAATTATTGCTAATTCAAATTTTTCGATTTAAATCTTGCTTTAATGAACTTTAACTGATTTTTCCAATTTCGTCGAATTTGTCGTGTTTTCTTGCTATATTTGTGTAGGTATCGTGCGGATCTTGGTGCATTTTGTTATTATTTTAATTTATTTTTATGTTTCTTAATTTATATTTAATTCTTTTATTTCTCAGATTTTATATGGTTTAATTGGTGTTTTGGGGTTTATTTAAATTGCGTGTTGTGTTTGCGTGTGTGTTTCTGATCCATTTAAACATTTTGAAGGCCGTTTGCGTTCTGGCCCAACAAATATATTCATCGACGATAGCAGGATATACATCATTTTCACTTGACAAAATCATGTATTCACCAAATATCTCAGGCGAGGATTTAGAACTTCAATCTCTGAATGTTGCAGAAGCCCCTCTAACAAGTAAGTTTTAATTAATTTTAATGACGAAATTATGACCATGTTCGAGCCTTAGAAACAACCCAGAATCAAGACCATATCATCTTTTCCGCCTAGTGGAAACCCGGGTTAGTAAGTAAATGCTCCAGATTAAAGGTAATGACCAAATAAGCCATACCTGATAATGCATCGTGATATTTCCGCACCAGACAAATCCCAAAATCCTGACATTCCACCGTTAAGCGCAACAATCATTTTCTTTTGTTGTTATGTACCTTCGTCAATCCCAATTGGTCTGCAGTGTCACCAATGTTTAGTTAACAAGTACTACGCGAGAATTCCGGCCCTGATCACATAAGAAAATTGTTCGACGATTCATTTTTGGGGAAACGAATTTCTTGAATATTTACTTCAGAAATCTAAGTTAAAATCAAATCTCGTGGAAATAAAGATACTGGCTTGGCGATCGTTCCAAGTACTTTCCTTTAAATTCTTCAGTCGAATCGTTAGATCATCCTATTATTATCATTCCCATTCGACCCAGGTTTTTTTTAATTGATCAATGGACCACACATTTAGCACGAATTTCGTAACTTTTGTAACTGTTTTATTTTGAATAGATAAACGGTAATTGTTAAAATCACTTTATCTTATAATTCGACAGAAGACCTATACATGTTTAATTACCAAGCTGTTGATTCATAAAAAAATAGACCACTTTATTGCTGTTTTATTCAGAAAAATAATAAATGTTCAAAGAATATTTGGTAAGGCTTTCTTAAAAATTATTTATTTATTTTTTTCCTTTTATCTTATATTAATATTTAAATATATATCTAGTTGAATATTTTAAACATATACAAATTTTAAAAGTTAGTAATGAATAAACCATTTGTTATATAAATAAGATAAAGCTATAAATGATTTGCATTTTTTTTGTTGTTAAACATGTCATATTTTAACATCAGTAAAGATTTTCTCGAATGGACCTTTACGGCATAGGAACGTGTACCCCAGTAGCTTTGTAGTACCGATTTTCCTTGTTTCCTAATATAATGCCAACCATGTTAGTAACACACGTCCAATTTCGAGTTCCGTGAGAAAAGTAGTTAATTCAGTTTTCCTCGAGTTGTGTTCCGCCAAACGTCGAAGGAATTATTATAATTGCGAACCACAAGATAACCGTTCCAATCTAAAATACCAAGAGAAATACTGAGAAAAAACGCTAATCTCACCATTTTTTCTATTCAGGACAATCTGGAGCTATCGTTGAACTCCCCGCTCATATCGTGGAGCATTGGCGGCAGGCATGGAATCGAGTGTATCGAGAGCGATGCCCTGACATGCCAGAAGACGACAGGCAGGAGGATATCTCACCAGAAGAATTTATGCGACAGTTCCGACAACTGTCCGACAAACCAAATCCATCCCAAGACATACTAGCTCAGGCCCAAGAACTCCTAGAAGGTCTCCTGCAACACCAACGCCATGTCGAGGCGGCCGTAGAACGGGCCACGAAATACTTGGCCAACGTCAAAGACGACCTAGCGGCGGGACGTCTGGCAAGTAGTTATCCACCTTCCCCAAGACCGACCCGAAATACCAAGAGACCAGTGTTTGTGATCCCAGGTTACTCCCCAGAAGAAGGGATCAAGCGATTCCTCACAGACGAATAACCATCTAAAACAATGACAATTAATGATTGGAACATTTTGATATTTAGTATATTATTAGAATTCTAGACTTAAAAATTCTTTCTCTTCTTTTGTTATTGTAGATTCGTTTCATAAATATGTTTAAGTTTAATCACACTTATTATTGTAGCAATCATCACAAAATTCAACCCTTATTATTCTAGAGATGGACCCTGTGAAATTACTACAAACCGAATTAATCCATGCGAGACAGGCCAATAAGAAGCTCCATGACCAACTCGTCCAAATAGTCCGGGAAACTCAGCAAATTAAAGCGACGTGGATAGAGCCAAAGAGAATCAAACCGTTACACCAAAAACTGGCCGCGGCCCAGAAGGGATGGGCAGAAGAAAAGCAATTGGTCCAAGGGCTGAGGACTCAAATCAGGGGGCTAGAGGTAGCGTTGTCCGCCTGTCAAGAGGGAGCAGCGGTGACCTACCCTTTAGTTTTCGCCCCTGCTCAATTGGCCTATCGCGAAGCGAATACTACCCCATCTACAACGTCAACTACTACCGCAACCACTACTCCAATCACCCCATCAACAACCAGTCGTCGACCTGGGCGTAAGGAGCGGGCTAAGCGACGAGCCGCTCGAATTTCAGATAAGCTTGGATTTTTATAGCTTATGTGTTTAATAGATAAATAAAGTAGGATAGAGATCGTTGTTCATATATATGGTAGTTTCTGTATACATCTTGTTATATTTATAACATCTTAATGGTTTGAAACAACATTGTAGAAGCAGTACCACCCATTTTGTTTCCAAACTAATGTCGGTAAAACAGTTAGATAGACGATAGAAATTTAGACGCAAGGGGACCAAATAATTTAAAAGCGGGCACAGGTCTTCTATCGACAGCTCGTTGGACCCAGAGATCGTTCGGTCAATAATAGTGTTAGCAATAACGCTCACTTTTTGCGGACGATCTACCCACTCGAACACAGTTCCAACGTTGCTTAGCAACGGGTGCCGAGTGGTAAGCGAAAGAATATTTGTATGGGGTTGTCTGGGTAACAACCATACAGTTTCAAAATGTCAAAACCCAGTAACCCACCATTTATTTAATTTTGTTATATTTTTAATTTGTTTTAATTAATATGTTTTATTTTGTTTTTGGTCTCTTCTTGCGGTGCAGGTGTATGTCAGTGACCATTTTCCTTATTCTTGTTGGGCCAGAACACAGACGGCCTTGTAAATGTTTAAATGAATCAGTAATACACAGCAAATACAACATGCAGTTTTAAAATCGAACCTATTAAAACACCAACTAACCCTGCTAAAATATGAGAAAGAGAACAATAAAATATAAAATTATAAAACATAAAAGTAAATTAAATAATAACAAAGTGTAACAAGAGCCGCACGAAATAAACATAAACATAACATTAGAACATAAAAATTTGACCGAAATTTGAGAATTTTCCAAAAAATGCGAAATTTCATGAAAATGAAATAAAAATAAAATAATTTGAATTAGAAATAATTCAATTAAAAATTCAAAAAAGAAAAATTGTCAAATTAAATTACAAAATAATAAAATTAAGAATAGAATATTCTAGAAAATCACAAGGTCAAATTTTGTTTTACTAAATCAAAAATAACACGCAAGGTTAGGGTCGTACAATAGGTATATATACTGATTCATTTTACATAGTTTTAGTCAGTTTTACATAAACTTGAAATCAGTTTTACGAAACTTGAAAACCAGTCTTAACCAGTTTAAATCAGTTTTTACCTGAAGAAATTATATCGATGTGAGTGAAAAAATGTTCAATGACTTTCTCCACGTCGCACCCAGACAACCTCATGAGAGCTTTGTCTGCGGTGTCGGCGTGGGAAAGATTTTTTTATGTGACGATGAATGCAGTTACAAACGTATATTATGACAATTATCATTATGACGATTATATGAAATAAATGTTTGATCAGACAACCTTTTTTGTCGAAATTTTTCTGACCCACAGCCACTCACGCACCGCAAGTTAGTAAAATATACACACAACTCAGGTTGTGTAGGAGCAGTTCATCTGCCAATAGCCTGTGCCCGTGAAGGTTCCGGTTTGAATAACGCAGGGCCCAAACGTCAAATCATAACCGTTATAAGGGAAATTGAGAGGAGGGGAAGTAGTCTTTTGGCTGCTCCTCCACCGCCCATTTTCCCATAATTTCGACCTAAAATTTATTTTTACATATCGGCAAAAATCTCAAACATCGAGTAGCTCAGTGAGCACTCTTAAAATCTTAATATGAACACAATCATCCTAAGGTCAACTTGGAGGGAAAGAAGTGGGGATATGTTCGGAAATCATTGTTATGAAAAGAATATAATCTAACTCGATCATTCAATAATTAATTACGTAATAGATGAATCTATTAAATATTAATGACTAACCTTTTAAGGTCAACTCGATGACGGAGAATTGGAGAGCAGCATAATAATTTCAAAAATGTTCAACAGGAAAAAATATAACAAGAGTCAATAACCCGCCAGGAACTAGTTAGTCAAAATATTTAGATAGTATTACTCGCAATTATTTTTCCCAACAAATCACTTTTCACGACAAATAATTCCATCTGCTTAAAGTTTTATAAGATCACCAAATATGTAGATATATTATCATAACTATTATTTTTTTTGTTTGCTAAAATAGTAAGAGAAACTAAGATAAAACGATCCGAGCAAATTTTCGCGACAAAAAATTAAATAATAATTATACAAACAATTTCTAACGAATTATTATGACACAAATCCGAGTTTAATCGATACAATCCAACAAATAAAAATCAAATCAATCAGGAAATTATCAAGTGATGAATAGAGTAGAGTCATAGGCATCAAAGAATATACCATCGACTTGCAATTAAGCGTCCACCCATGAATTGTAACAATGGCCGTGAATAGATCATTTTCGAAAAATATATACCATAACACACGACATTGATCATATTAAACATTACAAATAAGTGATAAGCAAGAACAAATTTGATCTACCGGAATGGCGGTAACGATTCTCACACTTGTCGGGAACATTCATCATTTTTGCTAATTCCTAAAAATCTTTATTTAGTATAAGGAAAACGATAAGATAATACCCAACCAGAATATTGACTGAGAGAAACCAATTTGAAAACAGTGACAGAAAACGGATATACTGTTCAGTAGGTTAAAAATAACCATTAAAATCAACATGACCACAATTACACAAACAATATGGCGAGACACAGTAATTCCACCAAGAGAAGCAGAGAATGTCCACGTAGTAGGAGATACCTGGGCCGAATCGATTCTCGCAGTAACATGCAAAGAGTACAAATATACGGTGTTTATGCACATACAGACAAATGGTGGGGGAGAGGAAATAGACGACACACATACTCGATAAAAATGAGATTCACGATATAAATAAACGAATCGATAGGAAGATTTTCAGTCAACATGAGTAATTATCGACGAAACGATCCGCGATTTAAGAACCACCACTCGCACTACTCGGAGTCAAATGAAATTACAATGGAGCAAAGAACCGGCTCCCAAGGAGGTAAACATTTGTTTCCAATTAACTAAATTTTGATCATAATCATTTATGTACCGCAAACCGCCTACTCCGTGAAAAAAGGTCGATTAAATATTGCTGACAAAGAGACATCGCATTTACTCTCGAAGACCAAAGATTTATGTTTCCAATTTCGCTTGTTATTAAATAAATGATCAATACTAAATTTCCGTGATGATGAATTTATTTTGTCTGTACCTAAGATGCGGAACCTACACGGCACTCAAAGATTAACCAGTTGTTAGTCCCGGAATTACCTAGCCAACAAGTGCTCACTATTTTGTACGAGAAAACGACAACCGGCCAAATACCTAAGGTGGAAACGACATAAATGATGCCACGTCAAAACCGTATGATAAATACCCAAACGCTATCCTGTCAAACGACCGATTACCCAAACCTGTAATTGAATGCACCGAGACCCAACTATATGCTCGAGGAAATTCCTTGGTGCCAGAAAAGAAACACTCTGTAAATCTTACTACAAAGGCACGAATTTTCATCGATGAAAATCAAATAACTACCCACGGATCGTGATACTCATCAACGAGATAATTGATGGAAACAAACTAAATCGGTTAAGGACTCTCAATGGATCACGAGCGAGAAACAACCCAAACCACTCTGTCACAAACTTAAACTAGATTGCTGATTCAGTAGAATCTTGAAGTTGGTCTACGTTATATAGAGATTTAATTCGTATTTCAATATCTCGTACGCGACCGATTCCTTATAAATTAATTTAATTCTGGTCGATCATATATTAATTTACAATTTTTGACCCTTCTAGATAAATATATTATAGATTAATTAGTTTAGGTTAGATAGGCATTAATTCGTAGATTAACCAGCTTATTTTGTAAATTAGTTTTAAATTTAAGTAATTCATTCGACCCATATATTAATTCTTCTTGAAACGATTCAATTTATGCAATTATTTATAAAAATTAATGTTCTCCATACAATTAGATTCCTGGGTGGATGAATCTCGAGTGACGATGAGATTCCCATCCCACTCCGCCGCTAAATATCGACAGGCGATGTGGGATGAGGGGTATTCGATCTCACCAGTGAGAAAATTCAGATTCGGGAGGCAGGATGAAGTGGAAGACGCCGAACGGCCGTATATAGCCATCAAACAGGAGCCCGGACGAAATCCGGCTCGCGAACTTCGAGGACGGGCAGAAGACATTCTAACCCGGCTCAAAGCTCACCAAAAGAAAACAAATAGAGAAGTGAATCGAGCCCGTCGACATCTCTACCAGATCAACAAGGATATTGCGCCTGGGTTGATCCCGAGCACGGATGGGTATGCCCCCTCTTATGACATCTCATTCGAGTTCGATGATCCGAGAGTGAACCAGCCAATCCCACCAATGACGGTATCGGTGCCGAGGAAGATTTTTTCGGAAACAAAGCGAACAAGAGGTGAGACTCAAAGACCAGAGCGAGATCCTACCTCCACCCGCTGGACATCAATGCAGATCCATGAGATCGACCGTCGACCTCGTGGTATAATTGATCAAAAGAATTAACACTAATTTGCGTTGTAATCAATATTAATATAATATTCGCACTTTTGTTGATTTCTTGCGTTTACAATTATATAAAATAGGCACCCAAACAAGAAAACCCTAATACGACTCAAAATTAATGCTTCTCGAAAATTTAGTACCTGTAAACAAATTCATCGTATAATTTTAGAACATACATGATCTAATTTTGTTGTAGAAATGGTCACCGACTCAGGCTTAAACCAGGCTCTGAAAGATGCATGAAAAGAAAATACAGACCTCCACAGGAAGATGTTGGAGATGACTCGGGAAATCCAGCGCATCAAATCAACATGGATAGAACCGTCAAAGGTAAAGGTTCTATACCAACGAGTAACCGCCGCTCAGCGTGGATGGGCTGAAGAGAAGCAGTTGGTATAGGCTATGAGGACGCAGATCCGAGGGCTAGAAGTGGCATTATCGGCCTGTCAAGAAGGCCAATCCGTCACGTACCCTTTGGTCTTCGAACCGGCTCAATTGGCGTATCGTGATGCCACTAGCGCAACTAAACCAGCAATAAAATCGCCTCAACGACGCCCGGGAAATTTTGAGCGCGCAAGGCGTTGAGCCATGAGATCGTCGGGACAATCAAACTGAAACGATTATGATAAATAAAGTTTTGTGTTGTTAAATTGTCTATACGTTATTAAATTTATTGATTATTGATAAACAAGTTCCGTGAGATAATAATCTTCCAATCAGAGAAAGAGAGGGATGACTGACTATACATGTAAGTGAAGGGACCAAGAACAGAAAATCGCACATATGCCTTCTATCGGTGGTGCGTTGAACCCGCTATGGGATTGGGCTTTAGCAGTTCCTATATGGCGCTCACCTTTGGCGATCCTATAACCGGTGGTTACATTACCAACGTTGCTTGGCAACGGGTAACCATTTGGGGCAAGATGATAATTTTCATATGGGGCAAGGACATTGACAACACCAACAACACCACATTCTCATCTTTTTATTTTTTGTTTTAGTTAACTTTTTTTTTAATTTTGGCTCTAAGCCCAACATTGTACTACTTCATTTTTTAGATTTTATTTGTTGGAGTCGCCTACGCTCCCTTTCGGCTCTACCCGCCCTTGAATGAGGCTGCGATTGTTTCTTCGGTTCACCGGGACGACCTTGGTCTCGGTATGCGAGTTGTGTCGGGGCGAATACTAGGGGGTAGGTCATCTTCCACCCTTGTTGGGCCGTAGTAAGGCTTTGATATAGTTTCGATATAGTTGTCGATTGATTTGATTGCTTCCATAGCTAAATTTAAATGAAATATATGAAAACGTTATATGATCAATATTTCGCGTTACGAGTTGAATGTTACAGATAATCTTCCTTTTCGCTTCTTACCAAAAAATCTGTGGCAAAAATCATATTTTACTTTATCATACGATTAATTCATTTGCTACACTTATTTCACCTTAATATTCATCAAACTTTAGTTACATTTTTTGTAATTCCAATCTATTATCATAAAATAAATAATCAATTTATTAATCTCTACTATCCTTGTTACACTACACCAAGAAGCTCATTTATCTAATGGTACATTTTATAATTAAAAAAATTCAACAATTTAAAATGTTAATTAATTATTTTTTACAATTTCATTTAAGAATCAAGAAATCAAAAATTATTGAAGACAAGAAACATTTATTTCTCCAACAAATCCATACGTTAGATTCGAGTCACTTGTTCGTGAATTTGCCGAGCTTCTCACTAGTGGGTTTTCGTAATAAAGGTCGTTGGGAATAAGTATGATCGTCATTCGTTCGATTTTTCAAACCTTCCAATAGGTCGTGATGGATCATGCGTCTTGGTAATGCCAGATGTGTTGGAGCTTCGGTTTCTAGCAGAGCTGGGTTGTCGAAGTTGAACGATACGCCATACTCTTGGGTATACCCATCAGTGCTGGGTATTCGGTCACTCGCTATGTCGGCATTTATCCGAACAAGTTGTCTTCTCTGCATGTTGGCTTTCCAGCGAAATTTCCGTTCCATGTATTCTAAATGCTGCAGGGCGACTTTTGCTCTGTGCCGAATTTCGGCCCGGTTCTCTTTTTATTGCTAGACTCGGAATCTCTACCTCATCGTCCTGCCTCAAGGTTTGATAATGCCACTCTTTGCTACCGTAAGTGGATAGCGTATAGCCGTGATCCCAGAGGGCTTGGCGGTGTTGGTCTGCGAAACGGCCTGAAACCGTTAGAGTAGTTCGGGAGTCGTCGGACTGGTGAATTCCATTTTATTTTCTGAAGTACAATTAGTATCCCACAATTGAATTGTTCCATTCTTTTCGACAACGGGTACCCCATTCTTATTATTAATTGATATTTGAGCGTGACTTAATGAATGAATACATGGAGTTTTCCTTGATATCGATATTCTATTATTACTGGTCCACTGATCTTGGGAAATTCTGTTATTTTCGTTGATGACCTCAATGTCGCGAGATCCAAAACGATAAAATCCATCAGTAGGACTAAATGCGGGGTTAGCTTCAGTGACAATTATTAATGTTAGCATTGGCCTTGTTAGCACGATGGCCAATTTTAATTGCTGTAGGATGCATATGGACTAGATCGGTGATTATTCCATAATATACGTGAGAGAAACCCCGGATTTTCCTATCGTAAGTTAAGAGACCAACTAAATGCGGATCCCTGTGATGAAATGGATTCATTGAGTAAAAATATAGGTCAACATATTTGCTCCATTATCAATTGCTAAAACTCCTTCATCAAAATTTGCCACTGAATGCCCCAATGAAACCGAAATTCAGCGACTAACCAAATATGTAATAGCTTGATTAGAATTCAGGAACTTTGGCGCAAGAGTTATATATCTCACATTTTCCAGACAATTATCATATATCTCATGTAAAGCCTCAATTGGATTAGGACCAAAATCTTTTAATAAATTTTGATCATGCATTCCGCTTTTCAAATCCGATAGAAATGGGCCTTCTATATGAAATCTTAGATTCTGTGAATTCTTACTTGGTAAATTATAGGTCTTCGACAATATTTCATGATAGACTTCTTTCTTTGACACAACAAGCATTGGGTAAAACCCTGTCACACCGAATTTAACTAACTACTTTTAAACTAGTTTCAAGCTCTTGTGATAGATCAGAAAAATCATATCCATGTCCACCATTAATTTGGATATCAATGAATCCGGGAGATAAAATTGCTCCCTGGCAATCTATAATAATATAATCAGGAACACATTTGTCGACATAAAACAATTGCTCTGAATCCTGAATAATTCCATCTTTGATCCATAAATCATCCACAAGAATTTTGGAGTTCAGACAGAGAAAACAATTAGTAAATTTAATAAATTGATTTGCAAATGAAAATTGATGGAAACCTTCAATTTTATTAACAATCATCACCAAATTAATTCAGAGTACCAATATATTTTAAGAAAATTCAAAACAATGACTAAATGAAATTTATTGAACTAGACAATTTCAAAAGACCGATTTCCATGAAGTATTAAAACAAATTGAAAACTTTTTTTTAATTATGAATATTTACATCACAGACTTAAACAACCATTTCAAGTTTTTTTTAAACTAAATTAATTTTTCATTTTCTTTTTTAAAATAAAACTAATTTTTCATTTTCTTTTATTTCTAATTATTGTTGTTACTTGGAGAAAAGACTCAAATTTTGAATCCATTCTCCAAGTTACTAAACTACATGTGGGCTAAGGGAACAAACTAACCAAATTCTCAACATCGGACCAATCGATTTGTATTGAGTTTGATTCTAGGTGATAATATTATTGAAACAAATTCAGTTTGAAATGTAAATTAATGAAAATTCTCCTATAATGATCAATCAAATAAATATTCTGTCATTTTTAAGTAAATTATCTGGTTATGACTTTAGAAAAAGAAAACAATGTTAATTACTTCGTTCGTGGTTCACCTGGCTGTAATCTGAGTCGGCTTCCGCTAAATATCGGTCAAATTTGGTTCGTTTTGGGTACCTTCTTCTAGTAATTTTGTTGCTGATATCATTTGGCATTTTGAAATATATTTATACCATTTATTAACCCGATGATAGTTGAATGTGTTCCATTAATAAAGAGAAAATTTCGCTCGATGATGGTCGTAGGTAATATTAAATTGTGTTTGGTAAATTGGATAGTTGTTTACTCTTATGATTTCAACCACACGCATAATGTAATAGTTATTCTACCACATGACTGAAACTAAGTGGGTGTTTAAACTTTCTCATTGTGTTTGTTTATATTTGCCTTTCAGATTATCAATGCCAATTCTATTTGTTTATTGGTAATCGCAATTATCATGACGAATTTTCTTCGTCAATTCATCACCGCACCTGATGTAAATAAGCTGCAGAAGTCATCTGCATTCAGTTTTTCGAGATTATCAGAGATGCACCGATTTAAATTAGCAGTGTTATCTATTATTCAGGTATGTGAATATAATTAGTGGTTAGTAATTAATCTTGTTTTTTTCTATAGATTTATTCGTTTGCCTGTTAGCCAATTTTGATGGATTAATCGAGCGAGTACTTGGCCAACAATATTTACTTCGATGAAACCTCGGTCATCTGCCTTATAATGCCGGATTTATTTTAACATACACCAAGCCCTATTGAGATAAATTTCGCTATAATTCAAGTTGATACATAAATCAACTTGGCGGAATTTATTTTGTGAAAAAATAAATGCATTTTAGCCATTTTTTAAATGGCTGTTAAGTAAGTTATTTTTTATATAGTTATATAACTTAAAGTTAAATTTTAAGAGTTGAATTATGATTTCATAAGGAAATATGATCATAATTCAAGCTCTTAAATATAACTTTGATCAACTATTTCATATATATTACTATAAATAATATTTAGGAAATCAAGTAAGTAACAATAACTAATTTCCAAAAATATGTATTTTTTTATACATTTCCGAAAAAATCTCCTAATATGCACAAAGTAATTAGTTAAATCACCGTAGTCTTCTTTCACCAGCTCGTTATCCAGTGCGTTTTAAGGTTGTTTTATTTGATGTTTATGGGTCTGATTTTAAATCTGCATTGCTATATTTGCGTGCTATTTCCAGTCCATTTAAAATAAAATCCAATTACAAAATCTAGTCCTGCCCCAACAATATTAATAATGAAATGCTCAAACATACAATCGTGATGCGTCAAAAGCAGTGTATAATATCGATATAAATGCGTATGGACCCTGATAAGCAGCAGTCTACTGCTGTCAAGATAAGCCATATCCAACAGAATTTATTGTAACAAGAAGCGTTTCAAAGTAATTGGACGTAGAATATCGTAGAATGGTCAATTTTGAATGGTACATCACTATTTGTTTCCCAGAAGCCTTTGGAGAAATGCGTAAGATTATTCATCACTATGACTATGTGAGTTCTCACAAATCGGCCCAAACAGCTCAATATTTGATCGGTAAAACAATCGAATTTATGGGTCATTCTCTACACAGTTCTGATTTGGAATCCAATAAATTCTTTGTTCCGTACGTGATAAATCAACTACGTGGTCAATGATTTTTGACACCAAACGAAGCACTTGATGCATGTTATAAAGAAACTTCAATCGAAATGGAATAATTCGTATGAAAATTGGTCAAACTTAGGTAAAGGTGTATTTTGAAAACCAATAAGCGAGCATCCATTAAGATCGTCCCCTCAAAAATAATCAATTTTTGATTCCCTCCCCTTTGTTCTTTTTCATCATCACCCTCCCCGTAAGACATCCCTCCAAAAATAGATATCTTTTATTTTCAGAAGAAATTTATAAGCATATATGCTAAATTTAATTTCAACATTATATGCAGCAGTACCCAATAGTGGTTGAAAAGTAGAAAAAAACATGCATCCATAATTAAAATGCTCAAATTTGCAAAATAGGGAACATGAAGCATGCAGCTTACTTACTTATCATACATAGTATATAAAAAGATAATAGTGTTGGGTTAGTGTTTCATAACCTTATAATCCAAACATACAAAGATAATGCTCTCCATTGGCTACCTATTATTAGGCAACGTTGGTACTGTAACCAATGGTTATTATATCCTGCATCCAACAGTTATTGACGATGTTTTGCGGCCATCTTTCGAGGAACCTTTAGAGTCCTTCGTCCGTTGTCCTCTCACATGTTTTCTCTCCATGGTTCAGTATTTACTGAATATTGGGAAATTATTGATTATAAAATTGAATAAAATTTACAAATTAGGCCGGTCTATGTTACTTAATTAATCTACCAACTGAGTATTGGCAAACTACAAAAAATTTATCATTGGTCACTCAAATCCTAATCTGATGGGCAAAGTTATTACCCGTTACTTTTGGTGAAAAAAGTCAGGTTTCTGATTCGATGATTTCCAAAAAAATAAAATCTGCTTATTTGGATTATATCATGATGCTATCCATTGGTTACAGTCCCTGAATTGTAAATCGTCGCCTCGGTTTTGAACAAAATGAACTGCATCTTTGATGAACCTTGTGCATTTCGAGTAACCTGAGCCTCCATTAGCTCTTCCTCTCACTGTTCCCCTGAATTAGCGATTAATTTGGACATTATGTTGGTGGTTTATCTCCTTCTATCGTCCCTCGTTGAGGTATTGAATCTTAATCCTGATCCTCTCAATTTTCCTACACTCCCTTGATTGTATAGTTATCCTATTAGAAACAAGACCGTTTGTCACCACTCCTTGGTATATTCTTCTAGTATATCCGAAATTATAAAGGGGCACTCGGATCGACCAATCACTATGCCATACGGGATGATTAGGATTCAGTGAAAGGACCGATTTCCACATTCAATAATTCCTTCTGATATTTTAATTTTCTTTTACTCAAGATTTTCATGCCCAATCAGATTTATCCGCCTAATATATTTCTCTTTTTTCTCTTAATAGGCTTCAAAAGTTTGTGCCGAAAATTTTTGCGTACGAATTTTTCGATCCTAATTTTGTCTTTTATTTTAAAATGCTGGGGTATTTATATGAGATTGTTAGGGGTAAGAAATCTTGCGATTACAAAATTTAGTTCTCCTTCACCAGAAATCTATTTATATTAATTTCTGATGACGTATTTTTATCTACAGTAATTTTAAATTACTAAATTCTATTTTTGGTAATTGTTTTTAAATCATTTTTATTTTGGGTAATTTTTGTTAGATCTCATTGACACATCATCTATCATTATACATCTACCTTCCTTTGTGACTTCATGATTAAAAATTTTAATTACTTTTTCCTATATTTTATTTGAAGTCATTTGCCTAACACATACTCATTGCTATTAGACGAATCCATAGATTTTAAATCTCTAGCAATATTGATGTTTTTGGTACGCTGTTTTAATAAAGGTACTGATAAAAAATTACAAAAAGATGCCAGTGAAAATATCTTTAACTACCGATAATTTCATAAATAAACATGCTATATATTGGAAAAGCGTATTGATGTGTGGAGTGATGGCTATGGCAGGGAATTCAACTGGTGCTGTAACACAAATAAACGCTCTTTAACAAAATACAATACAACCTCATTACAAACTCTGTTAGATGATGCATTGCAAATTATAAATTTCGTTGAAAGTTGTCCATTGCAATTACTACTGTCAAATTTTTTATGAAAATGCGTTTTCTATATTCAATCTCACCATCTAATGAAATTTATATATATTTTGTAATAAGTCAAGACTGAATTTATATTTCATTAAAAAATATAAAAATTTAATAATATTTTTCCGTTCTTCTGTCAAATTCTTAATTAAAAATGCTTGTTTAGTGACCATATTTTTATGAATGCTCAACTATACAGAATTTAAATTGAAAATCCATAAATATCCTATACTTCTTGATCGAATATTATTTTAACCGAAAATTATAAAATTCCAACTTATTATGTGTTGGGCAAAAACTAGGGTTTTAAAAATTTTTGTTTATCTGGCACGACATCCGATAACTTTGGGGCGCGCAAAGTCCAAGTGGACTAAAGATCATCAAATATAGACTATATAGCATTAAATAATACAAAATGTAGAAAAAAGAGTAGAAAAATACAAAAAATATGTAAAAAATAAATAAAAACATTTAAAAAGAATTGAAAATCATTAAAAATTATCAAAATTAACCAATTTCATCCCCTTGGCTCCATATTCATCGAAAACGCTTATATTCTAGAAAATAGCTATGAGAATTAAGTCTAAAATATAATTAGAAACATTAATTAAAAAGAATCACGAAAATCTGTAAACCAGGAGAAAAGTGATGAAATATGGTAAAAACCTCTAGGCGTTTTGTTTTATCGCATCAAAAAACATGCGTGTAAAACCCTCCTATATAAGTCGACGCTAGATCGACATAAATTAACGCTATTTCTGTAATGAATTAAAAATTTTCAAAATTTTTCTAATTTCTGGAAACCCTAAAAGTGAGAAGGTTTTTGTTACATTTTATTTTTGTTTTATTTAATTTTTCATGTGTAAAAGATTATAAAACAAAATTTTATAGGGTATTTAGGTCATAGCTAGGAAATGAACTTATGAAATTTTTATGCCATACTTATGTAAACCTTTGATGGTGAAATGTTCAAATTTTTCTTTAATAACATGTTTTAGTTGAATTATTTTAGTCAAATTTTTAATAAACTGTAATTCAAAATATTTCCTCACATGGACAAAGTCCCATGAAAACTTCGTCTCCATGGTACTTGACCTATACGAGATTCCTCATGACCAACTTTCCATTATGAGTAATAAATTTGAACAAAGTTAATATTGGAATATTAATAATAATCATTCATTACATTTACTATTATTATTATTGTTATGATTAAATGTTATCATTAATTTCATAAATTGCAAACTCTTTATTTTCTCAAAAAATTGAAAGTCAAACGCTGGTAAATTAGAAAGTCTATTTTATTTACTATTATTATTATTGTTATTGACCATTATTGTTTAATCTTTAAATTACTAATTATATAATGACATGCATACAAGTTATAAAAATGAAAATCAACCAATAAGTCTAGAACTAGTACTTCGGTGTGGGAGTTAGCCGTAGTGAATGGTAGTTAGCCGGGTCAGATCTCCTCTCCGAGAACCTCAACTCATATTGAATGATAAAAATCAATGATAAATACACAGGTTTGCATAAAGTAAACTTCTGATTGGAAATTAAATTTAAAAATTTTACATGTTTTTTTATTTTTATTTTTAAAACTTTGTAAACATCCTATTTAGGCTCATGATGATCGTATTGGGTTATTTAGAATTTTAGGACATATAGTCACTATAATCCGTTGTGTAATGAATATCGAAAGTGGCAATACTATTTTCAGTTTTGAGAAATTTATACTCATATTTTTATTTATTATCATTATTATTAATCTTGATTAATTTTATTTATAATTTTTGTGCTATCCATCATTGAGGAAAAGAGTTTTAAGGAGGATCGCTGACAGGATAAAAAAATATCAACGGGAATCTCAAGAATAGTTCAAATGATATTAAATAAAATTTGTGATTTTTATACTTATTAACTTACTTAGTGTAGATAAATAGAATGAAAAAAAATCCAAACGAAAAATTTATTAAGTCTAAATTTTGTAATAATTTAATAAAATCCACGACTAACAACAATCATTCATTGAAAGTGCTAGGTGAGACTTGTTTGTCAAAATCAGAAAATCCGGAAGGGCAAGAATAAGCATTCAAGGCGAGGTCAATAGGTTTGAGAAATTCTCACATAATTTATTTTTGAAGTTTTGAATTTTGATTGGGGGAAATATGAATTGACGAAATCTAAAGTTGGTTCTTGTTAAATTGCGAAGTATTCTATTGAGAACGACGAGTGATAGAGTCGCCACGAGGAGCCCTATAAATTATCTAATATCTACCTAAAATAAAATAAAATTTACCAACCTGTTGATTATGCCATTGATAAGAATTGGAGGACAAATCTTAAGAATCGGGAAAATCCCAAATAATCCTTGACAGTGACCTACATAAAAACAAAAAGAAATATTAAATCAATAATCAACACTTGATAAGGCAAAACTTCTCTGCTCTCACCCGAGTAATGGTGTCTTAAAAATCAAAAAGGGAGAAGAATAATGCCCTTATCACTAAATATTAAAACAAAATTTAATTTTAATTGTGTTTTAAGTTATAACACTTTCCATAGCGAGTTTTATCTTAACGGGAGGGTCATGAATTCCCAAAATTTTAAACGGGTATTTGATTAAACTAAATAAAGGGGACCTACATTTATATTGTTCAATGGATATTATTTTTAATCTGATAAAATTTTAATGAGAATTCCTAATTGAAATAAATAATTCTTTTCCTTATCATTTCACATAACGTTCCAAATACGATTATCGATTTGAATTAAGACCGCTCGTTTACTGGGTCAGATAAAGAAATTTGGACCCACATCTTCTGATAACCTCAGATAATCTTATGATATAATTAATAAAATTTTTCTGGGTTTTGAATCGATGTTTGATTTACAATAACTTAAATTATTCGATAAATAGTACCTTTAAGATAAAATAAAGTGATTGAATGATACATATTATTCCAATTAAATTAGCGACAAAGGGACCCGTAATCAAAGTGAGTGTGAATACCTTCTATGGTAACTCGTGAACTCAAAGGTTTTCTAGGGTATTAGCAGCCATGGCAATATGGCTCACCTTTTACTAGAAATCGCCCATTGGAGTACATTTCCAACGTCATTTTTGACTGGTATCCAAAGGTAATACCTCTTGTGCGCGCATTTAGTGGGAATCCCTTGAAAGTGGCAGCGAAAATCTTATATCTTTTACCCATCAGATGCCCATCATATGCATAATCAACATAACTAATAAACAATAATTATAATATACAATAAAAAATAATCCATAATTTAGATTCATAATCTTTAATTGTTTCAATGTATCTCATCGTGATTAGGCCGATCTGGGTGTCCCTTTACAATTTCGGATGTACTAGGAGAATGTACCGTCACTATCTTGTTCTTAGGTTTGATCTCTGAATAGTGATTTATTATTTCGTGTGGACATGTATGGGGACTACAATTTCGAGTGAGTCATAATTCTCATGCTGATAACAATTTATTTATTTTTCTTGAATGGAGTTTAACAGTTCTATTCGGGACGATTTAATGGACCATTAATGTCGAGTTGCCTAGAGAATTTAGTCACTGTATATATTTCATTAGAGTTCTAGGTCAATCCATAACATTCCGGTGGAGTGGAGTCTAACTTCGTTTAAGTTTATGGTGATCTGATGTGCTAGCATGATAAAAGTTTGCTTAAAGATTAGAGTGTATTATTTTAAGATAAAGTCTTACGGTTCTTTCAATGCGATTATATTTTAGGTTTCAAGTATTTCCTGCTACAGAGCTCTTATGAAGGATGACCTGGATTTGTGGTTCGATTACAGGTGGACGTGATCGTCTGTTAATTGTGATTAAATCTTGCGTCGACTTTCATTTGGTTTATATGTAGTAGTTGTTGGATTTTAATGCTACGGATTTTTAGTGGTCAATTAGTCTCGGATCAACACTGAAATTAAAATGGATTGATATATATATAAAAAGATTTTTTTCTTTTTTCTTTTTTTCCACTGAAAAGTGATTAAATTATGCAAAATTGGATCGGTGTATATATCTATTCTGTGACCCTAACCTTGTGTGTTCTTTTTGATGCGTTAAGACAAAATTTTACCTTGAATTTATTTGTATTATCTAAATCTAATTTTATTATTTTCATGATTTAAATAGACAATTTATTTTTGTAATTTTTTGATGAATATTTTCCACCAAAACTATTCTATTTTACTTCATTTTATTCATTAGTTTTCAAGTTTTGTAAATTGTCCATTTTTCTGTCAAATTTTCATGTTATTTTTATGTAAATTTCGTGCGGTTTTTGGTGCATCTTTGTATATATTTTATTTTACTTTTGGGTTTCTCGATTTTATATTTAATTTTATCTTTCTCAGATTTTAGGATGTTTATTCGATGTTTATTGGTTTGATTTTTAAATTCTGCTGTTGTATTTGCATGTTATTTTGATTCATTTAAACAAAACTCAGTCTTGGCCCAACAATAGAAAAATTTTTAAAAATCATTAATCCATTATGAATAATATTTAAACGAACAAGGTAAGGTGAATTATTTAAAAATTCTTGTGGCCTTTCAACAACCTTTTGAAAGAGTTGCAATTTTAAAGTGGATGCTATTATTAAAAGAGACCATTCAAAACTATATAATAAAGATAACAACATTCTGTCTTTTATTCATTGCAGTCATTTTCTAAAAGTTTAATTCTCGTTTTCCCATAGCGATTTGAAAAAATATTAATGATACTTCTGTGACACAGACGAACTGCTGTAGCTGATAACGGTATCCAGACATTTAGTTTCTGTAAATTCATCTTCAACATCCATTAGTTTACAGAAACAAATGCC
Source organism: Schmidtea mediterranea (assembly GCA_022537955.1). Lineage (NCBI taxonomy): Eukaryota > Metazoa > Platyhelminthes > Tricladida > Dugesiidae > Schmidtea > Schmidtea mediterranea. The sequence goes on from CM039680.1 coordinate 95,734,188, forward strand.
TGAATAACAACCATTACAATGTCACATGATGGCTGCATGTGAGAGTATGTAGATTTTGTGGGGTTCAATGTTCTTGGGTTTTAAACTTGGAAAGTACATATCATATGGTATCTCACCTTGGTAAATTTTGCTGGACGATGGCTTAATTTTAATGGCTAATCTCTGCCAAGTGACCTAAATTTGTCGCCTGTCTTGACATAGCTAGTAATTCTTTGACCAGTTGCCGATTGAGATTACGATTTGAAAATGAAACGAATGCGAGTACTTTGGATTGATCATCAGGAAATATAACGACTTTCGCATCGATCAATTGCATAACTTGACTAAATTCTTCTTTCAGCATCGGTTCATCCACATCAAGGTCAACAAATATTTGTTCTGAATTACTATAATCAATTTTAGCAGATGTTACAGCTGCAGGTCCTGGTATCGTACTAGGTCCACTTTACCAATTAACTTTAATTTGATTATTCCACATATAAATTCCATCCATTGCAGATAAAGCTAAACTCGCAGAAACTTGGTAAATATATTTGAGAAACGCATGTGGATTTGTTTGACATCTAAATCTTCTTATAATATAACAACTAATACATTGACTACGATTTTTAAATATTCTGTTTAATCGCTGATCATTAACTTCGTCTGGTGAATTTCTTTTCAAATAACTCATAATAAAATCAAAAAAAAGAATTACAAATCAAAAAAAACTATTTATTTAATTTTTCGACAAAAAAGTGAATTCAAAAAGTCTAGTTAAACAAAATCCAAAAAACTAATTAATATTTATATTTTTTATCCTTTTAACTTTTTCCGGGCAATTTCTTTATTTTATTTTTTTATATTACTCTAGATCATTTCCCCCCAAGTTGATCTCTTCCTCTGGATCAATCCCACATCTAATTTCCAAAGGGCAAATTCTTGTTATTGGTCTCAGGATCTCTTTTCCTCGGGACTAGACTTTCACGACTTTCAAATGCCCATCTACTCCTGGAATGGCGTTAATAACTAGACCTAAAATCCATCGTTCTCTTACATCAACAACACCACATCGCCACTTTGCAAATAATTTCCCCCTCGGTTCCATTTTTTCTGTCTTCCCACCCCATCAAAACTTCTTTTCGCCAACGTCGCCAAAATTTGACATTTGCCTCTTTACCTTCCACTTTCTTCTCATAATCATTTCTTCCGTAACTCCTTCTTCCATTTAGAATTCTCTTTTGAAACCTGGTTTTACAAAATGATTTGGAGTAAGTACTTCTTTTTCCTTATGATCTGTGCTGACAACAACCAACAACATGCTGTTTATATATTTTCAGCCTCTACTATAACTGTTTGTAGCTCTTCATCAGTCAACTCTGCACTTCGAGCTACTGCCAATAGGGCCTTCTTGGCTTCTCTAATCATGACTTCATAAATTCCTCCAAAGTGCAGTGCACTTGGTGGATTAAAAACCTAAGTGATCTTTTCCTTCTGTAATCGTTTCTTTATTCCATAATTGTCGATCTTAACTTTCTCGATTTCCTTTGTCGCTTCTACAAAGTTTGTTCCATTATCTGAAAACCTCATAAGTGTGACCTCACGTTGTGTGATAAACCGTTTGAAGGCATGGATAAAACTGTCTGTCTCCAATCGATATGACATTTCCAGGTGTATCGCTCGTGTCACTAAGCACTGAACAAGGTACATTTTGGTTCGTCGATTTCCACGACTTTGTATTGTAATTATTGGCCAGGCATAATCTACTACCACCTTTTTGAACGCCACAAGAGGTTCATTTACTTGGAAAGAAGGCAATGGTGCCATGACTTGTGACATAGGTTTTGCATTTCGTTTTCTACAGGTTATGCATTTTTTTCTCATTCGCCTAAACAATTGTAGTCCACCTACAACCCAATATTTCTCATTTACTCTTGTCATTAAGTGTTCTACTTCACCATAATGCCCCAAAGATTGATGTATCTCCGTCACTATCAACCATGTAATCCAACTTTTACGGGAGAGGATTATTGGATATTTTGCTATTGATTCAAGCCAGTCCGTATTGGCCAGTCGACTTTCACTTCGTATCAACCCATCAAACTTCATTGTTTGCCTTAACCATTTTAGGCAGCTTTTTGCTCCTACAATTCCATCTCTCTCAATATCTTTCAATTCTTCCGCCAATTCGACATTTTGATCTTCTTGAATTAATTTAAATTCAGCATCATCAATCTCCGTTATCGTCAAATCACCAGTGCATAGTTTGTTCTTTGGGAATCTTGAATTTTCAACTAACCTCACCAACCAAGCTCTTGTGTGGTTAAGTTTTATCTATCTTGAATATGTTCTGGGATTCAAGCAACATGTTTTCCAAAATGACCCTTTTTGCACACACTCTTTCTCTGTCAGAAAAGTGCTTTGCTTGTGTCGTTTAATCATCGGTTATTCCACGTTGGCCAGGTAATTTCTCTCTCCTTCAGAATTGACGATCCACGCAAACAAAATTCTAAGTCTCGAAAAAACTCCGTTTTCACTCCTCTGGATATTAAATCCACAGAATTCTCTTTTGTTAGTACATATCTACATTGGTTAATTTTTGTCAACCTATGAATCTCACCAATTCTGTTTGCAATAAAAACTTTACAATTTCGTCCAAATTGCGTAATCCAATATAAAGCATCTTCACTGTCTGTCCAAAACGCCACGTCTTGATTCACAGTGAAAGTTTGAAATGGAATATTCAAGATTATTCCATTTCAAACTTTCACATATCTGCAATCCTAATTTCACTCCAACTTCCGCAGCTATCAACTCTAATCGCGGGATACTTATCACTTTTATTGAGCAAATTTAGACTTAGTTGAAATCAAATTAGTTCTGACGTTTTCACCATTTACTTCTCTAACATAAGCAGCGGCACCATATGCACTTTTTGAACCGTCCACAAATATGTGAATTTTCAATTAGCTATCACATTTTAATTCATCTAAATAAATGAATTCTTCCAACCAGTTTTCCACCTTCTGACTTAAGTCAATGAGCAACCGATCATCCTAGTCCGTTTCTGCTATCCAAATTTCTTGCATTAATATTTTTCCTTTAACCCAAAAACTAATCGTTCAAATTCAAAACCTTCTATGTTTCCGCCTTCCTCCCAGAGAAAGCGTAGATATTTCCTGTCTACATGAGTTACTTTTATCTGAAGATACATCTCCTGTATGTCGCGAGCTAGTGCCACGGAATACTTTCTGAATATAAGTAATATTTGAAATAAATCATTTTGTAATTTTGGCCCAGCCTCAAGCATACTATTTACACAAACTCCATTCGATTTTGCAGCCGCATCAAAACCAATCTTTAATTTTGTTGTCTCTTTATAGTTTAACCACTGGAAAAAACGGTAACCATCATTTAGTTTCCTGGAATTCGTTTTTTGTCAAACGTCTTATATACCATTTTTGCAGATAGTCTTTAAACGTAGAATAGTAATTTTCTTTCAATTCTGGTTCCTTTATAAATCGTTTTACCAACCCCTTCAAACGACTTTCAACCAACCTCATTATTTTCTGGAAGCTGATATTTGTTTTCCTTTCACAACAAACTAACGGTAATCGCCCATTTTTGTAATGCATCCCTTCAATAGCGTTCTGCATCAATCTTTCTTCCTTTTGATTTAGTTTATTAGTTGCCACTTTACAATCCTCAATCTCCCAAAACCTTTGAATTTGTTCTTCCAGATTCACAACTTGTGCCTAATAACTTTGCACATAATGGGAATGCTGTGAAGTACCGTCTTTCCAGTTAATCCTTCCCATGCACGTCAATCCAAGCGGCGTCAATCTTGCAATAGGTTTATCTCGTAGCCCCTCTATTTCCCAAATAGCTCGATGCAAACGTGGGTAATCTGCTCAAATCAAAACATCTATCTTCGGTATATTCCCTACTACTGGGAAATGAATATCTCTTAAATGCTCCCAATTACTAGTTATCATTTGCCAGTTGCAAACTTCCATCTCTCCAGTGAACGTTTTCACCATTAAAGCATTAAAATTCACCTTTACCTTTTTATTATTGTTGATCAATATAATCGTTACCGGTTTTGTGTCCAACAGTGCCGATTGCCCTCCGAACACACTGACTGGAACACTTTTCCATTGACCTCCAACCCCTAATTCTTAAGCCACCCAGTCACTAATGTAGCTTACATTACTCGTATCATCCATCAGTGCATTTACTTGCACTTCCTTCTTATTTTTCTGGAGCCTTACGGAAATAGTTCAAAGTATTACATAACGTCTGGAGTCTGTATATGTGTTACCCATAAAACTTGAATTTTTCGGCCCCAACTCCAAATTATCCGTGGTGCACATAATGGCTTTATGTAACAAATTGTGATGTTTGATTTTGCAATCCACATTCTTGAAAAACTTAGGCTTTGTACAGTCACGTATAAAATGTCCCGCTGATAAACAATCGAAGCACAGTTTTGACCTTTTCACATGTTCATCTCGTGTCCCCAATTCCATCCTGATGAATTCTGGACACTGATTTAAAAAATGCTCCAACCCACATTTTATAGACTTGATTTTCTTCAGCTGATTTTTGTTACTTTGGTTATAGTCATGACTCTTACCAAGATTAGTCAATGGTTTCGTGCTTCTGTTCTTCATTGGCTTGTCTCCAAATAAAACATTTTTAATGTAAAATTAACCTTAATATGACTAAATCTGACGTTTTTTAAAATCCGACACCTTTTCAACAATAAAACTATCCAAAGTACCATGAAATCATGAGTTTTGAGACCAGAATTAGTTTTTCGACCCAAATTTACCAAAAATTGATGTTGTTTGACTAAAATCAGACCAATTAAACAAAAAAATTTTTTAAAAAATAACGATCACTTCATTAAAACAAAAATTAAAAACGGCGACTTTATTAAAACTAAAATGATAACTTCATTTAAACAAAAATTATCGATGACAACATTTGATCATAAAAGTTGTGTAAGAAGAAACACGCTCCCTATGCTTTAAAATTATATCGCGGTTTAAAATCGCTAAAACACTATATAGAACACGAATGATCTGTGTTTTGAACAATTAAAATCCCTGTTTTACCTACTATAGATTCAGGTGTAGGGATAAAACTATTTCCAGCTAATCGACTTATCAGATAATATGCGGTTAAAATAAAATCGATTTCACGAATCTTAACTACGCGCCACCCACTTCCCTAATACGTGAATTTTTCGATTTTCTCATTTTATCGACTCACCCCATCAGTAAGAAAACTATCGGAGAAGACACTTTTACTATTAGAAAAGAAATTATCTTTTATTTCACCATCTTTTTCGAATTGAATGAGAGCTGTAAACTGGACTTTTACAGATCCCATTTTCTCTATTTCATTTTTAAATTTATTTATAAGTTTATCTGTTAGAGCGATTTGAATAAGGTTTTCTAAATCAAATCGAATATTTTTAGGCGAACCCCTTAAGTCAACCTCTATTTCAGGTTCATCGTTTATATTTATTTCATTATTTACCGAACCCCCTATTTGGATATTTTCAGATTTGTCATCTCTAATAACAATAGTTTCAATTTTTTTTAATTTTGGCAGGGATACACGGCACGGTTTTATCAGCAGGTCTTATTGATTTTTTATTATTTGTGTTAATATTTATGGTATTAATATTTGTATTATTATTTATGTTTTTATTTATGTTTTTGGTAACATTTGTATAATTATTTGTGTTATTAATATTATTATTATTAACATTTTTCACATTAATAATTTGAAATAATGTCTTTTTATTAATTTTAATTTGATTTAAATGGGTAGAGTGTTGCTTAAAAAACTCTAAATATTTAATATCATAGGCGGTATCGCATTTTGGGCAAATAAAAAAGTCTGTGCCATTGAATTTATGACCATAGTAACGTTCCATTGTCATATGGCATTTAGAGTTATGCCCAATTGCAGATTGGCAATAGTTTTTATATAATCGACCTGAGGAATATGTAAATTATTATCAATTGTTTATTATTATTTAAATGAATCAAATAATAATATATAAATGATGATAAAATTGTTAACTATGTGAATAGTTTAATAAAAATAAGATTTCAATTCATAAAAGCATATCGTAAAATTTCAAATCTTAAAAAGCAGATATTAATATTTCAATTCATAAAAAGCAAATATTCTTCAAATAATTCATAAAAAATCATATCGTAAAATTTAAATATTTTTATTCTTATTATAAATTAATGATATTTAAAGTATTATAATAATTATATTATAATACCTTACATATTATTAACTTATATCTTAAAAATTGTCTCATGGTCGTCATTAAAAATAAAGATTAAAAATAAATAAAATCTTACATTTTTTATAACATATTTCATCATGAGCATCCACCAGCATATCTTTCCCAGAGCGAGGGCATCACCAGAAACGGTGGCATCATCAAGAACGATTGCATCACTATAAACTGCTGCATAGTCATTTTATTCATCTAAAGAATTCATAATAATTTAAAAACTTAAATAAATTTATTATCATTGATAGATTTAGAAACTGTGGGATCATCAGAAAAAGAAACATTATTATCTAAAAAATTCATAATAATTTAATAACTAAATAATTCAACTTACCATTGTCGATAACTATGACTTCCATCGGCGTATCGTTTATTATAATTACTTCATTTTCTGAAAAAAAGTATTTTATAATTTATTAATTTAATAAATAAATTTACCAATATCCTCATCTGAATCCTCGATTAAAATAAGTTCATCATTAACATGAGTCTCTAAAATAATATTAAAAATAAATGATAATAAAATTTAAAATTTCTATTTTCAAATTCGTTAACTCCATCGAGCTGATTTTGCATTTCGGTTATTGTAAACCAATCTAATAAATAAATAATAAAAGAAAATAAATTAAAAATAATTTACCAAATTCAACAGGTTAAGGCGACATGGATAAACCCCACTAAAGTGAAGGCGCTATATCAAAAACTGACTGGTGCACAGCGTGGGTGGACCGAGGAGAAACAGCTCTGCCAAACCCAGAAAGTACAAATACGTGGCTTGGAGGTAGCGTTATCGGCTTGCCAGGTGGGAAATGCCGTCACTTACCCGATTTTATTCGCACCGGCTCAGTTGGCCTATCGAGAGTCAACTGATGCACCTAAGCCAGCAAAGAAACCTGCTCATCGACGCTCAGGAAAGGCAGAACGCGCCAAGCGTCGTGCAGCACAAGCTAGAGATTTTGCTAAACCATTATGGCTTTAACTTAATAAATATTCATAGTCGACCTTCTGATTTTAAATTGCTTATTCGTCGAATTATTAATTATAAAATTAAAATCCGTTAAATCGAAGTCACGAGTGGTTCGGATGATAGTTTATTGGTTAATAATGTCAAGTACGACCAGAAGGGACCGAAATAGGAAAATCCCACATAAACCTTCTATCGGTAGTGCGTTGAACCCATCATGAGATCGGGCCGTAGTAGTTCTTTCGTAGCGCTCAACTTCGGCGATCTCATAACCAGCGGTTACAGTACCAATGTTGCTTAGCAACGGGTAACCATTATGGGGCAAGAAAAGTTTTATGCATGGGGTCAAGGTTAAATACCATAAACCCCACAATAATAATAAAATAATACATAATAATAAAACATAACATTAATACATTTATTAAACATCAAATTGCTTGGATAATAACCAAGCTAAACAATGTTAACCACATTTTAAGGTTCATGGTTTTTGATACATAGTTTTATTATACACAATAGGTTTACCCATTGTTTACAGTTTTGAAACCATTAAAGCCGGATAATAGAAACCCATAGGATCAAATACAAATATCTTGCTAGGTTTCATATATATTGCTAACCAATGTTCTCCACCGAAATAAGACTATTGAGTATTGACGATTATGGTTCGATTATTATGTAAATATGGAATTTTATCAAGAGGAAATACGCCTAAAAATTTATGTCCTAGTATTTGTTTTCCAAGTCGATAGACCTGAACAGAACTACATCAATAATATTAATAATACATGAAAAACTTACTCCATGACAAATTATCATAAATTATCTATACATTTATACCAACATTTTCAAACCAACACGGTTCTGTTTGAAGTTATTTGAACCTCATTTTCAAATACTTCATATATTATAACATGCACCGGTTCAATCGTAGCTTTAGCAAACTTTATATCTAATCGTAAATTTCCATTTTGAAGTAATTGACTCTGATTTAAATCAAAATCGGGTGCCAAAACAAATGTAAAGAATGGATTTTTGTTTTTAAAATCTTCAAGAGTTATACCACAATTAAGGTTTTTATTCAAATAATCCATATTTCTCACTATATTCTGCAAATATGTAGCACAATAATTATCATTATCGAAATCTTGAGTATATGTTTCTCTATAATCACTATTTTTCGATAAAGTTAGCGATGTTACTCCAAAAGTTTTGAAAATTGAGCTCGATGATAAGTATGATCCATTATATTGAGATTCACTTTGAACTGTTATCAATATAAAGTTGGGCATTCTTCTATCTCCAAATATTTGTTTCTTATAGAAAGAAGCTGAACCTTTAGCAATTGCAAATTGAACAATTTCCTTTGTTTTCAATGAATATATTTCATGCTTAGAATTAAGTCCCAGTTGATGACCTGCTAATACAGAGGGTTCAACACGAACTCTTCTCACGAATAATTTTGCATCAACTAATTGAAGAATTGGTGTTGTGGTCGTACTTGTTAGTGATAATGCAGACTCTGATCTTTTCAATCTGATGTGTACATTAACACCCGCGAGTAAATATTTCGGTTGATCCATAAAATCGAGTTGTAATGATGAGCACATGGTAAATAATTTCGAACCTTTAATCCACTTTTTCCTATCGTTATCACTACCATAAACCATAGGAGTTAAACATGTATTTTTAGTATCGTTATTGTAATTTATAATAGTTTCTATTAGAGGTTTGTGAATATATGTACTGTTACCGCCCTCAATCTTGATATTATTAAATCCGAGAACTGCATCTTTAAAAGGTGTATGAAACAAGAAATTATTTGGTATTACATCACTAGGTTAACCCAACGGTTTTCTATCTTTATCTACAACTTTGATCTGAACAGTTAACAATGTATCGTTCAAATCTAGATATTCAGTTTGGGAACCATTAATATAAAATTCAATATCAGTTCTACTATCCATAATAGAATTCATCGGAAATACTTCTTTAAAGGCCCCAATTTCAATTTTTGCTTGGGGAGATGGTCTATCAAATAAGCACAATTCAGATTTACCACAAATCATTTTTGAAATATAGTTCCATGTCCTTTCATTCGTTTGTTTATATGATGTCTTTATGATGTCTTTTACGTTTTTGAGCCGGTGCTGGTGCTGGTGTCGGTGTCAGTGTCTGTTTTTGAAACATACCTGCAACATTAGGTAGATTTTTCCCTAACTCGGATAATGCATTTGATTTCAGAGATGGTAATATTTTCTGCTCATTCATTATCATATCTTTAGCAGTTTTCATACCAAAACTACCAAAGCATTTAAGAATAGGAAGTGCAAATCTACCAATAGTTCTCAACCATCCTGATCCATACTGTTTACCAATAAAATATGGTAATTCGCCACCACTTTGGCTACCACTATACATACTAATAATATCGTTATTGGCCATCTAATTTACGAAAATTTAATGTAAAATGAGTTTTTGTATCTTTACTAAATTCAATAAATTTACAGCTATCATCACGAATATTTATTTCTATATTGTTTATACATGGTGTTGATAGCGGTAAGTACATGGGATTATCGATATTTATATTGACAACTTCATCCTGGTCATGTTTATCAACCCAAACAGATTTCAATAGAAGAACCAAAGAATCAGCAACAATTATAGGATCGATGATGTTAGTATATATGAACATTTGTCTATGAAGTTTTATTATTTTCGGTTTGTGTACACCAAAAGCACTTGCCCGATATGTTTGCTTATCTAATCCCAATGTATTTGCCAAATTTTTATCAAATGTAACTTCACAAATGTTATTATTCAGACTGAATTTGCATAATCCATCTTTAACAAATTCAATAGTTTTAAATATATGTAAACAGTTGAATGAAATATATTTATGTAACTCTTCAAGTGTTTCAATATATAAATCTTTAGTAAATGTAAATGTATCTTCCACCTCATTAATATATCATACAGTTATTTTGATGTGTTCGTTCACAGGGCCGACATCAGTAAAAGTTTTGAAACGTAATATGTATTCAGTACCAGGAACAACTATGTTAAGCTTATCACTACCCATTCGCTTGGCATCCTCAATACTAAAATCACAACTAACATTCAATCCATCTTTGAAAAACATGCACTATTTTCATCTAAACTTTGATTCGGAATATGACAATATCGATCAATATTATTGATTGAGAAAATACCACTACATGTTTTGGTAACACTCTTCTTGTAACCGATTTTACAATGACTATAAAATGGGAATGTATTGTACACAAATGTAAAGTCTTGCAAAACGGCTTCCCAATTTCCATGTAAATAAATGGGATTTTGAAGATCAACCATAAATTTACTTGCTTGATTTTCCGGATGGATTAGTTGCCAACTGTTGCTCGGTAAAATAGTATAGAAACTCAATTTACTAGGTCTTTTGATGATATCCATGAGGGTTTTTGATATCCGTGCCATTTGACATAGTATTGTTTATCCTTACCCACCTTTTTAGTTTTCAATATTTTCTGAATTCTGAAAACTGTAGGTTTGGAAATAACTTGTAATTCCTGTTCATAAAATTTTCCATGTAATACATTTTTGTCACTGTCTTTAATAACATACATTACAGGACTCTGTTTAGTATTAATTTTTGTAATTTGAAATATTTCATCACTCCGATTACTATCGAAATTTTTGATGAAAGATGAAGCAAATATTTTACTAATTCTAACGTAATCATCAACTTTATATTTTGGTTTTGTAATAGTAACTTTTTTAGACTGTACTCGTGTTTTTGAGCTGATATCTATAGGTCTCAAACCATTCAGACCTCGATGTGATGAATTATTATAACTAACAAGTATTTTCGGTAATACATTTATCCATATTTTATTATTTACTAGCGATAACAAAGGTTTTCGATGTTTATTCAACACTAGTTTCTTAGATTTACTGATTTTAATTTTACTTCTTTTAGTAGAATTTTGAGTAAATCATCGACAAAAAAAATTTGGAAATGATTGTAAAATAGACATTCTTTTCATACTCGAAGCCTTTAACAATGCATATTATGATGCATTTACAAAAATAGGTTTCAAAGAACAGGAAAACTGGTATTTAACAATAACAATAAAAGGATATAAAGATGATCAAAATGATGTGCTTTCTCCAATCTTGAAAATTGCAACTGCTAGACTTTCACAACTATTTTAATGTATATTTTAGTGTTAATAAATGTATTTAAACAGATTTTGTTTGTTTTCTTTACAACATATTCTATAAACAAAATTATAATCAGGTTTAAAATTGTTTAAAAATAATGTCTGAAAAAGGTAAAATATAAAATTTAAAATAATTAATTAATTATCGTTTATAATATTTAATAAGCTTTTTGTTCGATAAACTCAAAGAAATATCAGGTGTAAAAATTAGAGATATGTTGACTCTAGTTGAAGCATTGGGTAAAGAAGATTCATGTTGTGATTCAGAATGTCAGAGTGATGATGAAGAAATTGTTAATGATGAAGATACAGAAATTATTAATGATGAAGGAATCCCTACTGAAAATTTAGTTGAGCTTAACGAATTTAAGACTTGTGTTGATCATATTATAGAAAATATAATGATAGAATATTGTGGTGATGAAGAATGTACATGTAATAATCAATAAATCTTTAAAAATGTAGTTTTTTATTAATAATTACAAAGAATAATACATTTATTAAAATTTATGATAAACTTTATTACAGATATATATAACAGATGCTCCAGTTAATATTTTTAATAAAAATTTACAATTTGAAATATAAATATCTGAACGTTTGGCTTCTGTGGCAACTTGAATAATTGATACCCATCCACCGTTTGCTTTTACCCATGAATCAATTTTTGTTTCTATTACCTAAATAAAGATAAAAATAAAATAATAATATAAAGTAATATACCTCAATGGACCATTGGAAATAATTTTCATAGTCGGATCCAGATTTTAATATCATGTGTTTCATATACATTAATCCTACTATTATTCGCATCCATTTATTATTTTCATCAAACATATAACTAAATATCGATTGGAATGAATTTTTCATTCTCTCCAATGTTGACAAATTGAGAATGGGCTCAAATGGGATATCTACTACGATTTTATCGCTACGGTTGACCATGAATTTTATGTTTTTAATGATATCATCATCATCTCTATTATTAGCAACCAGCTCATTCAACAGAGTTATAAAAAATTTAGTTTCTAGTATTTTATAAAAATGTTTGGAGGTGTAAGCTTATTATACTATATTCGACCAATCAGAATCATGCACGGATATTGCATTTAAGTTGCAATGTTTTTATTTAAGAAAATAGGTAAAAATAAATAATGGAAATGTGAATATTGATGATTTGTTGTCACTGTTTTGCATAACCAGTTACATAGGTTTCATTGGATGTTGAACTTCTTTCATTATACGATTGAACTGATTAGTTGTTTTATTAGAATAAACTTTTATACTATCAAAGAACGTTATTATATCAAAGAACGTCTGGACTTCTATTATCCAGATATTCATGAAATATTGAAGGATAAACCAGCATCAATGATTCCAGACTTGGTCTTTAATGATACATCTATATGGATATTTTCCATAATCAATGAGTTCCTATGGAATGTTAAACAAGACAAAATGTTAAAAGATATGGAACCCGAATATTCATGTGGTGATGGATGTCATTGTTGCGCTGCCCGATATTGGAAGTATGTGGAATGGGCTTTGAATAAAGCTCTTCGACAATATTACTATAGTAGAATAATTTCTTTTTAATAAAAGTTTTTGTTGTTAATGACTTTGTTTTTATTATATAATAATAATATTAATAAAAATAATAATAGTAAAATAATAATATTAACTTGTAATAATAATAAAATAATAATAAAAATAATAATTAAAACACTACTTATAAAAATAAGTAGTAAATTATATTTAAAAATTTTTTAAATTTTGAATTACCTTGAAAATTATGATGACTCATCCAATGACCTTGAATGAGTCATTGTCTTTGTTTAAATGAAATTGAAATTTTTTTGATGAGTCATGGTATTTGTCCTATAAACATTTGTACTTTTAGACTTATAGAAAAATTTACAGGGGGGTGTATGTCTTTGTCCCAGCGGGTCAGTGGTCTAACGGGCCTATATTCCCCTACTCACGTTAAACCGGGTGATTACTTAATATGATATGCGATTACATCACTATCCCCAACCCGAGCCCTTTGGACTTAACCGGGCATAGTATACTACTGTTATCATACGAGTCGTGTGGAGGAATGATACCAGCAAGTTCTTTTCTGAGACGTGCCATTCGTCTTTCAACTTAATTGAATGCCGATAGACCTTTAGCAAGTATCATTGTGATATAGACTTCAAGATTGTATTTTTTTGAATTTTTTAACAAAGTTTTGGATATCTCGTATTTTCATTTGGTTCTTCATCTACAAAAGCTATAAAAATCGGTTTAACAACACCATTGTGCTTTACAATTTCTTTGAAAGATTCCAGTTCAGGAAGGTGTTCCTCATCTCTTCCATGAGTGAAAGAAGTACTACCATCGCTATGTATAATGGCCCAGAAAAAGAAATTTCAAACAATGCATACTCACTGGGTGCTTTGATGATACAAGCTGCATACAATGATGGAGTAAACTTATGCCTGCCTGCAATAACGAAATCGAGATCAGGAAGGCGGACTTCATTTACCAGACGCATGAGAATAGGTGCCTGTTTACTTGCTGCTGTTATTGCCAAGTTGAACCCTGGCATAGTCATCTATAGATAAAGCGAAGACGGACGATGGCCCAAACAAGACAACAACTGATTTCAAATATTCTTTTGTTGCAAACATGAAATCGGCATCAATATACTGTTTGTGTTGATTGTTTTCAGGGCGTCTTAGTTTCACTGGAACGACACGCACGTGTTTCTTTCTTTCGTTTGAGTCGATCAATTGTTGGTTTAGACGTGTATCTGCTGAGTGTATAATCCGTTTTACTAAATTTGGAAACAAAGTTATCCAATGTGCAACATGAATTTTGAATTTCAGTACGTCGCTTCCTATTAGCTTCAGCACCATGAGTTACAAGGGCGAAAATGAATGTGTATTTTATTGTAACTGAAGCTGCAGAATGCTGCTGAAGACTCACTATTCCCTATTGTCCCCATGTCTTCCTTTTACAAAGACTCCCTCCCCCTTCTTAAGAGACGTCTTTAATGGATGCTCTCTATAAATATAAAACTATTTGTTTACTTTAATTATTCCGGATAAATAAATAGTAACCATCGTAATGACCTAAGTTATTGTCCATTTCGATTACAGATGATTTTTATATTTTATAGAAGTGGAATTGTGTTTTCAGTGTTGATGCTTTTATTATTTACAAGCGATTGATTTATCGTTCATGGTCTTTATCCTTTAATTTTGAAAATTCAAAAAAAGTGTTGATAAATTGGTAGTTGTTGATAAAGAATGGGTATTCAAATTAATTTTTATTATTGATGGTAAAAAAGACTGTTGGCAAATTGATTAAAAATCCTAAGTATCAGTGTTTAAGAAAGTCTGAGTAGAATTTCCTACTCCAGCCAAGAAAATAAGTGAAACTACCTTTAGAGGAATTGACGATTTTTTTGTCGCTAGTAAGAAAATCAACATTGTAAGGTTGCATTGGTTCCAAACTCAAAACAGGCATGATATGCACTTTCTTTTTTGGTGGGACCAACGAGAAGACTTCTTCATTGAGATTGACGATAGCTGTGGAAGCCAAGAGAGGTGAATTAAGCGTTACAGATGAATGTTTCATAGAACCAGGAATTACAGAGAAGTGTTCGTTAAAGTTTGTTGTGGGAGCCAAAATGGGTAGAGTAGAAGTAGTGGAGAAATATTTTACACTGTTATCAGTTTTCTTAAAGAAATAATCAATTCGACGCATACCTGTGGTAAGTTGTAGAGGTAAATCATGCAGTGACAATGATCAATGGATAAGTGATGAATAACATCGTATGTCATATGATCCAGGAGGTGTGAGAGAGCGAGTCACTATTTTTGTATTTGTGCTTGCACTGTATGACCGTCACTCTCTTTCATGTAGTCCCATGCATCACACCATCACACTATATAAAGCGCAGACATGCTTAGTGTTTAACTGTTACTATATAGTTGGGAGAGGGTGCGGTCATACACCTACAAATAGTGATATACTAACACACACCCTCAACCATGTAGCCTCAGTCGTCAGCTGGATTAGTTAACGAATCACAATCAGTTGAATGAACTGCCAGTGTGTTATGGTGGGTGGCAAAAAAGTGTGTATGTACGCTTGGAATGGTTTGAGGGTAGGTGAATAGTAAGTAGCTTATATTGTATCACTTATAATTATTCAACATGCATTGGGTCAACAAGGATTCGATAAATAGACAACTGAACAATCTTAAAATAGACGGATGGGCACACATTAGCACATCTTTGGTGGAGCGAAACCTTATTCTTGCTCCCCAATATTATTATTGGTGGACCAGTTTCTCCCTTGCTCCCCCAGAACGCCTCTGCTTAAATCTTATACGACATGTAGAGTAAAATGTCTATTTTGCTAACACTAATAAACCAATAATAATGATAGATCAAGTTTGGCCAATCTTTTATGCTTAATACAATAATGAAAGTGCCAAACAT
The DNA here is from genome assembly GCA_022537955.1 of Schmidtea mediterranea. Lineage (NCBI taxonomy): Eukaryota > Metazoa > Platyhelminthes > Tricladida > Dugesiidae > Schmidtea > Schmidtea mediterranea. Next base: position 95,750,178 of record CM039680.1, read on the forward strand.
TTCTTGGGTGACAAGTGACTGAATATAGCTGGAAGCATATACCATAAGCTACTGAGGGCTGAATCTAAACTATGGTGTAATTAAAAATTAATTAGCAAAATAACATCCGACACTTTTAGTTATAATAATGTTGTTTCAAATTTCTAGTTCTCTAGCCAGTTAAATCTGAATATAAATAAAAATTCTATAATTAATGCCATCACGGTTCAAGAATTTTCTGTATTTTTCACGTCAAATAAAATGCTTTTAAAATCAATGTTAAACATGGCCTGCTGTTGTGCTATTCGACCTTTTCATTCAACTCACTAATCAGAATTTTGTTGAACTGTTTTGTCGGAGTGTCAAGAACACTATTAAATTAGAAATTAACACTATCGAATGAATGATTAGTAGTATTGAACGAGAAAGTCACACCAATAAATGGGAGAAGATAAATACTAGAATTTTTTGAGTTAACAGTTGTTTAAAGATGATACAAGTAATTCGAATGTAGCGAATACCACAATATATGTATATTATAATTAAATCTTGTTCAGTTCATTATCTAGTAAAAAAAAACCACAATACAATCAACTGGAACATAACGTGAACCCCGGTTTTACACAATATAACTCTTTACAAAATTATACTCTGGATCAATTTTTTTCTTCCGATAAAATATCAAGTTTAGTTGATTCTTTAATCAAAAATGATTCCATCATTAATGACCGGCTGAGAAGATATCTAGCAGTAATCCGCATACAATTTATGGCTTCTTGGCTGGCTGATCTGTTAAGTAGCAATTGCATTCCGAAGTCCTATAAAATATTTATTAACTATCATTGTTCGATGTAAGAATCGTAATGAAATGATTCAAAATGAAAAAATATGAAGCAAAAAAAAGAAAATCATACAGGATCTATGGAATTGCAATGGAGCATTTTCTCTAGAATCTGACTCGTTGCTGAGTAAAGACTGCATCCATCCATTACATAAAACAAACTACTAGGTATGGAGTTGAAATGTGGATTAATGTGAGCAGGTGGTGGGGATACACCATCTCCAGACACGCCGCTGACATTGAGTGTCAGCAATGGCGGCAAGGGAATCATTCCATAGAGAGACGGCAGGAAATTGGCCAGCATTGATGAAAAATGCTCATTATCTGCCCATGCCGTATTGCTTGAGTTGGGATATTGTGGTTCCAAACTAGTGGAGCTCATTGCTGACTCTATATAATCGAGATATTGTGCATCAGTTTTTGACTTATCTATCTCTTGTGGTTTAGATAAGAAAAACTGATTTATGTCGGACTTGCCTGGTTTAGCCTGCAAGAAAATTGAACATGATTAATATCGTCAAAATTACAAGCTCTATACATTCCTATGATAGAGTTCAATTATTAGGATTCCTATTTACTTCTGTAATTGTATTGTCATTATTATTATTATTATTATTATTATTATTATTATTATTATTATTATTATTATTATTATTATTTTTATTATTAGTATTAGTATTATTATTAATATGATTATTATTATTAGTAGTAGTATTATTATTAGTATTATTATTAATATGATTATTATTATTATTATTAGTATTATTATTATGATTATTATTAGCAGTATTATTATTATTATTATTATTATTATTATTATTATGATTATTAGTATTATTATTATTAGTATTAGTAGTAGTAGTAGTATTGATTATTATTAGTATTATTATTATTATTATGTATAAGTATAAAACGGTGATTCCTTGGTAGTACCATAAATTAATATATCAGATAAGTGAATAACAATATAATTATTACTTCACAGCAAGGGCTTATTTTGTTATCTCCTTATATGTTATAATTATGATTATTATTATTAATTATAATATTATAATGATTATTGATAATAATAATAATAATAATTCAATTTTCAAGTCTCATTATATTTTATTGGTCATATAAATACATTTTGAAAATATTTTTAAATAAAAGTTAAAATTTAATATTAAAATTTGATAGGGTTGTTAGAAAATTATAGCGTTATCCAATAATTTTTTTTCGATTATTTATTGCAGATGAATTTTATGGGGAATAGAATTAAATGCTGACAATTTATTTAAATTAAACGATAATTAAGTTAATAAAATATAATTATATATATATATATAAAAATAAAAGTTTGTATATAATTGTTTTTCTTAATGCCCTCTGTTTGTTTCGTGGCCACAAGGGAATTCTCCTCGTATAGAAATTAAGAATGCCGATTATTATTGTTTACTCTTGAATCGTCTCATATTTGTAATACTTGACAGGCGGCGGCGTACTCCTCAGTATGACAATGAGGGTTTTATTATACGCATGATAAGGCTCGTCTAAGTGTTACTCGATAAATTATAGCATAGTTGCTACTGTATTGTTTTCATATTCACCAGAAATACACAAAGTTGATCTTGTTTTTTTAACTCACCGAAATTGAAATATAGACTGAATCAGCAGTTTCGTATGTTGCTTTATTTAGGTAAACAAGTCATTGCCAAAAATGTAAAGTCAATGGGATACAATATACGTCGCATATTCTAGACAAGACCTGCTTACAAATAGCCCGTGATAATAATAATAATAATGATATCAAGAAATGATATCTATTCTTTAAAAAACTAAATTACAAAAAATGAATTTAAAACCGAGTGCCGTTATTTACCGCACTGAAAAATATTCAATTTACTATATATAGAACAGAATTAGCCAAGGATTATGATTCACGCGTATTAATGAAGTATTATTTATACAAATGAAATAAAGTAGCTTTCCAGAATTCATGGCTGAACAAACGTAAAAAACACTTAATAAACTTGTACGGTTTATGAATTTTTACTTGTAACGCTTTCGTCCCGAGTGGTACATATAGGTAGCAACCTCTAAAACGATTTTAGAGCAGCAGACCTGATAAGGACTTGCCATCCAATTTTGAATAGTCTTTTCGTGTCAGTATTTAGTTGTAATAAACATTCTGTTTGTAATTTTATTTTAAATGGGTAAAATATTACTGGAACAGTGCTCTCTCTAGCGTGGCCTCAACCAAAAAACAAATTGCCGCCACTATGGAAAAATAAATAAGAAAATTAGTTCCAGATTGAAAACTATAGAAGATTAATTATATATATATATATATATATATATATAATTACGATGTGAATTTAAAACTTAGAATTAAAAACCACAAAAATGATGATGATAAAAAATGCCACAATTTGATAAACAAGCCGACAAAATAAATAAATATTCCTTTGGTTAATATAAATAAATGTACAAAAATTAATTTGAAATATTTATGACAATTGGATTTGATATCATTAATTAAATAATATTAAGTCGACTTCAGTAAAACAAAATTATTTTTTCCTTAATAGTCCAAATTGTAAATTCATTGCTGTAGAATATGGTAAATATGATTTTATAATAATAATTAAGGGTCTCCCTGCAGCAAATACAATCCGATTGTTGTTGAACATTCTGATTCGGTCTTAAAAAAATATTTTCAGCACATTTCTGTTGATATTTTACTATTTATGTATATTCCAAAAAATACTGATAAACAAATATTAACTCCTTGATCTGTGAATTAATTTCATAAAATTGAGCAACACCAGTTTTTTATTTTCAAATGGCATTATATTTATTTAAAAATATTTGACTATGAATCGGTAAAGATATCGATGTTTTTTGATATTCATAGCCTTTTTCAAGTGATTATAATCATTATCTATTAAAAAGGCTGTGTCGAAAATTCGAGAATATAACAAAACATCGATATCTTTACTGATTTATAATCCAATATATTTTAATAAAAATAAATAAATAAGAAATTGCATGTCATTTCTCCTAATCAGGACTGGTATGCTATAAAATTCAGCATTGCAAAAGTCTTGACTTATGAAACGGTATTACTTAATTACGAGAATTAGCTGACGTAATGATTTCATGTATTGTTAAAAATATTTATGCAATATTGTTTGAGTATCTAATATGTTTATTTTATAATTTGTTAACTAATTTTTATTAAACGTTCCTATTATTATAATAAACACACATATATATATATATATATATATATATATATATATATATATATATATATATACATATACATAAATGGGTTTCGTAATGATTTTCGTTTCCTTTCCTTTTTATGCGATATACAGGGCCGATCCTGGCGACGGGCGAAAATTGGGGAAAATCTCCCCCCGTCGTCAAATTTGGGACATGAGACCGCACAGAGCGGCCGCCTACCCAGGATCGGCCCTGTCTATATAATTATATATATGCGTTCCGGTAAAAAAAAAATTAGCACAACACCACTGTTAAATTTGTCACCCAAACAATTTTTGTACGTTTTTGTCATTTGACTGAAACTTATATATCATAAACAGAAATAATAAAAGCTTTCTGGTATTTTGTTTATTTCACGGATAGCAATAATTCTGTCTCAGAACAATAGTGTTAAACAACGCAGGTTTAATATATTACATTTTATTATAATATTGTCAGAAAGTGAGTTTCCTTTTCCAAATTGCATCTACAACAGGGGTGTCCAACCCGAACAATGATCTTGAGGGTCACTTTTCAAAAGCATCGCAACTCCGCAGGTCACATTAAAAAAATCCTCATATTAGACTTAGATACATTATTTACATTTTTTAGGAGTTAAAAATTGAAACATAAATGGTCAAGGTGGACTACAGCGGCCCACGGGCCGCAGGTTGGATTATACAATAAGCAAAAAACTGCAAACCGTGCCCAATGCATATAGGCAGTCATATTAGTAGCATACAATCATAAACACGTGAAAAATAATAAATGTTTTTGTGTAAATTTACACGCGTATATTGTCGGTAAATACTTCTGATATTATAAACGTTGCAAATAGTTTCGTTTTACCGCTATTTATTAACCAATCAAAATATTCATATTTGCAATCTTTCTTAAATCTGTTTTTGTCTTATCATTGAGCTTATTAGGGGAGTAATCTATTCAAATTATATATTAATTAATGTATATCAATAAAAATAAATAATTATAAATCATATTTTAATATTTATATGTACATACTTTATTTTAAATGATTTCCTTCAGTTTAGTCTCTTTTCTTTTTGCTTAATTTCAGAATGAATACTCTATGCATAGATACATTACTTAGGTTTTTTTAATGAAATCCAGTAAAAATCTACAGAATTTCTATTGAAAAAAATAAAACTAATTAATTAATCACTGTCTTCTCTCCAGTGCTCACATGCTGCACCTGTTTCCTTTGATTACATCAAGTATTATTCTTTTGCCATTTTGTGATTCTGATTCACCTTTTATTCCTGTTCTCTACCGTAGAGGCTCTACGGCACTGCTTTATTAACCGAATAATCTTTCTTTTTTTAATTTTAAATGCAATTTTATAAAACAAACATTTTCCGCGTGAAAAAATTATTTTATTTCATAGTTATTATTATTTGATGTATTAAACAAATAACTTGCATGTCGACTAGAAAATGTTTATTTATTTAAAAACAAATACTTAACAGCGATTGAATCTGTAAATTTAATTTTTTTTAAATGAATTAACATTTTATTTAGAGTGATAATTTTAATAACTGAAATGTTCGATGTCAATCTTCCTGTTGAGAATAAAAGTGAAAAATTCGGGATAATAAATTTAATAGAAAATCGGTAATTGTCAGTTATAACTTTTAACAAGTTGACCGCCACCAAGATATAATGGCCATCATATTGTAGGAGGACCACTAATCCTGGCTAGTATATACGCAGCACGCGGCCTACAGGTCCGGTAACCCGCGACGCATATATACTTCAAGTATCAGTCAATGTGTTAATTATAGAACTTAATTTGTTATAATTGATCTTATCTCAATTAATTTATAATTCAGTTAATATAAACAAAAGTGATTTATTTATAAAAAAATTGAACATTTTTTTTTGAATGATTTAATCGTTGAAAAAGAAAGTGACCCTTGTGTCAATCTGTAAGAAATGCAAAAGGGCTTATTTTACTTAAATAAAAAAATTAGGCTTATTTAAACAAAAGTGTAAAAAAGTAATTCTAACCAAAATTAAATTTTCTATTTCTTTTTCAACTTTCTGAAAGGCTTCATTGGCTATTGTGTAGGCTTTATCCGAACACATGTGAGAAGGAGTGTCTTTCATTGATACCTGAATAACTAATTAAATAACAAATCTTGAAGTCCATTATGTAAAGACCTTTCCGTTGTGTTTTTTGGAATTTCTACGACAAGCTTTAAGATAACCGCGAATTTTTATTCTGTGCCTTGATTTGTCGAATGATTGGAAGGCTTCGGCGCATATGTTCTCAAGACTTGAAATTACTAATTTCGGTTGTTCACAAAAGGTGATAGTTCTATCAAGGGTGCTGTCGATTAATTTCCTAACGAATATCTATAAATAATTCATACTAAAAACGCATTTTTCATTAGAATAATAATTTTACATTGTACGCCATGTCAATGTCTGTCGGTTTTTTCAGTCCGTTCATTTTCTGAATTGGATCCCCTGTAGTAGGGGAACTGTTCTCATCTAGAATTTCTTCATTTTCAGTATTGGTTTCGGAGTCCTATATAATATTAAATATGAATTTAAAAATTAAATTTTATTATTTTTGTTTCAGTGTTTAATTCAGTAAAATTGATAATAATTTTACGACTATACTGAAGAGGAAAATATTTATGGTGAATAATTGGTTTCATTTATTTATTATTATTATTATTATTATTATTATTATTATTATTATTATTATTATTATTATTATTATTATTATTATTATTATTATTATTATTATTTTAGGGACTTTTTTAGTTCTTCACCTCTGATTTCTTTAGAAGTGACATAATATTTTCTACAAAATTTGACTATAAATCAGATTTATTTAAGGTATTCAAGAATTTTCGGCAAAGCAATGTATTTGTTTCTAATTTATTATTCAAATTAATTTATAATCCAACTTTGACCCAACTCAGATTCGCTCGAAAATCGACATGTTAAATATTTTTAATTTTATTTGTTTAAGGATTTCTAAAGTAATAAACAGACTTATTAATGTTATTTTAGAAATTAAAAAATCTAACAAATTAATATTATTTTTATTGTAATTTCTATTTTAATATTCTCTTTACTATTTATTTTGAATATACATTAAAAGGATAGAAATGATTTTATTTTTATTCAGCCGTTATTGATAGGGTAAAGTTAATTTTGTTTCCCATTCATTTGTTTATTTATTCTCATTTCAATCAATGTTTATCTGATAAACATTAGTAAAATTTTAGTAAATAAATTGTTTTAAAAAAATAGTCTAGTTTATTAGTTAAATTTTTTACTTATTATATATCGTCCCCAGTAGAAAAATATTATTCTTATTTATTCATTATCATGTTATTTTACTTTTAATTTTAGTTTACTACCAAAACTATCAACAGGAGTATTAATTTATTATTAAAAATCCTTTTTAAATTTTTTTTATCTCAATTTTTTTTCGAATATCGATCCATATTTTATTAACACAAATTTTCGACAGTCTTTTTCAAGTGTTAGTCAAGTTATTACTAACTAAAATATGTAATTGTTTAACCAGTTCAATACCATGAATGCTGGATATATCCGGCGACCAAAAATAATTATAATACCTTGTATGCTGGACTAATCCAGCAGCATAACATTGACTCTGTTATAACGTTGGTATTTTTCGTTTTTCGTTTAATTTTACATGGTATTTCAATTTATTAATGGTAGGTAGCAGTGGATTAGATAGGGTCTTCTGCGCCGGGAGACAAAACACAAAATCTGCGCCCCCTGCATACAATTTTTACAAAATACATAAAACATAATAACTCTAATACTCAGTATTTGCATATATTTCGAGTCTTTGATGCCTTTCAGTGTATTTATGTTTCTATGCATATTGCACATTAATCATCATAATCATTTTATTATTTTTTCTTTATATTATCTCTTACAGTGTGGCGTCAAGTTTCCCCACATGTCCACACAATGATAAGTTTTGAGTGACCAAAACTTTTATACAATTTAGTATTCGCTTCAAAACATTTAGCCACCTTGCAACCTCTTGTTGTAAGCTTCATTTTGACGCCCTATACCTTGGCGCCCGCGGACATATGTACCCCTGCCCTCGATTTTGTTACGCCTTTGGTAGGTAGTGAAAGTGTTAAGACGATACAAATTCAAATATAAGATACAATATTTTTAAGTATTTAAAAAACTGTAAAATTTTATAAATATAATATAAAATAGCCTCACAATTTTTATTTTTTCTCTCTTTTTAGAAATACAATCGAAAAATCGATTCAGCACCACCCATAGATTCGGGAGACCATGCATTTTCCGCGTGCCTCAAGTTTTACAAAGTCTTGGGTTTTCAAAAACAATTAACTGTATTTTTATCCTCAAAATGCAATTTTTGGTAATTGAGTTAAAATTTGTTAAAACCTTGTAACGTTATTTCTACTTAAAACAGACTGTAAAAGCCTTACCGATGTATGATGTATGAGTAGACGATCAGTTGAGCGTGTCGAATTTTTGATTTAAATCCATCATTTAGTACGAGGCTGCAAATGGGTTATTATTAAATTATCCATTATTAGATCGCTATAATCGGACTCATAAAAATTTGTATTTGGTCTGCAATGTGTTAGTTAGGATATAAATTAAATCGTAGGTTCTTGTGAGGGTTTTTTTACGAAACAAACTCAAAAAGAAAATTTCTTTTATTGTGTGAAGAAAGGTTTGTGTAAATTTTTAAATTAAATAATTATCCTTAACTGTTGTAAGAATATCATTTATTGTATAAAAGTTTTAGTCACTCAAAACTTATCATTGTGTGGACATGTGGGGAAACTTGACTCCACACTGCAAGAGATAATATAAAGAAAGAATAATAAAATTATTTTGATGATTATTGTGCAATATGCATAGAAATTACTTTATATTATTTTGTAAAATTTTTATAACAATGATTTAAAGATTAATTTTCCTCTCAGCAATAAAGAATAAAACCTTTACATTTACTAATATAATAAAAAAATAATATACAATGTTTACAAATATATAAAAATATTTGTTTTATAAAAAAAGATATTCTCCATTACTATATTTCGTATCAGTTATCTGTAAATGATAATTTTAACTACCGTATTTTTCGAACCTTAAGGCGCGCACATAATAATTGACACAAAACTCTGATAAGCCAAACTTTATTCAACTCTATTCATATAGATTTTTAAGAAAATGAAAGAATCTTAAATGTTTTAAATTAGTTCAATTTATAACTAACAGTAATCCTAATGTTTATAGTCCCAGAGAATTAGTACTGAAATGCACTAAAATTGAGTTATCATGGTGAAATATGAGTGTAAAGGTTTAAAAAGTGCATCTCAAAGTTACTTTTCTGTCAAACACAGAAACACTTTTCTAATTGTATTCAATCATTGTAAAAATTCCTTCTCTCAATCTCCTATCTTTTATTTTTGATCACTTTTGAGCTGTATTCTCTTTTTAATGATATTTTACTTACTTTCATTATGAACAAAGATCAAAAAAATTAATTTTATGCAAAACAAATTTTAGTCTTTGTTATTTGATAATTTCCAAAACTTTGTGTTGGATAAAATTTATTTTTCTTTAACCTTTTATCTTTGATTTGTAATAATTCTATCTCTTAAAAGAATTCCCTATTTACGAAAGTTTAATTGTTATAAACAATAAATTTTTTAACTCATTTAAAGAAATCAATTTGTTTTAATTTTTAAAAATCTCTGCGCAAAATATAAATATAAAATCTGATAAGTGCACGAGGGACAAATATCAAAAAAAGAGCGTCCTAAGATCATTTTCAGTAAATGTTTTATGTAAAAATTCATGTCAGTGGAATTCTTTCTAACAGACCTGAAACTCCTCACTGATAGAATTATTTTTCCACACAAAACCCAACAATATCATGACTTTGTTGTACTCAGTACTATAAAACCGAACGCGCGATTATACGCTCTTAGCCGAACTTAAAAGCACTTAAAAAACAGAAATTAATTGATTTTCATCTTGCAAACTTCGAGTACCAATTTGAAATGAGAAAGATAATCTTTCGTGTCATGCTTTAATGCACAACAAATAAATCCTATTCCCCCCGCTTCGGTAAACTTTGAAATTATTATTATTATTATTATTATTATTATTATTATTATTATTATTATTATTATTATACGCATACACTAGAAAGACTTCCCAGCAACTCTGTCGACCAAATGGACTCACCAATATTACTGAACACAATAAAGGTTGTATAAATAAAAATGTCTGATTTTAAAATCTTATCAAAAAATTTTAATAATTATTTGGAACGTGTGATATATAAAGATCATTTGAACCGAAAATTATTGTGTAAAATGCCGAAAAACAAGGCGCTTGTGTTTTAAATGTTCTTTGTAAATTGTTTTGATGGTAAGTTGAATTTATGTAGATTGTTGCTGTTTTTCAAATGTATTGAATAGTTAATTTATTATGTTAAATAATTGTTTTAAACAAAATTTCAGTGATTGATTGGTAAATATATAAATTAAATGGCGTGTGAATAAAACTTTTATATAAATTTAAACAAAAGTTTAATTTAAAAATAATTAAAATATTTTGTAAATTGTATATTAAATCTATAATATCTATTTTTTTTCTATCCCATCTGATGATGACAGGAAAACTGTCGAAATATATCAAGAAATGTGTGTATGAGTGACGCTTTCTAATAATAATAATAATAATAATAATAAGTATTATAATTATTATAATTATTATTTTATTATTATTATTATTATTATTATTATTATTATTATTATTTTTATTACTATTATGATACTTCATTAGGAAATTTTACTTATTTTATTAAAAGTTTGATTTTAAAATAATTTAATTAAGACATAAAAAGATATCATAAAAGGAAATACAAAATTCATACTCCATCTTCAAGTTTGATACGTTTGTTGGGAATAATATCATCATTTTCGAAACTATTTTCCTTCATGGATCCGTGATTGGAACTGTTGCTATCTTGTTTGTGAGCAGAATTTGGAAAATATCCCTCTTGTAAATCGTTCGACAGCAATTTGTTTTCTCCGTTTTCAAACTAACAATAAATGCGAGAGTAGTAGAAGCGAACAATAAGATACTTATTTACTTGATATTTTATATTGGCGAGAGGCGAGTGAGTCAACTTGTGATCGGTTTGCGCTTGCGGATGATAGACCATTGAAATTCCTGAGAACTTATTCATGGAGTCAATTGACATTTTGGAGTTGATAACCTGCCATAGCAATTACAAATCATTAATTTCATTCATTAAATACTGGATATAAAGAAACGAGATCTATTTCAAGCCCCTAGTTGTTGTTGTAACAATAATTTAATATTATTATCGTTATGTGGGTATCTTAGCTCGCTCAGTGTGAGACGTGATAGAGGCCACATCTTATCTAACTGCGGGTCATACTGCAAGAGAGAGAGAGACAAGGCAGTGATTGTGTTGGGTAGGTACACAAGCAGACTGAGAAGAATGCAAGTCACTTGCACTAGTAGTAGCGTTTATTGAGACAGAGAGATTATTTACTCAGCCACCCCTGGCCTGCCAGTGTCGGCAACACGAATCGCAAATGACTTCGCTACTACAATCTCCGATAAGGAAATCAGAGTGTTGAATAATTATTATTCATCGGCACTGAAACTAGCAGACGAACGTTCCGGGCCGAATCAGGATTGCCAGCTGAGGTTGACACCATCAACACCAATACAATTAGTCACCGAGCATCTCCTTATGCAACGACCGCAACTGCATACATACATATTCCGTATAGAAACTCGCTAAAGTCCACAGCTGTCGATTTAGACTCTCAGGTAGCCTCTCATATCCCACCTCAGATTCCTCAATAAAAAAACGAGATGATTTTCTTTCTGAATTTTTGATGAAAAATTACCCACATTTTAGTTATGGAGAAAGATTAACTGAAAAATCAAGTCAGAATTACGTGCAATTTTCCATGAAATATCAAATAATGATAATAATAATAATAATATTAATAATAATAATAATGTTATTTGAAAATTATTGTATATTTATGTAACTGAAATCAAAAGAAAATTATTATTTAAATGTAACTATAAATTTTCCGATTACAATTTATAAATCGACATATTTTTTTAATAATAATATAAGATAATAATTTAAATTATTATTTAAATGTAACTATAAATGTTCGCATTATAGAGACTTTTTGCCCAAGACTTTGTAAAACTTGAGGCCCGCGGAAAATGCATTGTTTTCCGAACCTATGGGTGGTGCTGAATGTATTTTTCGATTATATTTTTAAAAAGAGAAAAAATAAAAATTGTTAGGGTATTTTTATTAAATTCGGTAAAAAGTGTTAATAAATTGGTTGAGTATTTGATAAAGAATGGGTATTCTAAATCATTTTTATTGTTGATGATAAAAGAGACTGTTGACACATTGATTAAAAATCTTAAGGATCCATGTTTTGGAGAGTCTGAGTGTAATTTGACAAATGAATGTGAATTAAGTGTTGATTTAAATAATACTAAAAATGAATATAAAAAAATTGAGCTTAAATTTGTGTTAGTATTGCCGTACTATGAAGGTTTTACAAATTATAAAAGGAAGTTAAATAAACATATGGGAAATTTAGAGTATAAGATCGTCTCTAATTCGTGTAAGGTACGCAATATGTTTATAAATAAATCAAAAACTCCGGTTGGATTGTGTTCTGATCTCGTTTATCAATTTACATGTAATGGGCGTAATGCCACATACATTGGAGAGACTTCCCGTCATCTCTGTACTCGAGTTCTAGAGCATTGTCGATTGAAGGATTTGACCAATATTAGGGAGCACAATAGAGGCTGTAAAGTGAAATAGGAATGTCTGATTTTAGAATTTTATTGAAAAGTTTTAATAATTATTGGGAACTCGTGATATGTGAAACATTGCTGATAAGGTCATTGGACCCAAAGATTAATGTGCAAAGTGCTGTGACTACAAATGTTTTAAGTGTTTTTAAATAGTTTAAGTATGTTAAATCATATTTATGTATTGTTTTTTAAAAAAAAACTTTTTTTAATATTATTAAAATAATTTAATTTAATTTATAAAATATTACATTATTATTAAAATTATAATATAGATAAAAAAATTATTATATTTATATAAATAATATTTTAAAATTAGTTAGAAGTATTTGAATATTTTTTAAGTGCTTATTTATTAGAAGATTAAATTAATATAAAAAAGTAATTTGTTTAAATTATAAGTTAATTCATAATATTTTTAGTTGAATTTGTGTATCTTAAGATGACAGTTATGCTGTCGAAATATATCGTACGAAGAGTTTTTTATTGGCATTATCTTTTAATTAAATAGTTGCCAAATTTATTTAATTATTTATTATTTAAATGTAACTATAAATGTGACTATAACTATAAATGTGACTATAAATGTAACTTTAAATGTAACTATAAATTTTCGCATTACAATTTAAAAATCGACATATTAAAAATATTTTTTTAATATTTTATTTTTTAGAAAATAACAATTTAAATTATTATTTAAATGTAACTATAAATTTTTTTAAACCTTTAATCAGTGATGTAGCTAGGAGAGGCGGCATTTTCACGATGGAAGTACGGTTCGTGTTGTGTGGTTCTTAAACTAAATGCGTTATATATATATATTTGCTTTCTTAGATATTCTTGGATATATACATATATATATATATATATATATATATATATATATATATATATATATATATATATATGTATATATATATATATGTATATATCCAAGAATATCTAAGAAAGCAAACAATAGTTAAACAAATCCCGACCCCATAGAAAAAAGATATAGATATAATTACAGAAATTTTGAAATTTTCTTTGCTTTTTAATAATTTTTTGATTTTGTCTTTTTTTATACTATTTGATATAATGCATTTCATTGTATTTTTTACTATTAAATTAATTATTATCTTAATCTGACAATGATGATGATATAACACAATATTTAAATAAGCGAACAAATATCGCATATAATTTCTTTAAAATTAACAGACCTTACCGAAAAAGGTAGAAATATCAAAGAAAACCTTAGAAATGTCGCCTTTTAATATATTTTCTCTATTGGTATAAATTTTAGAAAAACATTGGATACGGTTCAAACTTAAAGAAAACATTTTCAAAAAATAATTTTAAAAATATTTTTTAATTATTTTTACTTTATTTCTGTGCACATTTTTATTCCAAATTTTATTTATTTCATGACCAAAAAATGTGCATTATAGGGTTAATTATAACATTTAGTGATTAGCTCAAAATAATAAAAAAAATTTATTTTTGTTAAGGTCTTTTGGCTCATAAGATTTTAGGTTTAGTTACCTTTTACTTTTCGCATGTAGACTCTTAATCTTACAAAGAAATTCATCAAACTGAATGAAAGTAAAGAAGTTAGATAAACTTTATTAAATTATACAAGACCGTCATAAATATGATTAAAGTGTGTGTCAGTTTTTTGGTTGTTGCAAAGTAAAAAGGATAAACACCTTTTTAAACAAGTGAAAAGACGCTAAAATATACATTCTTAATCCACAGATTCTAAATCTAAGAGAAACACTATCTTCAACATGGAATAAATAATCAAGGGATCTATTTCTCGCCAACCTCCAACTTGTAATTTTAGCATAATAAAATATGATAGTAGTGTCCAAGATGCTAGAGAGTGGCACAATTGAACAACAAGATACGTTAGTAGTCAGTAGACTCAGAGTATGTTATTATTAGGGTTTAAGATTCAGTGTAATTTGTCCATTAACAAATGTCCAATAAGATGTTTGTGTTAAAATGTTTAATAATTTCAAATCTTGTTGGTTTGAATAGCATCCAAAAACTGTGAAGCAATTGGGTATTTTAGAGGTGTCACGATAAATGGTCAAACAACCAAATTTAATAAACGAAAAGGGTTTAGATAATAATTTGAGGATGAAATTGAAATTGAATTACCAGCGGTTATAAAGAATAAAGTCACTGATTATATGAAAAAGCTAAATTTACGAACAGATTTTGAAATTGAAGTTGGACCATGGAAACATTGTCACTTTCAAACGAAAAAGGGAAATTTTCTGTGGTTCTCGGCTTCAGTGAATTATTAAATAGTTAAATGAAAATGGTTTGAAATTCTTGATCCCAGAAATTAAATATACAAAAATAAAAAAAGAGATTGGCCAAAGTGTGATTAGATCAGAAATTTTATTGAGGCAAATGGATAATGTTGTTACCATTGATAATAGTAACAATAATAATAATAATAATAATAATAATAATAATAATAATAATAATAATAATAATAATAATAATAATAATAATAATAATAATAATAATAATAATAATAATAATAATAATAATAATAATAATAATAATAATAATAATAATAATAATAATAATAATAATAATAATAATAATAATAATATAATAATAATAATAATAATAATAATAATAATAATAATAATAATAATAATAATAATAATAGTAATAATAATAATAGTAATAATAATAATAATAGTAATAATAATAATAATAGTAATAATAATAATAATAATAATAAAAATAATAATAATAATAATAATAATAATAATAATATAATAGTAATAATAGTAATAATAATAATAATATAATAATAATAATAATAATAATAATATAATAATAATAATAATAATAATAATAATAATAATAAATAATAATAATAATAGTAATGATAATAATAATAGTAATAATAATAATGATTTTTATAATAATGATAATAATAATTATAATAATAATAATAATAATAATAATTATAATAATAAAAATAATAAAAATAATAATAATAATAATAGTAATAATAATGATTTTTATAATAATGATAATGATAATAATAATTATAATAATAATAATAATAATAATAATAATAATAATAATAATAATAATAATAATAATAAAAATAAAAATAAAAATAATAATAATAATAATAAAAATAATAAAAATAATAATAATAATAACAATAATTAAATAATTAAATAAATTTGGCAACGATTTAATTAAAAGATAACGCCAATAAAAAACCTTTCGTACGATATATTTCGATAGCACAGCTATCATCTTCAGGTACTCAAAACCAACTAAAAATATTATGAATTAACATTTAATTTAAACAAATTATTTTTTATTAATTTAATTTTTTAATAAATAAATATTTAAAAATATATTTTAAATTAATTTTAAATTTTAAATCTTTTTACTTATATTCTAATTTTTAAAAATTAATGTAATTTAAAATTTTCAATTATTTTAATAATATTAAAAAAACAAACATGATTTAACATACGTAAACTATTTAAAAACATTCAAAACATTCGTAGTCACAGCACTATGCACATTAATCTTTGGATCCAATGACCTTATCAGCAATGCTTCACATATCACTCGTTCCCAATAACTATTAAAACTTCTCAACAAAATTCTAAAATCAGACATTCCTATATCACTTTTACAGCCTCTATTGTGTTCACTAATATTGGTCAAGCCCTTCAATCGACAATGCTCTAGAACTCGAGTACAGAGATGACGGGAAGTCTCTCCTATGTATATGGCATTACACCCATTACATGTAAATTGATAAACGAGATCAGAACACAATCCAACCGGAGTTTTTGATTTATTATTAAACATATTGCGTACCTTACACGAATTAGAGACGATCTTATACTCTAAATTTCCTATCAGTTTACCCAACTTCCTCTTATAATTTGTAAAGCCTTCAGAGTACGGCAATACTAACACATATTTAGGCTCAATTTTTTTATATCCATTTTTACTATCACCCAGATCAACATTCAATTCACACCCATCCGACAAATTACATTCAGACTTTCCACAACATGGATCCTTAAGATTTTTAATCAATTTATCAACAGTTTCTTTTATCATCAACAATAAAAATGATTTAGAATATCCATTCTTTATCAACAACTCAACCAATTTATCAACACTTTTTACCGAATTAGCAAAAGTAGAAGATAAAGCCCATGAACTAATGTGCAGAGTGCTGTGACTACGAATGTTTTGAATGTTTTTAAATAGTTTACGTATGTTAAATCATGTTTGTTTTTTTAATATTATTAAAATAATTGAAAATTTTAAATTACATTAATTTTTAAAAATTAGAATATAAGTAAAAAGATTTAAAATTTAAAATTAATTTAAAATATATTTTTAAATATTTATTTATTAAAAAATTAAATTAATAAAAAATAATTTGTTTAAATTAAATGTTAATTCATAATATTTTTAGTTGGTTTTGAGTACCTGAAGATGACAGCTGTGCTATCGAAATATATCGTACGAAAGGTTTTTTATTGGCGTTATCTTTTAATAACAATAATAATAATAATAACAATAATAATAATAATAATAATAATAATAATATTAATAATAATAATAATAATAATAATTTTTTTGATATTAAATAAAAATAAGGAAACTAAAATAGAATTATAAGGAAATAAAAATCCGTGAAAATAAATAGGGTACCAATGAATGAAAGCAGTGTAAAGTCATTCTAAGGTTGAAATTAAATTTGGTTTTTACTATTTTTTATATTTATAAAATAAAATAACTATCTTGATTTAAAGAAATGTTTATCAATGAAATTGATGAATGAAGATATTTTGTCGACAGAATCTATCTATCTATTTTAGACGAAGACAAAATTTACTCTCAATAAAATAGGGAAATATTGAATAATATCATAAAATACTATTACACACATCCATATAATAATTATTATGTAGAAAAAAAAAATTTTCCCAACCGAAAAAAAAACCCATTTACAAATAATGCCTTTAATATTTGTTTATGTTGCTAGCTAATTTTTCACATCAAATAATTTGTTGTCCGTTTTCTAAAAATTATTCATTGTTTTTTTTCTCGTTTATTTTTTATATAAAATTTTTCAGTTTTATCGACCCGCCTTTTAGTACGTGTAGCAACAGACTAAGCAACGACGAATCGATAGATTATCAATACAAGAGAGAAATCAAGCGCTCGCACAAGTGTAAACCGTCAGATGAGGACGAATTAAGAGCGCTGAACAAAGCTAAAAACACTAAATCAATGCAGCGCAATGCCCAGTCTGGGAACAGCCCGGCCCGCTTATTAGCGGCTAGTCATCATCAGACTCGTATCCGAACAGCTCTCAGTCACTCAAGAGGATGCAGCAAATTGATCGGAGCAACTATTTCCGCTCTTCTCTAATTGTGTACGACACTAGCCTCCGGCCTCTCTTACCAGACGTTATACAAAGACCGCAGATTTATTCATTAACTCATCCTACAGCTAATAGTCATAGTAGATTAATTGACTGCTATCTGTGATTAATATAATAGAATATTGATTTTATACCGAATTTGTCTTCGTATGGAAGTCTTTATTAACAGAATTCGTCTGTATTGTTAAGTCCGCCGCCATTGTAGACAGGGCCGCGGTTGTTGATGATGATATTCCTGTTATTGGCGCTAGTCCTGGAATCGCTGTTATCAGTGTTTTGCGTGAATTAACTCCATCTCGGTCGTGTTCGTAAGACGACAATTGTGTGGTGGCTTTGCGCCACATTGTGATATATTTGTCAACTGCGTCACGCGGCAGGCAGGCGTATCGATTTTTAATCTGAAATTGAAAAATAATGAATAAAAATAATCTAAAAAACAACAACAACAAAACAATAGATTGGTTTGTTTTAATTCGCAGTCGCTATCAAATTCTAAGTAGTGATTATTACGTAATACCATTTACTGAATCATCGCCGGTTTCAATTAATCAGTAAGCGAGGTTTTCTCGGAAAAAATATCCGTGCTGTAATATTTCAATAAATTTATTTCTAATTAAAAAAAAATCCCCTTTATTAATTTGATAAAATTATTTAATTACTAATTTTCTATAAGAACTGTCGGTAAAAATTTTGTCAGCCAGTCACTGGCGCTTTTTGAGAAAGAAAGATTTCATTCTTTTAAAAAAAATACATTTTAAAATCGTGATAATACAACTGATAAAAATTTTTTTTAAAAAAATCGTTATTCGAATCATAATAAACAAATAAAATTATTAATCAAATAACATTTCATAAAAAGTCTAAAATTTGCGGATATTTTTCAGAATTTCATTGATCTATTCTCATAGGACAAAAATAGTATTATTTTTTTATTAATATTACAAAAAAATAATTTGAAAGTTAATATAAATTTTTTTGATAATATTTCAGTTATTTTCCTTTTGGCAAAAGACCAAGTATTATTTTATTATTAAACTCAACACGAAATTTCGGTTTTGCATATATCAAATTGTATTATTAAAAATAGCATTTGATAAAAGCATATGTAATTTGGAGCCTCTGTGTTAAAAATTATAAAGTGCTTTAATAAATGTTTCAGATATTTTATTTACAAAAATAAAAAACATACTCAATTTTAAAAAAATATATATTTAAAAAAGTATAAAGAAAAAGTAAAAAATTTGATAATTTTGATTATTTTAAACACAAATCATTTATTTATTATATTGATGGATGTTCCCATTCTACTGGCGCCACTGTGTTAAGCACGGTTAAGACAATGGATATAACCAGTCGGCTCTGAGTGAGAGCCGAAAATTTGTGTTTATAATAATAAAATAATATTTGATCTTTTATTAAAATGAAAATAAATGACACGTCAGAAAATAAAGATCAAAGGTGACCAAAAATTCAATTAAAAATACATTTCTTGATATTACGCTTTCAAACAAATAATTTAAATAATATTATTTAATCCCATAATCCTAATAATAACCATAATAACCTTTTCTTACCGTCTAATAATTGGAAACTTTTTTGATAAGTGAAGTTTAATTTTGTTTAAATCAAAAGGGGAATCAATCATTAAATAAATAAAAAAGTTTTAAAAATTCAAATAAATCTGATTTTATTTAGATTAAAATTGTAAAAAAAATTAACTACAAAAAATAGATAGTATCCATCAAATTTAGTTATCTTTGACATGAACTGTTTATTCATTTTCTTTGTTTTGAGAAATTTTATTCATTATTAATTGTATTGTGTCTTATAAAAGACAAGTAGGTAACATAAAATAGTCAGGTGGGTCAGTTTAAAATGCGCGTTTCATAGGTTACCCATCACTGTTCTAGTCTATACGTGGTTTACCAAACCGGTAGTTATTGCTACAATAGAAGGGATACTGTAATGGGAACGTTTCGTAGAACTTTATTCGGTGGTGATTTTATTTTATCAGGCCATTTTGAAGATAGAGGCTGATGAAATTAAACATATTAACGTTCAACATATAATTTATCTTTTTGTACAAATCAAAAAAAGAAGACCTTCTGAATTTAAATTAATTTCATTCCAATTGAAAACTGAGAAATTATGACAGAAGTGCGTTGGTAGCACTGCCACAATATTATAATAAAATAATTTCAAATAAAATATTATAAAAGATATTAAAAATAATATTTACAAGAAGGTTACACCATTTTTATGTTTATATCTTTGTCATTCAATAAAGAGAAAAAACATAAAAGGTTTATAATTGTGCTGGGATGAGTTATCAGAAAACTAAGAATCATGATCCAGCTACATCGAAAGACTGTTAAATTTAAAAATACAATAAAAGAGATAATTTAAATAATTTGTTTAAATCGACAATTATAAGTAAATTAAAACACCAATCAAGTGATGATAGAGCGAATCTAGGAAAATTCTTAAATCTCGAATTACGAACCAAATTTTTGTATTTTTCTACAAAAAATTCACCAATCCATTCTTTAAAAAAAATATTTAAAAAATTCTTTTTACAAAAGAAAAATTCAAATCTAAAAAACCATCAAATTCAATTAATCTAGGGTGACAAATATTTATTTTAGAATTGAATTAGAGGAGCCGCAACCGATATTTATTTACCGTCCACATTTAACACCAAAAATCGAGTACAACAATTTTTGTGTCTCCGAATTTTTGTTTTATAAAAAAAATTGTTTTGGAATAAATTTACAGTTTTTTTTAATTTTAATGATGAAAAACAATTTGACGGCCAGAGCATTTAATGTACCAGTGCTAAGTCACCAAGGCCAAAACACATAACAAGTGAATCCTGTTATTCAACATATTAAGTTTGACCTTTATAGCATGTCATTTTTAACTCATTTCATTACATATTTTAATACATAGATATTTTATTCATATGCGAATTTAGTAATGCTCAGAAAAAAACCCAAAAGCTCTTAGTGTAAAGTTGTAAATCTTTAAAATATATTAATGTCGGCCTGATAAGTGCGAGGCCAGCCTCAAAACTATGCTACATAGCTCCTTCAAAAAAAATATGATTTATTATTAGAAAGCACCATTCAAACAAACTTACATTTTTGGATATATTTACGATAAATTAAAATTACAAAAATAAATTTTTTATATAATATATCATTGATTTAACAAGTAAAATATAAGTTTAAAAGTTAATAATTTGTTTGAATATATGGATTAAAATCCGTATAATTTTTTTATCTGAGGATGACAGCAAATTTGTCGAAATATATCGTAAAACATGCATTTGAATGGCTCTTTCTTGTCTTCTTGTCTTCGATTCGTCACGCCGTTCGCTTCATCTACAGCTGGGCTCTGGTGTACTCGTCGGGCAAGTTTTGCAGGCGCGAATGTGAATGGACGAAGACACAACTGTAGACTGGAGCAACTACATGAGTGAAGCCTGCGTAGTGCATATTCTGTAGAAGTCACTGCGAAAGGTTGGTGGTACGAGCTTGATCGTCGAGATAGATGAGAGCATGTTCACTAAGCGCAAGAATAACGCCGGAAGAAACCTTCCTCAGCAGTGGATTTTCGGAGGAATCTGCGGTGAGACGCACCAATGCTTCCTCTTCATGGTGCAAGATCGATCTGCTGATACGCTACTGCATGCTATTGAGGAGAATATCGAAGATGCCTCTATCATCTACTCAGACAGCTGGAGAGGTTACAGGACTTCCGATTTGGAGAAGGCCAACTTCGAGCATTTCAAAGTAAACCATCGATACAACTTCATCGATCAGGAAATTGGAGAGCACATGCAGACCGTTGAGCGGATGTGGGGTTCTGCGAAATGGAGGAACAAGAACCATCGTTGGGCTGCTCGCCACAACCTGGAGAGCTACCTAGCTGAGTATATGTGCCGCCAACAATCCAAAGACAAAGATCCGTTTGATTGAATCATGAAGCTACTGCGTGAGTTTTAGAAGCCGGAAGAGTGACTATTTGCTATTATTCTGTTCTTTCGAATAGCAAGAATAAATATTTATCTTTTATCTACTAGATTTTTATAATTTGTAAAATTGGTCCCGGATAACCCTATAGTACCGAAATTAATTTAATGTTTTTGTTTATTTCACATTTTTAATTGTTTTAATATTTAAAAATTTATGCTAATAAATTTTGTTTATAATCTGTTTTTTTTTCATATGAATTTTGTCAATTGAAGGATTATTTAATTTAAACGGTGGGAATGTATGATTAATATCGGTTTTAAAAATTTATTAATAAAATAAAATACATAAACACGCAACATGTGACTGAAATCGAAAATAAATCTAAGTCACTGAACGGCTTGATGATGGATTCATAGATTATCATCAATTGTTAAGCACTTTAAAGGGGGCAATTCAATGAAGGCTCAAATTTGACTTTAAACAACTCACATTATGCTTTATCATTAATAATAAATGTCGATCTACATGCAGCAACATGAAGTTTCAGTTGAGCTTTTACTGGATTTAAACGGGGCAATTAAATCCAGCCTTAAGTGGTGTCGCAGCCAGTGACGTAGCGAACGCAAATGTGAACGGCACAATTTTATAAATGCACTTTCCTCGATTTCATAGCTTCAAAATCTCGAATCACTTTATAGAAATAATTTTTAATTAACTATGGCTTTGAAAAACTGCACAGGGTGCTATACTGGCACATATGGTGAATGAGATACGAATGGGAATGGAAAAATTAGGAATGGTTTCATAATATCCGTTAAGCATTATCCATTTCAGAATATCTACAACACACTAGATTTTCATTTCAGAAGTAAGTTCTAGAAAGCCCATAATGCATCTACGAAATCTTCGGAATTCTTTTTCCAAATCATCCACATTTGTTTTATCATAGATCTCACAGATCGTATGAATGTTGGAATGGATTTCGCTTCATTTGATTCAACTTTCTGAGGAAGCCAAACCTTAGATTAATGACATACAGCTGCTGAAAGTGATTCTGAAACTTAGCACATGTGAGATCCATGGTTAATTGTTCTTTGTTGGTGTCTTCAATAAGATCAATGACTTCAACATCGTCACCAGATATTTTTTTGAGCTTCCTCGCTCATTCAAAAGTGTAGATATCCATTTCTTCAGAAAAATCCGTTATCTTAACCCGAACTTCCTTGTAGATTCGTTCCTTCTTTTCCCTTATGAACAGAGTCAGTGCTTGTATTTTTATTAAACATTTGTCTAAATGAAGACCATGAGTTTGCAAATATATAGCAAAAATGGTTTTGAGAAAGGTTGTTGATCCTCCTCTAGTTTAAATCGTTTCCTCCATTGCATTTGAAAAGTCTCCGATGTAGTAATAACTTTTGGAAAATATATAACAATGGTGTCCACAGAATTCCTTCTCAAACTTCAGTGCCTTTAACTGCTCCTTTTAATCGCTTTATGAAGATTCTTAGGCTAAACTTTCCACTGGTTAGTTGTAGTTGAAAAGAAAACATAATTTTGTTGCAGTGTAGAATAGGATGAGGTGATTGTGATTGCTGTAGCATGATCACCGCAAAGGTTGAGGTTATTGTTTGTGTATGGTATAAAAAAGGTTTTTTTATTGATTACTTTCAAGCTCTATTGGACTCCACTACGTACATCAGCCATAGCCGCGATGATATTATAGCCCTGGCATCGAATATCCTCGATGAATAGACTGCCCGATTGAAACTTGTTGACTATTTTCTCTGCTAACCCCACTATATTCTTCTCATCCTTATATACGAATTCAATAAACGATTCTCGCACTTCCACATCATTTTCTTGAATAGCGACGTATCGGATAACCTGCGGCATTTGATCTGTATATGAGGCATCTGCCTTGCTGTCAAACCATATTGAGTAGTATTTTACCTCCTGAGTATCTTTAATGATTTCAGATCTTATTTTTTCCCCAAAATATTTATGAAATCATTTTATATTTGGAGAGAGATAAGAAATTGTGCTTTTACAAGCATTCAATTCACGCTTTAGATATTCTATCATTACTGGATCATAATTGCCCAGAAGCTCTATCAGGACAAGAAAATTGACAGGATTCCCATTTTCGGTTGTGATATATTTCCTGTAAAAAATAAGAAAGAAACAAAACGCTATTAAGAAAACGTGCGAGAATTTATTTTCATTTTGCGGCCTTAGCTAATATATGCTCCTGCAGATCTCTACCGATTGTTTCTCTTGTAGTCTCACAGACATTGCTTTCTATTGACTGAAGGCAGATAAATAGTCAAGACTGAATTTATGGTCATTAATCCTTAGTTTTAATTAGTACCATTTACAACAGCATACATCAAAAGTAAACCATCTATTTATAAAGACGAAAGCAGAAGCAGTGTAATGAATTTGTCATTGGAAAATAGATCATCTATTATTTTAGTTTTTCCGCCATTTGTGAGTCATAAAAAACCATTCCGATGTATTATCATATTAAATCTCATTTTAGAATAAGGTCTGCTCAAAGTTCGCTATTAATATTTACAAACCAATAGCAAGACACTCAGTAATGGATAGAGGAAGTTGAGAAGCACCTAGATCATCGTCAGATCGGGATTGTAAAAATATCTTCATATTATCAGTTTAATCTTCATTTCCTTTTTCTTTTAATTCTTGTAAGCGTCTATATCCTGCTTCACACATTAGCTGTCGTTTGTTCATGTGATGTACAGCACCTTGCAGTTAAACAGATGGAAAATAAGAATATTGATAATTATTAACTTGTTAAATCAGCCGTCCCTAAAGTCTTGAGTCGTTAAATGTGAATGATTGTTTTGTGGTATGCAGTGACTGGTTACAGCCCCTGCCAACCTTACTCGCATTTACTTGTGCGTATTTAAACTATAGTTGCTTTCATTTGTCATATTCAAACCATATGATGATGTGTGCGTTTTATATTATGATAGATTGAATAAGAGTGTCAAGTCTCTTCAGTAGTTAAGTGTAAACAACCAAGTATGTCGGCCACATTTTTTTCTACACACCAATTTTGCCGACTCTTTAAACATACCGCCTTTGAAAAAACACCATACTCCACAGCCTCGATACACCACCAGTGGTGTTGTCGAGGCGGAAGGCTCCGGAACGTTATTCTGGTACTTCCTTTTTGGACAGGAACGCGTTTCTGAACTAAAGATGATTCCTGATAACGAGAATTGGGTGACGTATTGAAAAAAAAATTAAAAAGAATTGCTGATTTTTTTTTCTAATTTTTGACGAATTTTTAAATGTATTATTATTACGTTTTTATAAGGTCTCATTGAGACCTAAAAAACGTTGTCACCAGGATTATCATGGAAAATCACCCCCCGTCGTTAAATTTGGGACATGAGACCGCACAGAGCGGCCGCTTACCCAGGATCGGCCCTGTCTATATAATTATATATACGCGTTCCGATAAAAAAAAATTAGCACACCACTGGTCACAATCATCCTTTTTTTAAAGGAAAAGGACATAAAATGATGAGAACATAAGTCAAAGAATTTACCTCTGTAAAAATGTCTTATAATAAATGAAGCAATGTACCTGATAAATGTACCTTTGTATGTTGTGTGCATTAAATCAGATGCATTTCTGTTATTGTGTCTAATCTGTACTTGTTACTTTGCTTTAATTAAATTGAGTCACATATTTTGTTAGCCTTATTTTTGGATCTATTAAATAGGTTCGAATGTGAGTTTTATTAAAGTTTTGCGGTATTTTTTAATTATCAATATTGCCTTTGTGATAAAACTGAAGTTAATTTACAACATATAATGGAGCACTATAAAAAAACTAAAAATGTCTACTAGTACTAATAAAGTTGATCCGAACTCAACAATGAACAAAATGCCATTGCCTCCTCATTTTAATGTCTTCGTCTCATTGGGTTTTGCAGTTTATAAATTAATCTCTAGTCACCAGTCGCTTTATATCAATCGGATTGTAGAAGGTCCGAAAAGAATTAACCATTATTTTAACAGAACAATATTTTGGAAAATTTCGCTGTAGTCCATGAACTGTATTTTTACGAATTCAATTCAAATCCAAACAGTTACCAAAGATTGAAATTGACTCCAAATTTGAGTTTGATGTAGGTAATTATCCTTTCTATCGAACTCCGCATACCAGAAATGAAATCAGCTATTTATTTATATTGAAAACGAAATGTGTATCATAACATTCATTTTGAAAATATGAAATAATAAATCAATTTTTCATATTTAAAATTGTTAGTAATTTTAATTTAGTAATAAATATTCATGCATATTTATAATAATTATGCTAGTGTAAGAAAATATCTAAATAGGAAAATTGTTTAAATATTCGAATTGACAACGATCAGATTTAGAAATTAAATAAATTTAATAATGACATCTTTAACTTCTTATGGTCCTTATTTAATATTTATTGAACTGATTTCGTCTAGTCTCTCGTTTATTATTGTCTCATGTCTCATGAATTAATAATTATTACATTAATCTTTTCACTTTAGTGACACAGAAATCATAAATGCCAACATTAAATATAGTCAAATTTGTATATTATAACTTTCTAGATACATACTTTAGGTCAGCAGTTCCCAACCTTTATGTTGCAGTGACACCTTGATAACACTTGCAAAGTTATCAAGATCTGTTTTCTCCTACACTGCATTTTTGCAGTAGTCCGAGAAGTATTAGTAATAATTAAACCACAATAGCGTAGAATCTAGTAAAATTCTGCGAAGAACCGCGATTTTCTATATAAAAAATTAATGTTTAGAAGGTACCATTGCTTTATGGAAACAAAATTTGTTAAAACGAATCTTTTTAATAAATAAGCTAATACATACGTTCCAGGGAAAATAATCTAAAATTCTAGCATTCGTTTAAAGTTGAGTTATTAATTTCGGCGACGCCTGAAGAAATTATGTCACGACATTTAATACATTAAAGTGTTACTCATTTTCTAGAAAATAGGTAAAAAAAAATGGTTTTTAAAAATTTTAAATAATTTTTCAAAATTTAAAAACTGTGTAGGTTGAAGAATAAGTTATAGCCGTCTTATCCATTGTCCAATCTGTGCTTAGCACAATTGCGCCTACAGATCGGAGGCGTCTATGAATATAATAAATAAATTATTTCTGATATTGAATTAAATTTTTCTTTAAAATGAATAAATTTTTTATGTTTTTTAGATTTGAAAATAAAAAATCAGAAAACGTCTTTTTAAAGTGCTTTTTAATTCTTAGAACAGGGGTTCCTAGTTACATATGGCGCCACTAAGATAAGTGAATAGCCTTTTTTCTTCATATCATTTAGTAAATGAATAATAAGTACTCCACACCTGGAGGAATTTGATTACACAAGTTAAGATAAATTTCATCATTCCGGTGCTTATATGCGACACAAGTTGAAAGAATTCAGTGTTACTTTAGAAGTAAACAAACAGAGTTTCAGTATACAAAAATCACGACAAACTGATATTCGTGATCAACACCATAAAATTGGTTGGAACGGATTTTGTCTTCATTATCTAGGTTAATGACGAAATTTTTATTTAGGACGGATGTTGTTGGGTACACAAATTCGTATTGACAATAATTCTTTATCATTTCAATACTAAATTTAACGGATGATAAAATGCGCAAATTAAATAACACTCAAAGTAATGATAAATTGTGACAATTTGATTAATATAATTTATATATTTAATTTAATATTAATTAAATTAATAATAAATAATTTTAATTATATCGTATAAATTATTTAATACTATTAAATTAATAGGGATAATAATTAAAAAATATTACATCTGTATTTTAAAATTTGAATGATTTATTAGTATTTAAAAATCATTTTCGTTTATTGATGAAAAGGTCAAAATTATAAAAACAGTTTAACATTATATAATTTAAAAAAATCTTAATAAATGTTTTTTTTCTTCCAGGTATGCCTGAAAAGTTATTAAAATTAAAAATTGACTGTAAATTAATATTTTGAAACACGTATAAACTAGTCAATGATAAGCTACACTCAAATCCATTTTACATGATTTTGAAATGACACGGTCCATTATTTTTACACGAATTATTTGTTCAACAAATTATTATACAATTAACGTGTTATTTATACGGTTTGTTGTGGAACATATCCTTCGTGTAAAAAATGAGTTGGGTATGTGTAAATAATCTTTCCAATAAACTTTATATTTTTGGTTTTATCAAACGCCATTTTTGAAAATGCATTGCAGATAATCTTTTACACGTATCCTTATTGAATGACGGCAGGTACGTTTGGAATAATATTTTATACCTAGCAGTTTCTTTACTTTTTGCTTTTGTAAAAATATTTTAGTTGAATATTTTGATCAAAAACTTAAAGTTTTAGTAAAATTATTTATTTTTTGGTCATCTTTTATATGTTTTTTTATGGATCATTTTTCATTTATTTTCATTTTGAGAAAAGATCAAAAAATTTTGTTTTATAGAATTAAATTTTTGATCTTTTGTTTAAATGAAAAAAAATTATAATTTCTATTACATTTTCTATTAAGTTGTTTTAAAAATTCAATTATCAAAACAACTGATCTTCATTAATTTAAGGATTTTATTAAATATTAATTGAAAATAATAAAAAGAAAATCATTAACATTTACTAGTATCAGTTATCCATAAATGATTGTTCCAACTGTTCTACTTAATATAAATACAATACAATCCTAACGTCTTGTATATAAGACAAGAGAATAACTAATAATATCTCCTAAAATTATGTTATCGTAATAAATTATGTGTAATATCCAGACTTATATTCATATTTTTTGATTTTGAAATAATGATGGAAATTTTATTTAAGCTAATGGAAAGGTTGTCTCTTATATATGTTACTTGGTTTTACCCGTTCTGTAGCTGACTACTGACCACTTTACCATAGTTCATATATTGCATACATCAGAAAATCATAAAGTGTAAATACAAAATTTTAAGCCATAATATGAATAAATTTTGCTACATGTGAAACTTTTATCCATATAATGAAGTCGTTAACCCGCAAATAAATTTTATTTCTTTGCATATAGGGGTCAGTTTAAGTTACGTACAAAAAAAAATTTTAATTTCATCGTTTACCGGCGATGCCTTTATACTTCATAAGCGGTTAATAGTTACTAGTTAATAGGTGGTTATATAATAATAATAATAATAATAATAATAGTAATAATAATAATAATAATAATAATAATAATAATAATAATAATAATAATAATAACCATAATAATAAGTGCTGTTTTTATCATTAGAAGTGCCTCGTGTACACTTTTCAAATTCTTTACCAGTTACAGAAAATAATAAAAAAATAAACAATGTACATTTCCTTATGAAGTTAGAAACATACAAAACCAGGGAAAAACTAACTCGATGGCTTTAGTTTCTTTTCTTTCGTAATCGGAATCCGTGGTAAAAGTCGACAAAGCACATTTCGGAACACATTTCCAAACAGATGTTGCGTACACAAACATCAATGAATCACCAATGCACAACATGAGCCAATAAAATTATTGTCTTACGCGTTTATTACGGTGTGATAAATTGATATTAAAATTTAAACAACAATCACAAAACAAACCATATTAAACAGTTTTTTCTGTCCATTATATCCATCTTTGTTCGGTCGTTCGTGGAGAGATTTAATCAAATCGAAAAACTCTTCCAGCACCACAATTCGACGAATTATGCCGAGATTTTTAGCAGAAGACTGAAATAATTAAAATTGATAAAAGAGTTTTTGAATAGAGGGATTTTGCAAAATTTACCGAAAATGTCTTCTTTGTCCAGAGATGAATTTTATCGACACTTTTCGAACGAAATCTCCATTCGGCTGGTTCCCAATTCGTGTGAGAATCCCCTAGTGAAAATCCACGCAATTGTTTGGGTAACTCACGAGAAATGTCTGCAACTAACAATTTTTCAATGTATTCTTTTCGTTTTTCATCTGTGAAACATTTCGAATTGCTATGAGGTCCGAATTCTTTGAAAATCGAAGAATCGAATTCGGTTCTGAAATCGATATGATTCGGCAAATTGGTTTTCGTAGAAAATAAATTAGAATTGAGCATTTGAATTTCGTCTAAAAAAATATGAAAATTTATTCCGATTTTCTGATTATTTGAAAGAATTTATTAGAGAATCGTTTTCAGAATTGGCAATACAAAAAATTTTTTTTTTGGGAAATAAAATTGAATTATAAGCGGAGACGATTTTATAGTGGGCCGGTGAATGATGGCTCAAGTGAATCCAATGATGTATCACAGCGATTCCAGCATCAGAAGAAGGATTAAAACAAAAAGCAGAGTATGTATATAATGATAGCTCGAATGAAGGAGAATGCGTATTAGTTAGATAGCTGCGATAGTCCGGTAATTATATGGGCAGTATAAGAGGTGGTGTCTGGTATAGTTGGTGAAGCGGCCGCTTGCTAATGAGTTGAGGCGTGGGATAACCCAGTAGTGGGGATAGCTGGTAAAATGTGGAGGTGTGCATTTCCTGATTTCCAATTTGTGTCATTCTCACGTTACTAGAAACAACCCCATACATACACGCATTCCCGACGGCAATTAACACTGGGCATATCATCAATTCAGCTTTTTCTCTCCAAGCAATGCCTGCGTGTTTCTTTACCACTGAAAATATTATCAAGTGCATGCCAGTGAAAGAGCATGCTAATTCGGCCTCTAGACGCCATAGTATTGTAACTGATCTGTCGCAAGTTATACCGCATCTTCCGTTGCCGGACTAGCTCCTCCTACCACACCATGTCCGCCAGTTAGTCCGAAGCTTACTGTAGATCATCAAATCGCCGCCTAGTCAGCTCCCCAAGGATCAAACCGACAGATTGCCTGCAGGCATTGTCGACCATGCCCGATCGGCCTGGTTGTTTATTACTATTACACACTACTCTGTGCCGCGCAATCGATGATTCCCGCTAATTTGAAATGCACTAATACAGTCGCAGTATGGACTCTTCAGTTGACAGTCGCCAAGCTAGCTGGCATGGGACCACCGACGCCACCTCTTCCCCATTTCTCTCTGCACTGTTTTCTGACTAATACCCATACCGGCCTTAGCAACGCAGTTCTGTTTTTCCCAAGATCGATTTGTACAATAGGAGTTACCAGCCACTGTGGTATTAGCGTGCTGTTATAGCCCATTCTATTGATCACAATCCTCTACCCGCTTTTCCTCGTTATGAATAGCTCAGGTTTGACTTTAGTAATAAATTTACTATGATATTTCGTTGGTAAAAAAAATATTAATTATAAATAACTATCCTTAGTCAATTTTACCTGCAAATAAAGTCTGGTATTAATATTTAATATATGATAATAAAATCATCTGATAATATATATATACATATCAAATGGATGAACACCGGATAAAGCTGGTGCCAAGAGAGGAAGCATTCAGTACCACCATTCCAATTGCCACTTAAGCGGTCAAATGATATTGGACTATTGATAAAGCTACTACTTTATGGAGTTTTCAACACTTGGTAAATACACATTAAATTGTATTGCAGTATTGATAATAGATAAAGACTGATAAATTGAAATTTATGTAACTCATTGAAAAATAGAAAATTAATGATTAATAAAATCGAAATAAAATAATCAATAAATATTAAATGAAATTTCTATTTTTATTAAAAAAAAATTAAAAAATAATCATTTAAAATTTACTCAAAAATTCATTTTACAATCATTAGAATGTTTACAGAATTTTAAATTAACCGAAATCTTAAATGTAAATTTTTTATCATTTAAAATTTTAATTTTAAAATAAAAAATTCATCTATAAAAATAATTTATTTTTAAATATTTTTAAAATTCAAATAAAAAGTTCACTCTAAAATGAGGAATTAAGGAAAAAAATTCCATTAAATAAAATTAATTAAAAACCAATGAAATATAAATTAATAAATTAAAATCAAATGAAAATATAAATTAATAAATTAGAAACACTACTTACTCGAAAATTCTGCAATGGAATAGTAAGTAATACAAATAGAGCAATCTAAAATGAGACTGCATTTATGTATGCTACAACACTCAATTCCCACCACGCGACGTTTGCGCTAGTACACAGTTCAAAATAGCGCAGACACAGTATTCAGTTCTAGCCTAGAGCGGAAAGCATGTATTCACAATCAACAGGTACTGCTTGTGTGTGAAACTGCGTGTGTGCGTGTATATGGTAGAGCCGATCAGCACTACTCGACTGCAGCGATTAGAGGCTGACAATTTAGCACCGAGCACACGATAACATACAGTAATAGTGTCATTATAATCGTGAGAGCGGGCTTTCAACCTCCGGTTACGATAATTATAGCGTCTT
Source organism: Schmidtea mediterranea (assembly GCA_022537955.1). NCBI lineage: Eukaryota > Metazoa > Platyhelminthes > Tricladida > Dugesiidae > Schmidtea > Schmidtea mediterranea. Next base: position 95,783,022 of record CM039680.1, read on the forward strand.
GTATAATATTGGTCGCGATTACCGGGTTGCACCCAGTGAAAAACAGAATAATTTTCAAAATATTCAGTGTGCTTCAATTGTTATGATCACACTATTTAGCTGCACTTCATTTCGGGCCATAATAATTTTATACATAATCACTTGAAGTTCTGATAGAGTTCCATAGTATTCTGTTCATAATTGATCATCTGTTAGTTATATCATAGTTTGAACTGGTATAACAATCAAACAATTTTCACGAAATACTATTTTTTTTACCAATAATATCATAGATTTCTATTAAATTTCCCATTGAAAATCTTTTATTATTTCTCATTGCAGTGAAAATTAAAGAAATTATTTCATTGGTTGAATTTTCCATGAGACTGACGATTTATTCCATTAGAATTCATATTCCATATTGATTAATTACAGATAAATTTCAATTAATATTTAAGGTCAATAATATACTTATCTATTGTCAGTAGTATAAAAATGTTTGTATAATATTAACAATTTTGATTTGTTTTAGAAAGGGATTTAGAAATTTCCAATTTATAAATAAATAAATATTACAAAATTTATTAAAATTAGTGAAAATGGTTAGTCAAAAAGGATTTAGAAGAGATAATATTTTAATAATATTTTATATAAAGTTATTTTTCTTTGACACCAAAAATAGAGAGTCAATAAATAATACTACCTCTGTTCCACAATAGTTGTCACATTTGATGCATAAATTTTGTTCTATAAAACTTGTCCCATTTGATAAAACTTTTATAGCTATAGCTTCGCTTGTGTTAGACCGATTTTCAAAAGTAATAGCTTGTAGAAAATGGCTACTCAAGGCTTTCTAACAAACTTGGGCACTTAAAAATAGGCGAATAAAAAATTACGAATCAGAAATAAGTTCTTTATTAATTTTGTAGTAGTAACATTTATTATAGTTATTCAATATTTAAAAAAATTTTGTATTTTCCACTGCTTCGGCATTACATTTTAAATTTATGGGGAGTCGAATTTTCAAAGTTTTTCTTTATTTATACAAGTAATCATATAAAAGTTGTTTCCGTTTGATATCATGATATTTTCCATACATGTTTGTAGTGTTAAGAATACACTGTCAAGTGTGTCTCGATCCAATTGTTGGAAAGCTGTTTCCACTGCACTAATTAAATCATCAATATTCGGAGGTTGATATTTCAATTGCAGACTCCAACCTTCTTTTACAAGTTCTTCTTGTAAAGCAGAATCATTATTTGTTAAATGAGGCTTGGCATTGTCTTGCTGTATGTAAACTGTACGTGATTTTTCACTTTTTGGAAATTTTTCTCGTATAGCTGCAAAACATTTTTAATTATCATATTTCGAATTTTTTCTTTACTGATCTGTTCCATAATTTTCGTTACCGAAGTTCCCTTTAGACGATTTTTAAAGTTCCTTTTGGCATTTAAATAATTAAAACAGTACAGATTTAGCAAATCTTTAACAAAATTAGTCAAATAGCATACATTTTCAATAATCGGACCAAAAATTTCCAAATGTGACAACTATTGTGGAACGAAGATAGTATATGATTGTGTCATATTTGTGCACATTTTGGTATTCCTATCTTACTGCTTACTAGATAATAATAATTAATAATATTCCACTCTACATATGAAAATGAAATTAATTAATTAAATAAATAATAACTAAATGAATAACAATTAAATAAATGATGAAATGAAGAAAGATATTAAAATGAACGAATTTAAAACTATGGAAGAAATGAAAGAAAGGATAAAGAAATATGAAAAAGTAAAGAATGAAATTTACCAGACCAACAATCTAGTTAAAGCAATGAAAACAAATATTAAATACGCAATTTTGATAAAAAAATTCGATAAATTTTCAAAAGAAATCAGCTAGAAAAACTGAAGCTTCAAACAAAAGAAAAGTCAGTGATTCGACATCATATCCAGTGGCCTAACTAATAATTTCGGACTCTAATGCAACCAACAAAATTGGGTTCCTTGTTAATTTATTTACGACTAAAAATTCATATTTTAAATTTTAATAACGTTTATAATTTTTAAAATAAAGGTAACAAATACTAAAATTTAAAAATCTTTTTTCTTCCTTTCACATTTACAAAGTTGTAAATTAAATCACTTAGGTCCATTTTTACAGCTCTATTGATTCAATATCTAACAAAGCAAGATCTTTAAGTCTATGTTGAGTTATTGTATTTCTTTTATAAATTTTTGTTATTTTTAGTTTACTAAAAGATAGCTCAACACTAGAAATTGTCACTAGCAGCGTAAAAAATAATATAAAAGCAGTATACACTTCAGTCAATTCGCTTTCTAGACAACTATATTTTTCAGGAAGCAAATTGAAAAAAATTCTTAATTGACATTTGTTCTCTAAAATCGTTTTTATTCATTGAAACCAAATATATGAATTGGTTAGGAAAACTTGTAGATGTTACTTCTGTATATTTTTTCACTTAATTATTACATTAGTAGATGGATATCACCGTTAGACCATCTCACCACTGGGCCACCAACTTCCCCCAAGCAGATTTTTTCCCCTCGAGGTCAAGGTCGTTTTTAGGTTATTTTAAGTTCTACTTTTTGGGTCAAGACCATATTGCCGAGGTCAATGTGATATTTTTAAGAACAACTGCTTTATTCAGACAAATGTATTCATTGATCTTTTATATTTCAAAAATATATATGAATTTATACTTTTTTATTGATACTATTGGATAAATTGTGATCTCCTAAAATTGTAAAGTTAACATTTGTTTAAATATTACGTTATAACATTTATCTAGAAAAGCTTTTGAATAATTAAATTTATAAAAATGGAAAAATCGGTACACACAGTAAATAAAAAAATTAAATAATTCATTTACAATATATTTATCGCTAAAATTATTATTAATAATTGAACATATTTCCTTTTTTGCAAAACGGATATAGCACGATCTACAAAATCGTGGAACAGATGTTGTATGGTGTGTCTTCGTTCTTCATTAACTCAATCCACGGCTCTGAATATTCTCTCTTCCAAATCAGTCTTATTCATTTGTTGATTCAAGGAATAGACATCTTGACTAAGCATACTCCAAACAGTCTACATTAACTTCAAATCTGGAGATCTGGCTGACTAATCAATTATATCAATATTTTGTTCCTTAAAATATTTCAACGTCGTTTTTGAACACGTTGTCTAGCATTATCTTGGACCATTTCGACCAGTTGATATTTTAATCACATAGTTGTAAACGCATAACTATACATCGGGTTTTTACAACTTTTCACTAAAAATACACTAGTTACAATTTTTATTGCAATGCCATTTGCTATTACCATGCCTCAAATCATTACACCTTCACTATGCCAACGATATCTATAATTTTTTTTTTGAATATCTACAACTTTTACATATTCATACTTGTGGTGGGTTACAGGGTTTCGTTAATTGCTTATCTTCATGGGTGCCCCAGTAACGCCATACAAAATGACACTAACCGCCACTTGGCACCCGTTGCTAAGCAACGTTGGTAATGTGTTCAAGTGGTGGATTGCCCGCAAAAAGTGAGTGTTATTGCTAATACTGTAATTGCTCGGACAATCCTCGGGTTCACGAGCTGTCGATAGAAGACCTACGCTCGCTTTGCTCGGTCCCCTGTATGAGAAAGCTCGGATTACACCTTATAGTTGGTCACTAGGGTTGGATTATTAATAAGTACAAGTTTATTTAATGAAGCAAATGACATGCACAATATCTATAAGTCAATTCGGAGGACTTTTCAGTTGCGCGGCTCGGCGTCGGGCACGTTCTTTACGCCCCGGCCGGCGGTTGTTTGGTTGAGTGGCTGTCGGCTTCGATGTTGGTGTGACATTCTCGTAGGAACTTCGACTCGGTAGTTGGGATGGGGCGAAGATGAGCGGGTACGTTACCGCTTCCCCTTCCCGACAGGCTGCTAGGGCGACTTCTAGCCCCCTGATCTGTGTGCGAAGACTCTGATTGAGTTGGCGCTCCTCCGCCCAGCCCTTTTGAACGGCAGTGAGTCGGAGATAGAGTGCCTTCGTATTTTTAGGGTCGGACCAGGTCGCTTTGACCTGCTCCACCTCACGAGTTAGCTGCAGTATTTGACTGAGTCGGTCCGCGTTTGTCCGCCGGGCGCGGTCTAATTCGCTTTGTATCAATTGTATGGCTGACATCGCTAATAAAAGAAAATATTCAAATTTCTTTACGAGCTTAATGAATTAAAGTTTTGAATTACTACAAACACGATTAGAAGAGTGGAATCTGTTTATAGAAAATTTAAGACGAACGACTTTTGAAGATTTCGATATTAACAACATCACTAAAATAAATTGTTATTTATGTCTTTGTCCGGGGATTCATGATTCTTCAAAAAACTTCTTGACCCCTTCTTCCGGAGAGTAACCTGGGATGATGGGTACTGGACGTCGAGTATTGCGGGCCGGTCGAGTCGGGTAAGTATCCGCAATGCGCCCGACGAGGATGTCCTCTTCAACGTTGGCGAGGTACATCCTCGCCTTCACTACGTTCAAATCGACTTCTTCCTGAATCTTCTCCCACAGAGCAAGGAGGTTTCGCGCATGGTCGTGGATTTCCTCGGCGGGATACCGCTCCTCATTTGGCCTGCGGGGGGTCATTCTCTCGGCCTAGGATCTGCCATAGGGTTGGGCAAGATCTTTTGGGACGCGGATCCTCGAGAGTCATTGACGGGCGCGCTCGTTTCCAAGCTCGACGCCATTCATCGGCTTCTTGTGCTGATATCCATTCTGGGAGCATTGGTTCTTCTAAAACGAGTTTATTATAATGAAATCTCAACATAGTCCACGAGGCATATCGACGTTAGAAATTAATATTCGGTATCAATTAAATTATTGCAGGTGGGCTAATTTCCACCCCTCTCATGGTGTGTCGGAGTATTGTTAGACTGATATCGTTGCACAGGAATGTTCTTAGGGTATCTATGGCGTTTATCGCTAACCACTTCGTATTTGTTGGGGGAACCAAAGATTTAGTCGTCACTCTACGATCTCAAATATGAAGGCATTAATGGCTGGAAAATGTATGCGGCATTTATTAAGCTCGTGTACACATAACCTATTATCGAACATTCGGGAAATCATCACTGTCTTGGGTCGAATTCTTTACGAAAGAGACAAAACCTAATGGGACTGATGAGTAGCAATCACGGGTATCTGCCGTATTTATGGGTTTATAAAACGTGGTTACCAACAATCATTGATGTAGATAATCTTGGACCGTCCGATTAATTACAGGGGTGCATTTACCCGTTAATTTAACGTCCGGGAAACTTAGTATAAGAACTGGGTGTGATGAGATTTACGGTGATGTTATTATGGATTCGAGTTCAGGTGATTATAATAGTTTCTCCCTGGCTAGTACAGATCAAAAGAAAAATCAAAATATACTATATACTTAGAAGGGCTTCTAATCAATCTGGTATTATTTAATTTGGATTGAACCATATATGATTTATTCAGTACGAGAATAAATTCCTATACGACCTAACTGTATTAGATCGAGAACGTTAAGTACCTTTGTGCGATGCTTAATTAGTTAAAATTATTTATAATTTACACATCCCAACATCCCGTGAATCTCTCATGATCGACTAATGTCGAGCCGGATGTTTAGATAAGACATCACCATCGACATTTGGGTGACTGTTGAACCTACCTATTCATCTACATGGTTGCGACATCCGTTCGCACTTTGTGTAGGTGTACTGACTTTAGCTATTTCGTCGAAATAGTTAATCGCAATTTAAATTTCGGTAGATTAATTGATGGAATCAGTAAGTTTCCTCGCGTTTGTGTTGAGGTCTCGATTTTAGTGAGTCTCAACTTGCACTGGTTACTTATATAAATCAGAAGACAAAGTCAAATATATGTATATACTTTATTAATAAATAAAATTTACCAAATATACACTCCAAGATTTAAATTCTTTCAGATAGATACAATTTATTTTAAAGCAATTGATAAACAAAAATAGAAATTTGGTGCGTGTTGTGTAATTGTTAAAATGTGTGTCGGTGCGTGTTATGTGAATGCGTGCAAAAATAATGTAGAACGTTATCTGTTCGAATTTAAGATCTCAAAAAAGATTTCCTTTTTAAGATCACTTCTTTAGGTAAAATTTTAAGGGCAAATTAACTGAGAAATACCTCAGTATTTATACTGAAATATTTTCGTTAATTTAAATTATTTGTTTATTTAAAATTCGGGTATTTTGTATTAAATTGATTTTTTCAATATTTATTTAATAAGCTGAAAATTTTATTTATTTTATTTAGAACGAATATTTATTTAATAAGCTGAAAATTTTATTTATTTTATTTAGAACGAATATTTATTTAATAAGCTGAAAATTTTATTTATTTTATTTAGAACGAATATTTATTTAATAAGCTGAAAATTTTATTTATTTTATTTAAAAACGAATATTTATTTACTAAGCCGAAAATTTTATTTATTTTATTTAAAAACGAATATTTATTTACTAAGCCGAAAATTTTATTTATTTAAAACGAATTGATTTTTTTAGGACTGAAATTATTCAAAATATTTTTCACTTTGTTAACCAAAAATTATTTAAAATTCAATAAACTAAAAATAAATAAAATAACTCATAATTAACATTGCCAAAAATAAAAAAAATAATATACATTAACATTGCCAAAGATAAAAAATAATATACATTAACATTGCCAGGGATAAAAAAATAATAGAATAGATTATCAATGTTTAAGTTCAAATCACTGCTAAAAATACAAACGCGATAATTGTTTAAAATTTAAATACAAATGTGATAATCGTTCAAATTAAAATATTCACATTGGATTGTTAATAGCTGTCATACTAATTGTTTGATACACAAGGGATAGATTTGCCGGGGATAGATCGAATATTGATTTGTTCTGCTGGGATTAAAAGTTTGAATGATCTGCATTGATTTTGGGATTCTGTATTTATTTGTTTTATGCCCGTTCTTCAGCATATATGTTCACCCTGAACTTGCCAGGCCCCGCCTTGTAGTACTTGTTTAGGATAAATGTGGAGATGGGTCTACCCTCATCATCCAACATTTGGATATTAACGGCGGAGGACTCATATGTGACGCTGCAAATTTCTAACCTCACTATGAGCGTTTCCCCTGTTGGTTCCAACTTTCAGCATTACTTTGTTATTTAAACCATTTATTTCCTTTTTCAGGGGTTGGAATTTGGAATTATCGTAGGTATTTACTCATATTGGGTCTAGATTCGTGCATTTATGTTCTTACTGGATGGTCTCTATAACTTTAGGAGTCGGTGCAGTTATATTATGGATTCCCGGTTTGGTCTGTGGGGTTAGCTAATTTTATCTTACATATTGATCAATTTATTATTCTACGTCGAGGGAGTGTTGAATACTTGGTTATGGCTTCTTAGGCATTACTTGGATTATTGAATGTATTCGATGGCGCACTTATACGAATTCTAATAGTGCAGTAAAGGTTAATCAGTGGAAATTTATATCGTCAGTTGTTACCGAGATGACATCAAAGAGATTAAAGACAAGTGAAATGTTATGTTAGCCGGTGATTTCTCGTTAGGAGCCGGTACTCTCTCTGGATTCAGTGCAATAAATTGTCTCCGTTTTATTAATGTTTTTATATTTTCCAATTTTCTATCGAACTATTTAGGCTAATCTAATTTCGTGCTGGAGTTAATCAATATTTGGGTTTGGTGATGATCATCTCTTATTTATGCGGGAGGTTGGAAAGGTATTACCACTACTTCAATTGATATAATACACTCTGGTTTGCGATATAAGTACGTTTACTACCTTGTCTTTACTTAACGCATCATTTTAATTCCTTAAACTAAATTGCTGGACTTTTAACTAATTACTTTATTTAGCCAACGGACATCTTGGTTTTAATCGCGGAATTACTTCATTCTTGCCAATACGTTGCCTCAGTTTCGATTAGTGGGTCATTTTATTGTTTAGCAAAGAATTTCTTAGTTTAACTAACGGTTACTGAATTAATTTAATCAACAAACCGCTCCTATCTCTCTTGCTGAATACTTTAAATTTTGTAATGGGTTTCTTTATCGTTAACTTATCTGAATCAACAAATAAACTACTTTATTTTAATAAGTTATTTCACTTTTAAATTAATAACTCCAAGTCTACTTCCTTTTTACATAAAGAATTACGTGATTTTAGTCAAACTTTTATTTTACTGTTACCCAAATTACTTTAATCCTTCAACAATGAGTTAATTTAGTTTAAACCGTGAGTCACTTAAATTTTCCCAATAATTATTTTATTTAATCAAGGAGACATTTATTTTATTTGCTAATCATTTAAATTAATGGATACATTTAATTTAAGGGACTCACTGAATTACTTATGATATTTATTATTTTAATTCAATGACGTAAATTCAATTTAATGCATTACTAATTAATTTGTTTCCAATTATCCATCCAATTTATTTATACCAACGATTTCAAATTGATTTATCCCCGTACCCTTTCCCTTTAATAGGCCTTAGGCGCAGTTTGTGTTTATGTTATATTTACTGAGTGCCCACTGGACTACTCGGTGTGATGATTTTAAGCCGTATGTAACATAAATTTAGGTCGATTTTACAGAATTGAGAAACGAGGAAGCAGCCAGAGGCTCCTTCCTTATTTCTCGCTTCAGCTATAGGAATAAATATTGACGTTACGACCGCTGCGTTGCGCACGCTGAGTCTTCACGGGTACATATCATTGGCGATCTTCCACGCACTTACATGCATCTGTACTATATAGATTTTGCTTTCTTGCGTTATGTGTCGGCTGTGGGCCGGAAAAATTTCGACAGTTTAATTCAGGTTATGAAAAAATATATATAAAACAATTTATGTATATCAATAATATTTATTAATTATAAACAAAATCAACATAATTACCCTTCATAACCATTCCATAATATCATAACATAAAATAAAACATAAATGCCTCTCTCCCCACGTCGACGCCAAGCAGAGCTCTACCGAGTTGCAATGGTCGTGACGTGGAAAGAGGGTTCCAACATAAATATTTCTCACCTAAAAATTTTCGATTCTAAAACGGGTTTAAAACAGTCTTGAAAATAGTTTTTTAAAATGACTTCAAAATAATTTCAAATTGAAAATATGGTTTGTTTCGAAAAACGGTGTTTAGTTTTACGGTTAACTTTAATGTGAAAATGGATCAGTATATATACCTAATTTTCTCGCATGTGAAATTTGATGCAGTAAAACAAAATTCGACCTTGTTATTTTCTAGCAAATTCTATTCTTTAATTTTGTTATTTTTTGATTTATTTTTATAATTTTTTATTTAGGATTTTTATTGAATTATTACTAATCCAAATTTTCCGATTTAAATTTCACTTTAATGAACTTTTATTAATTTTTTCAATTTTGTCGAATTTGTTGTGTTTTCTTGTTATGTTTGTGTAGGTATCGTGCGAATCTTGGTGCGTTTTGTTATTATTTTAATTTATTTTTATGTTTATTAATTTATATTTAATTCCCTTTTTTCTCATATTTTATAGGGTTTAATTGGTGTCTCCAGGTTTATTTAAATCTGCATGTTATGTTTGCGTGTGTGTTACTGATCCATTAAAACATTCCTCAAGGCCGTTTACGTTCTTGCCCAACACTTGTGCAGTACAACTATTCCTAAAAATCATTAAACGACTAAATTAATCTAAAATGTTAACAATTTTCAGGCCCATCGAGACTGAATCTTTTCTCGTCAGTAAAGACCAACTTTTCCCAGTTAATATAAGTAGGTAGTTAGTATCTTTCTGTCCCATTACCCCCCATCCACGCCCCACCACGATGATTATTATGCAACTCAAGTAGTGAGATGTTAGCCCGTCAGACATTTATAAAATCCACCCTTTAACAAAAAACATGAGTTATGATTTTTAAAGAACAAATACAATGACTCATTACATCAGTCACCGCGTGAGTCATACTTTCGTAGAACAAAGAAACGTGAGTCACCATATGACTCATACATTGAGGAGAATAAAGAAAGTGGGAGAACAAAGAAATACCCCCTATATTTAAATAAAGAAACATGATTCATTTTCAAAAAAAACTTTTTTCATAGTATAGTAAATAAAGTAATTGGTCCAAAACAAAGAAAACATTTTTAAATAAAGAAAAGTTTAGTAACTTTAGTTTTCATAAATGTTTTTAAAATGCTATCTTGTAGACCGTAAAACTCTCTACATCTTTGCTTTTATCAAGGTTTCAATTGGATATTTGGTTCATGATGAAAGACATATTAAAATATTTATGGTGCGTTTTGACGTATAATGAACGCGACAAACTCAAAATTCAAAATTCAGTCTTAAAAACATTTAAATTCTCTACTATATATATCAATCACATATTTTGATCCAATAATTATTAGAACATCAAATATACAAAGAAAACCATGATTGCGTTTTTACGTACGTCATTTTGCACAAAACCTCCCCAAAATTGGAATTTTTTGATAATTTTTCTGTTTAAATTAAAATGTTCAACTGGTTCAAATACTTTTATTTAAATACAACACTTATACAACAAAAAAATGTTTACCTTCACAGACTTTTAATAATGACTCTATATTTTTATTGTGTTTCCTGTGCTAACTCTATGAGGCTGCCTGAGCTCAGCTATGTAATTTTGTATGCTCGAAATTATGCTGCAATATCAACTACTGAATTTGCAACTCTTCTGAGTTTACAATTTTGGTTGATTTAGCTGAGAAATCTCTCAGTTTATATAATAAAAGATTTTGTTATTGTTGACACTTAAAGTGTCTTTTTCACTCACTTAATGACGCCTTGCGTCAATTATTATTATTTTTATTATTGTTGTTATTTATTTTCATTGGCACTGAAGTCAGTGGCGGATCCAGACCATCTAGTAAGGGAGGATGATTCAGACTTAAATTCGGTAATGACGGGTTATTTCCCATTGTTTATTATCGTGGTTGTCCTAATAATTCAGCTCGACTAAGTAATGATAAAGTTAATGGTAACAAAGCAGCTCTAAACCCACCATGTTGTTTATATATAATTTATCTAACTCGTTTCTTGTTTTTTATATTAACCAACGAAAATTATGATTTTTTAACATTTCTCTTTTCTGTTTGCTAATATCGACATTTCCTTTTTCAACATTTACAATAGTTTTCAGTAAATCATCAATAACAAAAGTCTGAAAAGATTGCAGAATTTTCATTCTCGATAATTTCGATGCCTTTAATAATGCATGGAAATACAATAAACTTCTTTGTAATTTTGCCATTTTGCATTTTATATTTTGTTGCTATTCTTTTTATTCGAAGCCATCTTTTTTTTAATATCTTTTTAATCTTTTTATTTCTTTCTTTGTTTGTTAGTTTCTTTCTAGAAAAAAGTTCATTATTCGAAACTTTTTTTGAATTTCTTTTTGAAATTTTTTTAACCATAACTTTATTGAATGCCATTTTTTATAATTTTATATTGTTCTGTTTTTTTATATACAGTTGTTCCCTTTTCATTGAAAATATCTGTTCTCACTCTCAATTCATCTGGGCATTGTTGAGTAAAATCCAGAAAAGTATCTTTGAGAAGTTTTTGTTGCATCCTGAAACGATTCTATTAAGAAATTTCGATTGTTTGGACACGTCTGTCTTGCCAAAAAATCAATAACTATTTGATCTCTCAAAGTTTTGAAAATGACAAAATACTGAGCATTTAAATTTCTAGTACAATGAAATAAGCTTTGAGTGATGAAAATAACTATAACACCCAAATGTCGACTGATTTTAGTAAATAAATTATTGAAATCTTTTTCTTTGTTTGCTTTCTGATACAAATCATCGATAACTATAACATCACCTTTTCTTAATCTATTTGACCAATTTTTATCAAATTCTTTAACTATTGTCATCTTCAGTTTACAGAAACTCTTTTGTGTCAACCCATGTTCTTCAGCTGCACCTTTGTGCCAATAAATTTTATTAAATTTCAACTGAAACAGGTTAGATTTCAATAATTTACAGACAAATAAAGTTTTCCGACTGCTATTTGGGCCAACAAGTTGATAAACTGCATCGTTTCTTAGTTCCATTTTCAAATTATATATAATAATACATATTGTTTATATTAATTTACTTAATGAACTCATTAAAAATTAGCTATAAATAATTTATATTTCATAAATATTCCATAAAGTGTTGTCCAATATAAACTACACTAGTAAATATTCAAGCCAGAAAATGAAATTTCCCAGTAGAAAACCACAACAAGTTGTTGAAAGAAGTTAGAAATACCCAATTTTTATTTTTTAACTCTGGGAAATGTCGCATAATGGGCTGTAAAAAACCAATTTACGCCAATGAATTTCCATTTAAAATAGAGAATCTTAGAATTCAATCGATAACAGTTACAGCAAATATTGGATTTAAAGTTCATTTAATCAAGTTGGCAATGAAAACACAGTGTATATTGGAACCTGAATTGTTTCCAGCATTAAGATTAATCAAGTATAATTCACTGTGTGTATATGTGTTCAGCAGTGGGAAAGTTGTCATTTTAGGTCTTAAACATTTAGATTATCAATCTTTTGTTAATGATTTAATTTAAGAATTGCAACAAATATGCAAACCAAATGCATGTTTCTAATTCATTGTTAAATCATGTTTTTGGTTGGATAAAACTTTTATGTAAGCTAATGTTAATTTATTAGCTCATTTTTATGTTACTGTTTATAAAATGCAACCAATTATAGAAGATGAAAATCGTAATTTAATATTTTATTTTAATAATATTTTATCGCATTAAGGAAACTATTCGAAATGTTTCCAGATCTGAATGAAAGATTGAGGTTTTGGGTTACGGAGATTATTCCATATAGGATCTACAATTACACTGGGCTGAGCCTATCAGAAGTTATCAAATAAATGTTTGAATGAACCAGAATCTATGATGAATATAGATGATAAGCAATGCCCCTACAATAGATGTGGAAGTCTATTGGAAATTATTTTATATGAGTTACAAAAGGAATATTTGGAAAATAAATATTTCCAGTAATTGTACAGTTAAATCTTTGATTGTTTTCTATCAATAAATGTATATTAAAATTGTTGGGACAATATAAGGACTTGTTTAAATGAATCGGAAATAACACGCAGACACAGCAATGCAAATTTAAAATCAGACCTATATTAACATCAATTAAAACACCCTAAAATATGAGAGAAATAAAATTAAATATAAACTCCACAAAACATAAAAGTAGATTAAAATAATAACAGATATGCATCAAGATCCGCATGAAATTAACATAGAAACAACACGAGAACATGAAAGTTTGACCGAAAAATGAACAATTCATAAAATTAACAATTAACAAATAAAATAAAGAAAAAATATAATAATAGAAAATATTCCATTAAAAAATAAATAAAGAAGATTGTTCATTTAATGTAGAAAAATGATAAAATAAGAATTAGATATTACAATTAAGACCAAGGTCAAATTTTGTTTTATCGCACTAAAAATAACACGCAAGGCTAGGGTCACAGAATAAGTATATATACCGATTCATTTTGACATAAATTTAATCACTTTTTCTGGTGAAAAACTGGTGAAAAAAAACTGTTTTTCATTAGCAAAATACGATTATTCTTGAACAGAAGCGCTTTTGTGTGATACATGAAGCTTGTGTGATAGAACTTTTCTTTACAGAACCAACTTTGTGCAAAGACTCTTGTTAAACGAAGTCAGGAATTTTGATGAATATGCTTATAAATGTAACTATTATCGAATATGCCTATAAATGTAACGATTGTTGATGATGAATATTATGTATTCGAGCAAGTATATTGTTTTATTATATCATATCTAAAGATCATGTCGAAAATTTTCCGGCCCACAGCCAAGACATCAAACAAGAAAGTAACTACACACAATTAACGGATCAGTATAAGCTCAGTTCATCTGCAACGGATCTATGACCGTGAGGGTTCGCCAGTGGTAAACGGCGAATTTAAACGTAAAATGATATCCTATAGTGGTGGAGGTCGGTCGAAGAGCGGGTCTTTTGGCTTGTTCATCTTTTGCCTAATGCCATAAAAATCGACCTAAACTGAACTTCACATATGGCTAAAACCATAAACATTGAGAATTCCAGTGGGCACTCTTAAATATAATATAAACACAGTCAATACTCTAAGGTCAAAGTGAAGGTATGGGAAGTGAGGAGTAACCTAAATTGCTGCTACAAAATTCTCTCATCTCTTAACGAATCAGATCGAAACTTAATTAAAATCAAACGTTGATAAATGGGGGGACTAAGATCGAGTTTTACTACTAAGGTGCATCAGAATTACGACTAATTACCAGGATAAAATAAGGGAAGTTGACAATCTGGATAGAAAGCCGAATGGCGGTTTAGTCGAATACATGAGTTAATTGAAATAAGGTTAGCGTTAAGATTTGTCTAATTAATAAACTAAAATCAAATAAGGATGAATAAATTTAGAGTTGGATCTTGAGGGATAAATTTAGTCAATTAGTCAACGAATGAAACTAAAAAATCTAAAGAGTAAACCGGATGATATTAATGAGCTGAATGAGTCGAAAATTAAAGTCGAATTTAATAGATGTAGACAGTAAACTAAAGTCGAACTTGATTAATAAATAAAATTATGTTTAAGTGTAAACAGGAGAGTTCTAGTTAGTAGCTCCGAGTAGACCCTTAACCCATTAGTGCCAACTGAATTTTAATCATATAGAATAAAACTGACCTATAAAAAGATTAGGACTAGAATATTAATATCAAGAAATCACAACAGGAATCCCGACATCATACTGCGAGAATCTGATAAAAACAATTATAACATCTCCGATGAAATAATAAACCATTTACAATCATTAAATAACAATAAATCAAAAGAAAAAATTTAATTATTTATTTATAACTAACCATCACGAGGACATGCTTATCCCTTTGTGAAAATAAGCAAGGAATTCCCAATACCTGAGAGTAAACCTGACCAACATGAACTAGTCATTGAGTGAATGACACCTGGATAACGATGTGTAAGTTGAAAATGAAAACATCATACCTAAAATAGATGAAATAGGATTTTCATGGCCAATGAATTATTTTTGATGACATTCATTTAACAGTAGAATACCAAGTTCAACGACAGTGCTAAGGAGGTAGTCTCAACGATAATGAAGATGGGAGCAGTGATTACAATTGGGATGATATTGCCGACATAAGAAACTTCCCTCACCAGCCAAATATCAATACCATTTATTTTCCAAAGAATTCATCAATCGATTATTTGACTGTACACAAGACGCGATTAACCTCGTACATAAATAATGACCAATTGACATTGATAAGTAGAACAATTTACTAATGGGAACAACATATTTATAACATGATGGAACTGATAATAAAGAACCATTATCATAACCATAATGTTGGCGAATAGGGTGGATTTTTATTTATTTTTTCTAGGGTTTTTGTGCATCTACCCCTTAAACGCCATCAAGATTATTATTCTATCCATCCTATGTACCCATGGTGATTTCCATGTTGGTACTGTACATAGGGGTTGAAAATTCATGAGCAGGTGAGCTCCATTTCTAGATCTACTCTTCATGATATTTTAACTTTCGGGTTCTTGACTGCCGATAGAAGGTCTTACGTCTTTCTCTTTCTATATCCTGGTCCTTACTCGTCTATTCCTACAATTCTCATACTTATTTGTCATCTTTACCCGTTATTTATAAAGGTATCCCTCAAAAATTTGGGCAGTGTTCCTCCCTTATTTTTTGGTAGATTTCCTATTTCATTTGTTTAATCACGGTATCGACTACATTTTTCCTAATTTACCTTTATCTTTCCCTATATTGTTCCTTAACTCCCGGTACATTCCCCATGATTTTAAGTAGTTACTACCCTCTGCGGTCACTTCAATAAACATTTCTCTCTTCTGTCAGATTATATCATTCAACTTTTGGAAAAATACTTTCAAATTTACATTCCTACACTATCTTATCCTTTCCTACTTGATTTTCCGATTAATTTTCCGACAATATTTTAAATTTTCACTACAAAACTTTATTCCCCATTAACTAAAGTCGCACTTCCTATGAGTTTAAAT
Source organism: Schmidtea mediterranea (assembly GCA_022537955.1). Classification (NCBI taxonomy): domain Eukaryota; kingdom Metazoa; phylum Platyhelminthes; order Tricladida; family Dugesiidae; genus Schmidtea; species Schmidtea mediterranea. Next base: position 95,799,256 of record CM039680.1, read on the forward strand.
TTACCTGCTCACCTCGACCGACGTTTCCATCAGCCGTTGTGAGTCGTTCAACGATGGCCTGCGGGGAGGGTCCTGTGCCATTTTGCTAGGCCCCGTTGCGGACAGACCGAGGTTTCGAACAGGCGCGACCCACAATCACAACTAGGGAACTCAATCCACCAGCCGGATCGCCGATCTGCCTGCCTGATAACTATTACAATACATGAATAAATAAGATTTTAAGGGGACTTGTCGGTGGCACCAAAAGATTCCACGACCATCCAGAATAAAATCAAAATATCAAGACTTTAACTTCAAAATATATATTTATACAAGAAAACAATACTTCCAATCCACAGTCATGCAACCAAATTGGAAAAATTGGCATAAATTGGCATAAAAATTTTGTCTACAAGGGACTCACTGTTCGTCTAAGAATTTCTAACAATTTTCTGCCTGACTAAAATTGTCTAAAAAAGTCTGTAAGTCTGTTAGAAATTATGAAAATGACTGCCGTATATATAGTATTTTTGTGCCTGGGTGCGACCAATCAGAGAATTTTGAGCCTTTTTCGGCCATTTTTCGGGGGTTTTTATTGGTTTTATTTTATTTTAAATATTTTATTTTTCTCCATATTTTTCTCTATTTTTTGATATTATTTTCTCAATATTTCGTAAATTTTCATTTATTATTATTTTTTTATTTAACCATTCTCTTTGGTTGTTTCTCATTTTTCCCTTTGATATTTACATTTTTGGTCGCCGCTTCCACCTATGTAATTTCTAAACCTTCTTTTGCAAGGTTTTGGCGGTTTTATGTTTTGGTTTTATGTTTCTTTTTTGCATCTGTAAGCTTTTTTCAAGAAATATTTTTGTAATTTTTTATATATTTTTCTTTATCTTTGATATATTAATATTTTATTGTTGGATTTTATTTTTATTATTATTTTCTTACAATATTATTTTTTTAACCCCAGATTTTGTTTTCTGGTCGCCTCTTCTGCCTATGTTTTTTCTAAACCTTATTTTGCAAGGTTTTGGCAGTTTATTTATTTTCTCGAATGTTTCTTTCTGCAGCTGTAGGCTTTTTCAAGAATTTTAATTAATTATTTGTTTTATTTAATTTTGTTATATTTTTAATTTGTTTTATTTTATTTTTTGGTCTCTTCTTGCGGTGCGTGCTTATGTTACAGCAGCCATATTGACAATTTCCAAATGACATTAATTATTTTGTTTTAATTTATACAATTTTCACCTTTTTGTTTAAATTGGTTTTGTAATTTTGTTTTAATTTTGGCTCTGAGCCCAACAATAATAATGATAAAAGTACAACGATGACCAGAATAATACCGGTAAGGAGAACGATATAATTATTACTAAAAAGCATAACACGTAAAAAGCACATGAGCACAATGATAAGAATAGTAATACCAACTATCAAAATAAGAATGAATATGTATACAATCACAATAAGAATTAACAATAATAATGACGTGTCGAATGGCACTATATAAACCATATCAACAATTACTTTCACATCATTGATATGAACTCTCAACCGAACCCTCAATACCCGAGTCGAAGACCCGAGAAACAAATTCGAGGCCAGCAGATACCAGAAGTTCGTCTGAAGAACTTACGCCGAATTTACGTCTCAATCGTTGGTAAATGAAAGTAAGAGGATATTAATTATTTTGTAATATATCATAGTATCATTTGGTTCTTGAACCATAGCCGACCTGAACAAGTATCGCTCAGCTTCCCGAATGATTATTATACCCTATTAATTTCTCCCTTCAATTATAGAACAATCCATTCCAAGAAGACCGATACCGGGACAAGAAAGACAGATCGTACAATTCAGCACAACCGCGGCGGCCCAAGGTCGACAGATCTTATGGGACTACGGCTACTCTATTTCTACGCCAGGAGATGTAGCGTGGCCGACTAGACCGGGGCTGATAGGAGACATGTACCTTCTCTGTATTGCAATTAAAAGGGAGCCTGGCCTGAACCCAGCCAGAAAATCGAATGTGTGATAATTAAATTTTTGTTGCATTGTTCTCTTATGTTTTTCAAGTTAAATCTGGGATTTCCAATAAAGAAAATAGTGCTGGGCACCTGATGGATAAAAGATGTAAGATTTTCGCAAACATTTTCAAAGGAATACCACCAGATGTGAGCATTAGAAGCATAACTATTGGATACACGTCAAAATGACGTTGGGAATGTATTCCAATGGGCGGTTTCTAGTAAAAGGTGAGCCATATTGTCATGACTGCTAATACTCTAGAAAACCTCTGGGTTCACTAGCTACCATAGAAGGTATTCACGCTCACTTTGATTACGGGTCTCTTTGTCGCTAATTTAATTGAAATAATATCGATCCTTCAATCGCTTTATTTTATTTTAAAGGTGCTATTTATCGAATACTTTAAGTGATTGTAAAACGAACATCGATTCAAATCCCAGAACATTTTATTAAATAATATTACAAATTATCAGTGGTTGTTGTAAGATGAGGGTCGCAATTTCTTTATCTGACTCAGTAAACGAGCGGTCTTCAATCTGCACATTCTTTCTCTCTCCGCTTTGCTAGGGGTGGCATTTTTTGTGATTTGGTTTCGGTTGTGGATTATGATTACTTTGGGTATTAATTGGAGTGAAACTTGTAATTGGCCAGGTCATATTTGGATCAATGTTCGAAACTGTGCTGGTGTGATGCCCGATTTCTGCTCTTATCCCCTCTTTTATCATCTCTTTTAGCTGACAATTTTCCTTCTTTAACTTATCTAGTTCGGCCTTAATCTCAGTGTGCTGATTTCTTAATAATTCATTTTGTTGGTTTAATTTTGTCGCCTACTCCGGCCGAGTCCAGGTCTCCTCCATCCGACGACATCTTCAGATCATCGACTCAGCTCTCTGGCTCTGTTTTAGGGTATCGTTGTTATAATGAGAGTAGTAGGATGTGAGCCCGTCAGGTACAAACCCCCCTTGGCTTACGTAATTATTAGGTAACATTTGACCTCTGTATGCGCTTTTGCTACCTGGAGATTGACATTTGTCCACTAGTTGCTACCTAGTAATTGACATTTGGTCAGTGACCTCGTGATTACATCACTTGATCACTGGTCAGTATACACTTATTATGTCACTGGTTACACTTATTATGTCACTGGTTACACTTATTATGTCACTGGTCACTACTCGGAGACTAGTTACCTAACTGTTATTATGTCATGTAGTTGTGGACCAACACACCTACCTTCTAGAACCTTCCACATACCTACCTTCTAGAACCTTACACACACCTACCTTCTAGAACCTTCCACACACCTACCTTCTAGAACCTTCCACATACCTAGCTTCTAGAGCCTTCCACACACCTACCTTCTAGAACCTTCCGCACAGATCCACACAGATCGAATATATCGAATTTGTCTTTTGATTCGACTCACACACAACACGATGACGCAATCTCTTCCGATAGTGGAAGATCAATTTGCATCAAATCAATTGAATAATAGTTCATCAGAACTTGTTATTTTCAAGACAATTCTACAAAATCAAATAATTTTTTCCCAGCAATTATTGGATTTTATTTCTCAAAGATCAAATGGACAAAATCAATTGCCACTTTCGGCGAAGCGAATTCATCCAGATCTATCGTTTGATTTAGTATCAAAGAAATCGACTCGTGATAATCAATTGCCACCTTCAACGAATGCAATGGATCCTGAAAAATCGTTCGACGAATGTGATAAGGAAGCACTTTCAAACAAAATATTGCCACTTTCGGCGAAGCTAATGGAACTTGAAGAGCACATTTTGCGAATGAATAGTAAGTTTGATATTGTTTTGAATAAATTAAGTAATTCTGATTTTAATGATAATAATTGTAATTTAAATATACTAAATAAAATTAATGTCGATAATAATGATGACTTAAATATCTCATCTAATTATAATCTTGTTTCAGAAAATGCAGAAAATAGTCCTTTAAATCCTATTAATACAGCTTAAAAATTTTAAAGTTACTAAAACTAAGGATGCTTTAAATATGGAAAGATTTAACTGCAATTACCTTTCACGTATTTTAAATAAAAATGAGCGTCGTAATATTGTTGGGCCAGCACACCAATAGCCTTGAGAATTGTTTAAATGCATCAGTAATACAGCACGAAAACCCAGCACCAAGATAACTTAAAATACAATATACAACACCAATTAAACACTTTAAAATCTGAGAGAATATAAATAAATATAAAATCAAAAACATAAAAATATGCACCAAGATTCGCACGATACCTACACAAATATAACAAGAAAACACAACAAATTCGACGAAATTGAAAAAATTAATAAAAGTTCATTAAAATGAAATTTAAATCGAAAATTTGAATTAGTAATAATTCAATAAAAATCCTAAATAAAAAATTATAAAAATAAATCAAAAAAATAATAAAATTAACGAATAGAATTTACTAGAAAATAACAAGGTCGAATTTTGTTTTACTGCATCAAATTTCACACGCGAGAAAAATAGGTATAAATACCGATGTGTTTTCACAAATTTTCAGTCTTATTTTTCGGAGAGAAATTTCATTACAAATTTTAACTGGTTGTATAACTGGTTGAGAGCCGTGCATTCAGGCAATTAACACGGGTAAGTGTTTTGCCTGAACACGATCACTCTCAACTGGTGCAATATTATTAGTTGATTTTTTCGAAGAGAATTGATGGGTAATTTTTCAATTGAATTTATGTATGACTTTTCAGATCGAATTGATGGATGATTTTGTTTATGGATAATTTTGTTTTTCCAATTGAATTTATGGATGATTGTTTGAATCGAATTTGTGGGTAATTTTTTAATTGAATTTATGGATGATTTTTCAGATTAAATTTGTGGATAATTTTGATTTTCCAATTGAATTTATAGATGATTTATCGAATTAAATTTATGGGATTTTCGAAGTAAATTTTATGGAATGGATACAATGAATTTCAAATGTATGTAGCCGATGTAATATGCTGAATAAATATTTTATATCTACAGCCTTAGTGCATCGAAACTTTTATTCCAAATGCTATGGTAAAATATTATTTGTTATTCCTTTTCCGGCCCACAGCCAACACATAACGCAAGAAAGCAAAATCTACATAGTACAGATTCGTGTAAGTGCGTGGAAAATCGCCAATGATATGTACCCGTGAAGACTCAGCGTGCGGAACGCAGGAGTTGGAACGTCAATATTATCCGTACATAGGGGAAATTGGAGGGTAAATGAGTAGTTTATTGGCTGCTCCTTCACCATCCGTTTCCTGTAAAATTGACATAAATTTTTAACAACAATCGGCTCAAAATCTCTAACACCGAGTAGTCCAGTGGGCACTCATTAACTATGAAATGAACATAAATAGATCTTAAGGACAAAAAGAGGGAATGGGTAGCGGGGAAAATTGCGAAATCGTTGCAACAGTTAAAATGAATAGCCATCGGAAAAAGATTAATCCGAACGACCAAAATCATTAAAAAAATAATGTTCTAATAAGAATTAAATAAATTTAATTTGAGTTGAGGCGGAAAATATGGGCGGGACGCTGCTCAAATTTTCCGAACTAATTCAAATATTTAACAAAAATAGTAACACAAAAATGGAATGCGTAAAATAAGGGCGGAACGCTGCTCAAATTTTCCAAGTCAATGAAAATACTTTGTCGAAAACTGTAGAATAGGGATGAACCGTAAAATAAGGGCGGAACACTGCTAAAATTTTCTAATTTACAAAAATACTTTATCGAAAACCGAAAAATATAGATGAACTACGGCTAATGTTGTATATCAATAAAAAATTTTAACGCTGAGGAATAAGGAAGGATCCCTACAAAATCTTATTAAATATAACGATAATGATAAGAGTAATTTTAATTATAATAATAATAATAATTATGATAATAATAATAATAGTAATAATCATAGTAGTAATAACAATAAATATAATGGTAGTTATAGTAATAAAAATAATAATAAAGGTAATAGTAGTAACAATTAATAAAGGTAATATATATAGTGGTAACAATGATAATGCTAGTAATGATAATAGGAAACATTGTAGTTATAATCGGGATAAGGGTGAAAGATATAATGTGGGTGTATTGAACATAACAAAGGGTGTACAGGCCAAAGAATAATCTTCGACATGGGCAACAAGAAGAAGGACTAAGCGAATGGACATAACAATGAATGATATGAGAGTATAGGTTAACATTTGAAGGAGATAGGAGAATAATGGGACCTAAGAATCAAAAGCGAGCACAGGTCTTCTATCGACAGCTCGTGAACCCGAGGGTTGTCCGAGCAACTACAGTACTAGCACATGGTACTCAATTTTTGCGGGCAATCCACCACTTGAACACATTACCAACGTTGCTTAGCAATGGGTGCCAAGTGGATCAGAATCATTTTGTATGGCGTTACGAGGGCAACTAGAAGGATAAGCAAGATTTGAAACCCTGTAACCCACCAATATTATTAATAATTATCCATGCTTCATAAGTTTATTGAAAAAGAAAAATTCTAAGACCAAGTTTGATCTTATTAATTATGAACTTTCCTTGATTAATAAATCGAAACTTAATTTTAAAATAAAAGATTGTGATAGTTTATTCTATAGAAATGGAAATCTCTGTATTTCAATCAAGTTAAGTGAAATTAAAAAAACAGATGCTACTAAAAAGATAATTATAAAATCAACAAATTTTCAAAATAAAAATAAAACCATTATTTCGAACCTTATTAATACTGATAATCATTGTTCCAAGCTGATTAAAGCTCCATTAGCAATAAAGAAATTTTTATTTGTCTTTTCACATAAATTAGCCGAAACAGTTTCTATTAAAAACGAACTGCATAAAAGAGCTGTCATTAATAAAACTTTGGATAATTTAAAATTTCAAAAACAATTAACATACTTTCTTGTAAAATCTGACTTAAAATATGCTGATGGTGACTTTATTATGAAGGATCTTTTAACTTCTGAATATACTGATAATGAATCTTTAAATATTGGGTCATCTAATTTAACAAGATCGCAGCTTGATAAACTTTATTTTGATTTTCCAGAGATTAAAGAGATGTTCTTTACTGAAGGCATGCACAAAGATTCTGATAAGATAAGTAGTTTAATTAATCACTTAAAGGTAAATAAAGAATTTCCAAAAGATATTTCATTTTCTGGTGGTAAATTCATTACAAATCAAAAATCAAATAAAATAGAACCCGATTTAAGCAATGCTTCTGACGTTATGTTTAATTTTGGATTATTCGACTTATTTAAGATATCTAAAGACTATATAGAACTTGAAAGGCTTATTTCATTACCTGCTTCTTCAAATAAAATTGTTGAAATAATTTTCCACCTAAATTATTTAAACTTAAAGGGTAATATAAAATATTTTAGTAACATAACATATGGTACTTATGTTTTAAATTATTTCCGTAATGTTTTACTATTATATTCTATTATTGATAGTGAAAAATGCAATTCGTTGATAATTGATACTCTTGAAATATGGGGGTCTGAATTAACTGATCAAATTCCTTCTACTTCCTATTTTAAATTTAGTTGTCAAGAAAAACTAATTAAATATAAAAAGTGGTTACTTAATGGCGAAATTGATAAGTTAAAAAATATAATTTCACCACTTACAATTAAAAGAATAAATAATTTATTTAATTTATTTAATAAAACAATTTCGGAAAAAACTAACCGATTGAGTATGATAGACTCGCTCCTTACTTACATCAATGATTTTCGTCCTGAAAAAGACGATAATGTCACAGTTACGGCAAAAAGATTATTGTATTTTGTTATTAGAGATAAGAAAAAATTTCTACTTAAAAATATAGACGACTTTCAGATATCAATGAAATGTCGGAAAAACTGTACTAAGGAAATGAGCTTGATTATTTTTGATCTCATTGAATCTCTTGAAAATTTGATAAATTATGAAGAACATGTTAACTCTGTCGAACTCACCGATGAAATTGATAACTTTAATAAAGGAAGTAGTTCTAACGTAACAAATAACGAAAAAAAAGTTGTTTTACCTGTTGATATTGACGAGGAAGCTGTATCTTCTTTGGAATTAAAAATTACAGAAAATAAAAAAATGATGACTAGACAAAATCTAAAAGTGTCAAAGGCAATGTCCAAGTGAAGGTACGTGCCAGCATCAGTCTTAGAATCTGTCACAATCTCTGAAGAGACTGATGCAGAATGCACTAAATTAAAAAATACTAAACTTCGTGATCCAAAAGTGTGGTTTACCGACGATGACATTGACCAATACCTTGAACGGCATATCAGTAATCCTACATTTGCACATTTACCGTGCTTTATTATTAGTATTCTATCTTCAGACATTAAAGAAAATATTATCTCAATTCCAGATGCAGTATTTAAAGCTGAGGTTATTCTTTGTCCGCTAAATATAAACAATGCCCATTGGATTTTATTTGTGTACAGCAAATCGTTGCTTGAGTCATATTTTATTGACCCAATATTTGCAAATAGAAATCTGTTTAAAAATAAACAAGCTACTCTTAAGATTAACATTGCTTTAAATAAGATTTTCAAACTTCAAGTGGCTTCATCTTGTCACCCTTTCCAAAATCTAATATATCAAAAGAACAGTTTTGATTGCGGTCTTTTTATTTGTGCTTATGCAATTCTTATAAGTCAAGGTTTGGACACTTTTCCTAACAATTTTATAGATGGGGTAAGACGAGAGGTGCATGATTTTCAAATTTTTGGCTCAAACAAAGTATCCCAAGTTATCGGTGGGGGCCTTCCTAAAAATAATTTGATGGGAATCAATTTTAAAAAAGCAATTGCGCTTACTCTTGAAAAACAAAAACGAAACATCAATAACAGTATTAATATTAAACCAAAATTTCAAAAGTCATGTGTGTCATTCCTCTTAAGTAAATGGTTTAAAAGCAATACTAATATACTTGTTCTTTCCCCGGATCTAACTATCAATTTAATAGCCCAAAATAATAATTATATCATTGAGAACGTCAACTTTCGGCAGTTCAAAGACGTTCAACATGTCATTAGCATAATTCCCAATGAAAATTATTGGTGTTTACTTCTCTATTCGACCCGTCGTATGACTTGTAATATTTTCGATTTTCGAAAGACTGATATTTCTGATAGACTAACCGAAATAGGAGGAAACTTTACGGATTATTTAAATAGCTTTTTCTTGAGTATGAAAATAAAATTTCAAATAAATCATGGTATTCTCCTACGCTGCTTCATTTCAGATGATCCAACTTTTCATGCCACTGCTTTTATTGTGTTTTTGGAAAAATTGATTTTAGATCGGGATTTTCAACATGATAAAATATATAAGCTACTTGATGATATCAACACTAAAGAGTGTGTTGAAATTTCATTAAATTTAAATCTAATAAATGGAAAGATTACCGACAGCATTTTAATAAAATATTTTAATAATTTAAGTTTATCAACAGACTTCGTTCTTTTGGGTTTCACAATGTGTACTGCTATCCTTGACGATTGTACTCATTATTTGAATGAACATTTAAATTATAAGTGCCTCCAAAACGCGAAAGTTGTATTTGCCATTTTTGCTCCACCAAAGTCTCGGGAAACACTAATGGTAATTGATTATAACACTGACGAGCATTACTTTCTGGATCCAACAACACTTGATGTCAGCCTAAACTATACATTTATTTGTAAAGTATTAGTTACTAAAATAAATGAAATAAGAAACTCACGTGGTTGTGCCATTAGAGCAGGCAAATGTCCACATGATGTTCGTGGTTCAGGTTTGCTCAGTAAAATTCTAATATGTGCTTTCATCAACAACTATGCGCATTATATGTCCCTTGAAAACATTAATTTGAGAGAAATAGCAAGAATTATCAACTCTGTTCTTCCAATTGTTTCTGAGATCAATAACAAAGATAAAGAGAAAATTTTAACAAAAGCAAAAGAAACAATTAAATTTGACTTACAACAGCGTAAAAATAAAGTATTTGAATTAAATATTAGTTTTGAAAATGCTGATGTTAACCAAATAGTTGAAAGCATTATTCGACAAATTCCTCACTTAAATAATTTCACTGAAATTAAATCCCACGAACCATACCTAGGAAGTAAACAAAACTAAAATATAATAAGTAAATATAAAAGTAGATCAGAATTTTTAATTAATATGAAATTAACTTTTTATAAAATTATTAATGACTTACCAGTCACTGTCAGGCCTGAAATTCAGGATATTCTGAACCAATTTAGCCACGAGGACCCAGTATCGAATTCATGGAATAAAATTCTTAAAGATTGTCGAATCACGACAAATGTTCTCAATCTTGTAGATATTTTACCGTTTGAAGTTATTTACGAATTAAAGAGAGCTGATAACACTTCACCGGGTATTGATGGTATTCAATACAAAGATCTTGCTCTTCTTGACCCTGAAGGTATTTTGTTAAGTTTCCTGTTTAATAAAATCATCAGTAGTAAAATCATTCCGACTAGCTGGAAAACTTTCAAGACTATACTAATTCCGAAACCTGATAAGACAGATAATTATGATAAAGTTTCATCTTGGCGACCAATAGCTCTGCTGTCTGTTATTTATAAAGTCTTTGCGTCTATTTTAACTACACGCCTAACATCATGGGTGATTTGTAACGATATTTTGCATATTGGGCAAAAGGGCGGCTCTGTCCATGAAGGTTGTGTCGAGCACAATTCAATACTTTCTTCTGCACTTGAGCATTCGAAATATAGCAAGAATTCCCCATTAGCTATTGCTTGGTTAGATATTAAGGACGCATTTGGAAGTGTTCCTCATGACTACTTGTGGAGTGTTCTGAAAACTATTGGCGTTAGCCAAGAATTTATTACTATTGTCAAATTACTTTACACCGACACTCAATCTTTCTACAGCTGTGGCCCAATTGTAACACCTAATCTTTCAATCAAAAAAGGAGTTAAACAAGGATGTCCTCTTTCAATGATTCATTTCTCGATTGCCATTAATCCTGTTCTTGAAGCAATAAGTAGATCATGTATTGAACCATTTATGATTGGTGATTTGCCCGTTCAAGTTCTAGCTTATGCAGATGACATTGCACTTGTTGCAAACAATGTCGAGAACCTTCAAAAAATTGTTGATGTTGCTGTTGAAGCTGCTACAGAAATAGGATTTGAATACCGACCGGAGAAGTGTGGCTACATGCAGCTTCCCAGAGTTAACATCAATGGTGAGATCTTGATAAATGAAAAGGAGATCAAAAAATTGTTGTCAAAAGAATTTTATCAATATCTTGGTGTTCCAGTAGGTGAGGACAATGATCAAAGTCCCTATGCAATTCTTGATAAAGTTGTTAGTGACACAAAAAAAATTGCACATTCCGGTTTATTTGGTTGGCAAAAACTCAAGGCCTACAAGATTTTTATTCATTCTCGACTAACATTTGCATTCCGAACACATGAAATTAAAACTATGGCTTTATCAGCTTCTCAAGGAAATACTAATTCCTGTGGCAATAACTCAAGTAAATTGCGTGGCCATCTGAGAAGAATTTTGAACTTGCCGCACAATTCTGAGACAGTTTATTTATACAACTCAACTGAAAATGGTGGAGCTTCGTGTGTCGATTTGCTTGATGAATATCATACTCAAACAATTGTGCACTTTTTCCGACTCTTTACTTCCAATTGCGATTACTCGAGAAAAGTTAATATTGACTCTCTAAAGTTTGTAACGGGTCCTCGTCTTGGAATCAAAGAGCCTACATTACAACAAAGTTTTGATTGGATTATTGGTGCTGAAACTAAATTGAATCATGGTGGAAGGAAAACGAGATTTCAACGTGCACGTACTTCAATAATTTACTTTAAAAGAGAACACTCAATTTCCGTATCTTTTCATATTGTTAAAGAGCAAGTTTTTTTATATCTGATAACAAAGAGTCATGGAACTTTCATACTTACGACTAAGTTTCGAAAAGCAATTTCTAAGATATTTCACTCTGCATTGTACGACTCATATATGCAAAAGTGGCAACTGAGTAATAAAAGCGACATGATTGCAGCGGCTATAAAATTATCTCCTCAAATAAATAAAGCAATTTTTAAAAGTAAACTTGGCGAATTTGCATGGAACTTTATACATTGAGCGCGAACTAATACACTTAACATCAATTCAAAGCCTAATAGAAAAGGGGATTCTAGACTTTGTAGACGTTGTGAGAAAGAGGATGAAACTATGTCTCATGCCTTACAGTCATGTAAGATTCACCAAATACTGACATTAGAGAGACACAATGACTGTATATAGATAATAACGAATAATCTAAAAAATCCTAATTTTATTGTCGTGGTTGATCATTCTTGTTCTCTTGTCCTGAATTCTAAACAACGCGTCGATCTTAAAATAACTGATACTGAAAGAAAAAGAATATTCATGATTGATATTAAGTGTCCAATGGATTCTGTTTCACATTTTGAGTTGACTGATGAGGCAAATATTGAGAAATATAGCTTGCTTCAGAGTGAATTACAGGTAGCCAAACCTGATTATCAGGTAGAGCTTTACACTTGTATTATTTGTGCATTAGGGTCGATTCCTCCATCAACTTATGATCTGATTTGTAAACTTGGCATTGAACCACTTCAAACAGAAGGTCTGCTAAAAGAATGTGCAATGAGCAATATCCTGCCCTCAGCTAAAATATGGTATTACCATGTGCACGGAATTCTACCAGACTTCTGCAATTAATTTAAAATAATGGATATTTAAACTAACTTAAACTTTTTCATTGAGATCAGAATTATTTTATTTGTTTGAAATGATTCAGACTACATTCGTAATTTATCTTTAAATTCAATATTATTAACCTGACTTTTGCCTTTGTAAAAGTTGTAATTGAATTTAGAAAACTTAGAAAATCAAATCAGAGCTTAGTTCGTAGTATTTATTACTGCATAATTTATATTTGCAATGCCGGGTGACGACGCCGATGAATCTTCATATCAGATCAAGCAAAAGAAAATTCAGAAGACGCCAATTGCAGAAGAGACTGATTGATCAAATACTTGATAACTTACATTTGAATTCATCCTTCTCTATTACGATTGCAGTATGAATTGCATGCTTCATGTTGAGCATATTCTTTTCACTGTGAAACAAACTTGTTATATTTAATAAAATTTTGAATAGTACTAGTGAGTGATTTTGCTAAGTCTACGGCTTAGTCGTAGACGTAGTTGTAGGCGTGTTGGGCGATGATGGGTGTGGATCGTTGGTTGGTGTGTGTGTGTGTGTATGAAATGTTTAAGAACCAAAGGTTCTAGAAGGTAGGTGTGTGGAAGGTTCTAGAAGGTAGGTGTGTGGAAGGTTCTAGAAGGTAGGTGTGTGTAAGGTTCTAGAAGGTAGGTGTGTGGAAGGTTCTAGAAGGTAGGTGTGTTGGTCCACAACTACGTGACATAATAACAGTTAGGTAACTAGTCTCCGAGTAGTGACCAGTGATGTAATAAGTGACCAGTGGCATAATAAGTGTGTACTGACCAGTGGTCAAGTGATGTAATCATGAGGTCACTGCCAAAAGGTCAATTAATGGGTAGCAACTAGTGGACAAAGGTCAATCTCCAGGTAGCAATAGCGTGTGCAGAGGTCAAATGTTACGTAATAATTACGTAAGCCAAGGGGGTTTGTATCTGACGGGCTACATCCTACTACTAATGAGCTACGTCTCGTCAGAATCTTTCCGCGTCGAGGGTTTTGTCATTATTTTGTTGCACTAAAATAATTGAGCAAATTTTAGATTAAATAGAAGATCGTTTTGGTGAATAATATGTGAAAAATAAAGTAGACTCATTGATTTCAACTTCAGGTTCTCACTTCTATTAGTTTATTTTTAATTAGAGGTTACATCAAAGCTAGGAGATGGATGACATCTATAGGGGATCTTCGGTAACTTATTTAAACCCCCAAAAGAAATACAGTAAAAACCACTTTAACTTCGTAATTCCACCCCTTTTACAATCTCAAAATGCGGTTAAATTCCTATTGGTTAAAATTGAGGAATTTATTATTGTCTATTTTTAGGTATCGGGGAGAAAAAAATTCATTTAATTTGGACACCACTACTTGGTGAGATGTAAGATTGTGGAATATTGATTTTTTAATGAAAATTTTTATTTTTAATCTTCAATTATTTCAGGAAAAATTCCCGTTTAATCAAAGCATTTTCTCTAAATCCTTGGCGTTTCTATCCAGAACTTGTTTCAATTTGAGTGAAAATTTTTGGGTGAAGAGGTATAAGGTTTGAGAAGGCAATAGCTTTTAATTTGTCGTAATTTAATGAACGATTAACAATTAAATTTAGTTAAAAATAATATCAATATATCTAATTATTTTAGTTAAAATCCATTCAGGTACAATTCGTTATTAAATTTGAAGACGAACAACAAAAGGAATTTCCACAATTCTATTTTTATTTATTCATAATTCTTTCTGGATTTTTCCAATTCTAGATTTACAGATCCTTGTATATTTTTGCACTGGATTTATATCTCTTTTTTGTAACTCTTGGATCAATGAGTTTTTGATTTTCGCATTAACTTTTGTCAAAATTGCGAATTCCTTCTCCGAAACAAAAAACAGAACAATTAATTAATGACTATATGGAGAAATTTTATGAAGTAGATTAACATTTTTTTTATAATAAATATATGTTAAATTTGGTCCTTTTCTTTTAACATTACAAATATGAAGTAAAATAGTAGTTTATATAATAAATATATGTTAAATTTGGTTATTTTCTTTTAACGTTACATTTGTAATCGTGAGATGACCCATTCGAAAAATAATTAATTTCCATGATATAATAATTAATTATCAATAACGTTGTAAATTGAATGAGAAGTTTACTTATTTTCCGGATTGCCTGAAAATGGTACAAACATGATAGTATAAGAATTATTAATATAGTATTAAATTGAATAACAAATAATAATTAATGTGTCTTCTGACACAGTCTTACCATCACGATATGATTCATTTCATTTCTTTTTTTCCTCCAATGGTGATATCAGTTTTTAGCATAAATACTTTTCTTATTTGGTAGTCAAATTCATGTAGTTGGTTTCTTGGCTTTGAGTTAACATAGTAAGTAATAACATTTATTGCATAGAATTATACACCTTCTCTCTGGTTTATTCTACTGATATATTCTTCGTTCTTTTTTTGTTAGTTAAATCTTCCTCATGATCATTCGCTCTCTACAGAGGGTTTGAAGTTGAGGTTCTTGGAGAGGAGATCTGACCCGGCAAACTACCATGCGTTTTTGATGCGTTTTTGATGTGTTTTTTGACGTTTTTACCATATTTCCTCACTTTTCCCCTAGTTGTCAGATTTTCATGATTCTTTTTTATTAAAGTTTCTAGTTACATTTTAAGCTTAATTCTCATAGTTATTTTCTAGAATATATGCGTTTTCGATGAATTTGGAGCTAATTTGATGAAATAGGTTAATTTTGCTAAAATTTAATGTTTTTTGATTCTTTTTAAATGTTTTTATTTATCTTTTACATATTTTTTGTGTTTTCTACTCTTTTTTCTACTTTTTGTATTATTTAATACTAAGTAGGCTATATTTGATGATTTTTCGTCCACTTGCATTCTGCCCACCCTAATTTTATTGGATGTCGTGCCAGATCAATAACAATTTAAAATCTTAGTTTTTGCCCAACAATAGTTAAACTCATTAAGTATAAGGTACACAGTACAGACGCTAGATCCGAGGAACAAGATGTAAACAACCTAGACCTATAATTATTGGTGACTATATAAAAAGACAGGGCCAGAACGGAAATCGAGCACATGCCTTCAATCGGCAGCTCGTTGGACAGATATGAGGCCGGGCCTTAGTAGTTCTGAGAGCAGAGCTCACATTTGACGGCCGCATAACCAGTAGTTGCATTTCCAACGTTGCCTAGCGACGGCTAACCGTTGGAGGGAGATGACAGTCGTATTTTTGGGGTTACAAGGTCACAAATTACTAACCCCACAAAATTTTATTTTTTGATTGTGTTTTAATTTATGTTAATTAAATTTTCAAAAATATATATTTATTAGAAATTATAGTTTTAATCATAAATTACGCAAATAGTGTTTATATATATATATATTGTTGGGCCAGAACATAAACGGCCTTGAAGAATGTTTTAATGGATCAGTAACACACACGCAAATATAACATGCAATTTAAATAAACCTATTAAACACCAATTAAACCCTATAAATTAGGAGAAAAAAGGGAATTAAAAAATAAATTAATAAACATAAAAATACATTAAAATAATAACAAAACGCACCAAGATCCGCACGATACCAACACAAATATAACAAGAAAACACAACAAATTCGACAAAATTGAAAAAATTAATAAAAGTTCATTAAAATGAAATTTAAATCGAAAAATTTGAATTAGTAATAATTCAATAAAAATCTTAAATAAAAAATTATAAAATAAATCAAAAAATAATAAAATTAAAGAATAGAATTTACTAGAAAATAACAAGGTCGAATTTTGTTTTACTGCATCAAATTTCACATGCGAGAAAAATAGGTATAAATACTGATCCATTTTCACATTTTACTTAACCATTTTAACCATTTTTCAAACCGTTTTGAAAACTACTTTCAAACTATTTGAAATCGTTTAATTATTGATTAAAAATCTATTTTGGAAGACAAATTTTTAGATGAGAAATATTTATGTTGGAACCCTTTTTCCACGTCACGTCCATTGCATCTCGGTAGAGCTCTGCTTGGCGTCGACGTGGGGAGAGAGGCATTTATGTTTTATTTTATGATATGATATTTTATGCAATGTTATGGAATGGTTAGGAAGGGTAATTATGTTATTTTTGTTTATAATTAATAAATATTATTGATGTACATAAATTATTTTATATATATTTTAATAAACTAAATTAAACTGTCGAAATTTTTCCGGCCCACAGCCAATACATAACGCAAGAAAGTAAAATCTACATAGTACAGATGCATGTAAGTGCGTGGAAAATCGCCAATGATATGTACCCGTGAAGACTCAGCGTGCGCAACGCAGCGGTCGTAACGTCAATATTTATCCCTATAGCTGAAGCGAGAAATAAGGAAGGAGTCTCTGGCTACTTCCTCGTTTCTCAATTCTGTAAAATCGACCTAAATTTATATTACACACGGCTTAAAATTATCACACCGAGTAGTCCAGTGGGCACTCAGTAAATATAATGTAAACACAATATGCGCTTAAGGCCTATTAAAGGGGAATGGTACGGGGATTAAATTAACTGAAATCGTTATTATAGCTATTTTGGATTAATATTTTGAAATAGATAAAATTTATTGGAAATCATTGAATTCGATTAAATTGCGATTATTGATAAAAATTAAAGTAACCATTGATTGTAAAAGTAAAGTGTTTTATGGCTTAAAATTAAAGTAAATATTGGGTAAAGATAACTTCAGAATTTAAATGATCGTAAATTGTTGAGTAAAATTAGGGTAATGGCAAATGATTTCATCAATTAAACTATTATAATTCGCTTCGGCAAAATTAATCTAATCCTTGGTAGGGACGAGTAACGTATTGAAACCACCGATAAAAATGAAAGCAATTACGAATCGAATCCATTGACTTCAAGTAACGAAATGTATCAATTGAAAGTAAAATGATTCTCGAATAAAAGTGTGGAATCCCTTAATTAAATTGTTGATTAAAATTAATGCAACGACACGTAATTTACTGATAATTCATTGTAATAAAATTGAAGAAGGGATTAAGTAAAAGCAAGTGATTAAATTGAATTATGGGTTAGAAATAAAATGAATATGGAATAGAAGTAAATATGCCGTTGATTAAATTAAATCTATTCATTGGTAACAATTAAAATGATTTTCGGGTAAACAGAAATATCTCATTGATTAAACTAATTCAGATAACTATTGAGTAAAACCAATGTAACCTAGTTTTAGTAGAGCAAAGTATTGATTAACAATAATTCGTTGACTAAAGTAATTCATAGATTAAAGTGAGGAATGCATAACCGTAAGATAGTCTCTTTGGTAAAAATCAAGCGATTTTTCAATGTAAATTAAAGTAAAACTGGATTCACGGATTTAAAATTTTTGGATTAGTATTAAAATAATTACACGAACTAAAGTAATAGGTGATCCAGCTAGCCGTAGGAAAACTATTAGGAATTTGAATAATAGATGTCAATATATATTACCGATAATACTAACCCTTAGTTAGAACTAGGATAATTTCTAGAATCGAAAAAAGGTTTTTCTTTAAATTCAAGATTTATAGCAAATTGATCAACGATAAAGTGAACGAATTATTACTTAAACTAAATTAATTTAATTGTAAAAACCAAAATTTAAGATGAGAGAAAATTTGTATTAATATCACATAAAGTGTTACCGATTTTGTTGTTGAATACATAAAATTCCACATAACGAAATTATTCCAACAGAAGGGCATTACAACTACTTGGACGCCTCGGTAAGCGTAGGGAGCTTTTTTCTAAAAATTGTCCGTAAAATACATTCAAACTAATCAATGAAATAACTTACCAAAATTGAGATAATCGAGTGTAGGCGAAGTAGTTGAATAGTAATCCTGAAAATAGGACGTGAATAATGTAGCTACCGGATGTGAACATTCTAAATCACCTTTAGTCAACCGCTGAAGTTACAACGGTAGGATCCGCCGGAAACCGTTCGCCCACCAGGATACAACCACGCACGAATAAGTTATTTCGGATCAATATCCGGCCTAAATCTTAAAGTTCGAACAACTGTAATTGAAATTGGTAAACAAACTTTAAAATCAATTTACCAATTCTCTTAGGTCAATACACGATCATCCGCCTACTATCTAACAGGTAATATATCAAGGTTAATATGTATATATTAAATAAATTAAACATCAGGTTATCTCACCCATATGATTAATCACATTATTATATATCCCCCCTATAAAGGAGTACACATTAAAGGACCAGGCCCGTAAATTAACCCAACCCGCTTATTAATGTCCCATCGCGTAAAGGAAAGCAATAGTCACGTGTATGACACCCTTAATAATAATATAGACACAATTTGTTTGCTAGTAACTTAATATAGTGAATCAATCGAAGCTAACAACAACAATGTTTTAGACATGTCGCCCAAACGAAACATCAGTCGAGGGACAGACAAACAGGGACAGACAAGAGTTCCGTCAACTACGAGAACATTTGACCAGATACAACAACAGTGGCCATATCCTACTACCTGGAGGATATTAGGCTTGGAGAAGGATCCCTGCGGTCTCTCGGGGCAGCAATATCCAGCTGCGGAGACCTACCTGAACGCACAGGACCTCCTCACCCAATGGGAACGGGTGCAGGAGCAGGTGGATTTACAGGTGGTTAAGGCGAGGATGTATCTTGCGAACGTGGTGGAAGACATCCTTGCCGGGCGGATTGCAGTCGCCTATCCACCTCGCCCAGTTCGAGATACCCGACGACCCTATACAGTGGAGGCTCTCAAACGAAGCCTGAAGAGATATTGTCCCGAAGAGTGAACTGATAGTGATAGATCTCGTGTAATAACTGATCTAAAATATTAGAAATTTGCGTGTTATTTCTTCTTATGGTTAAAATTATTCGTGACTTTGTTTAATGAGATAAATGATGAATCTAACTTGACCTATAATGAATTAAAATGATATCTTTAGTTGTAGTGATGTCTTCCTTACAAATCCTACAATCTGAACTGGACCATGCAAGACAGTCAAACACGGAGTTACTCACCCAAATTATTCAATTAACCCGCGAAATGCAACAGATTAGAGCAACCTGGAAGGAACCGGAAAAGGTAAAAGCATTGTACCACCGCCTGACCGCAGCACAGAAAGGCTGGACAGAAGAGCGGCAGCTCAATCAGAGCCTGCGCACGCAAATTCGGGGACTCGAAGTCGCCCTAGCGGTCTGCCGGGAAGGGGAAGCGGTAACCTATCCGCTCATCTTCGCCCCAACCCAAGTGCCGCAGAAAACCACCAAGCTAGCAGAGCAACCTATCCCTCCAACTAATAATCGTCGACCGGGACGCAAGGAACGTGCCCGACGTCGCGCAACCCAACATTCAAAACGTCGAGTAGTAAATGGTACACATGTGGTTGAATCAAATAGAGTAGTTTTAGCCTTAGTCGAGTTATTTCTTTAATATAATTGTATGCCAGCATTGTCATAAACCTTCTTATCACGTCTTAGTTTTCTGCAGTCAATTAAGAACCTGATCTAGAATTTCTACAAGGGACAGAGCTAAGCGAGCATAAGTCGTCTATCGACAGCTCGTGAACCCGAGGGTTGCCCGAGCAACTATAGTACTAGCAATGATACTCAATTTTTGCGGGCAATCCACCCC
The DNA here is from genome assembly GCA_022537955.1 of Schmidtea mediterranea. NCBI lineage: Eukaryota > Metazoa > Platyhelminthes > Tricladida > Dugesiidae > Schmidtea > Schmidtea mediterranea. The sequence continues at coordinate 95,819,768 of CM039680.1, forward strand.
TTGAACACATTACCAACGTTGCCTAGCAACGGGTGCCAAGTGGCGATCAGAATCATTTTGTATGGCGTTACCAGGGCAACCATGAGGATAAGCAAGATTCGAAACCCTGTAACCCACCAATATATATATATATATATATATATATTGTAATGCATTAGCTGTCGGGAGTTCCCGTCTTGTCCTAATAGCTGATTTGTTAAATGCCGCCTTGTCCCGCGGTATAGAACAGTTTCTGTAGGTAAATGTCTTCTTGTCTGGGAATGCGATTATTTAATAATATTATTTAGTCAAACTTAATAAGTTTTAAATGGGAATCAGTGATAATTATATTAACACATTTTAGACTAGCCAGCATGTCGTCTGTAAATTTAGAAAATACGAGGAAACGACGGGAAATGCCGTTTTTCATTTTTTCAGGTATTGGGCCAAAACGGTGTATAATATTGAAATATAATTTAACCCTTAAATGCATCGTGTTGCCATTTGGCAACATACCAATATTGAAGCTCATACATTGCACAGAAATAAAATATTGATGCAATACATGTTACAGTGGACAGGCTACATAGTTCTGCGCATGCGCATGATGTGAATTTTTATTATTTTTCTGTAGTTGTAGTTACTTTATTACAAAGCGTCAAATTAAAAAAAACGAAAAAAATTAAGTCATGCATTTAAGGATTAAACGACCATTTATAAATCATTTTGAACCAAATCCCGACCTTTTATTTTTACAATTGTCCGGTTAACGTCAAATGTACATTCAATTTCCAACATCTAATTTCTACTGTTCACCAACGTGTTAATCAATTTTCGAAATTGTTTTATTTTTATGTGAATTAAGTTTAATTAGTTTATATCGATTGTAAAGTTTATTTTAACGATTAGGTCGCAAACCGGTAGCACCAGTAGTCCTGACTTAGTTTGCTAACATTCCACCCACTGGAACACATTTGCGTCTTAGCGGTAAGGTCTTTGCTATAAAGGCACTTTTACATTTCTTATCATGTTGCATATTTATTTATCAGTGCCCAACTTTAACATCATTGCACTAATGGTGCGATAGAAAGACATTTAAAAAATATCGAATATACAACGCAGAAAACAATGATAGCAAGTTCAAAATTACTCGAGAATAGAAACAAAATATCATGTAAAAATAAAAATCCGTGGTCACATAAAAAATATATCAAATTTCATGAGTGTACAAAATGTTTTCAATAACTGTTTACCATTTTAAAGATTTCGTTTTAACTTTAATTCATTTCCACTAATGGTTTTTTAATTGTCAACTCCACACTTACAATTTATATTCAAATTCCATATTTACGAGCTTACAGATTAAATAAAATGACAACTTGAATATTGTAATTTCATTTAAAACTACAAATAATAGTTTTACACCAAACAAAACTTTGAACCTTAAAATTTTTATTACAAAAAAATTCGCAATTCAAAATAAAATGATTTAACAAATAAATTCAGTTTTTAATTGAATGTGTAATACAAAACAACTAAATCTCATTAAAATAGAATATAAATGAAATAGCTAACAAAGAGCGGCCATGTTTATTTTTTTCATAAGCAATAACACAAAAATTTTAATTTAACAGCTAATGAACTAATTTAAAAATGTCTGCCAAAAACTTTTCTGAGTTATCAAAACGTTACAATTGTACTATGATTGCATTAATTACACATCTTGTAATTAAAACTTATAAATCACATTCCCAATTATTAGGAATGTACTAGAAAACTTTTTGATAGCTGCAATATCCTTGATCTTGAAATTTGGAGAAGGTCCTTCAAACCTAAAACCATGAATATATATAAAAAATGTTAAGAGGATCATGTCAGAATATTTTGATAAATGATAAGATGGATGAGATTACAAAGTTAATTATGTCATCCAAATTACCACATATCGATTTATCCCAACTTTTACTGCATAGTGGAGAACAACATTCATTATTGATTGACAAAGAATGATACTTAATTCTTTAATTAAGATAAACAAATATATATTTTTATCATATTAAAATAACGATTAAATAAAAAATATTTTGAATTAAATTTATAGTTATATTTAATTTATATTTTATTTATACTGGTCAGTTTCAAAAAAGATAAACTCATGATAATGTGATTTCTAAAATTCATTTAATTAGCTTTTTAAGATAAAAATCAAGGTTATTTCAATTTCTCAACTTTTTTAAAAGTAATTTTATAAGGTTTTCTTATATTGTGTATTAGTGGAATATTTTATAATTTACATTTTTATTTTTTGTATAATATTATCAGTTACATCTTACTCATTTTTAAGAGACTTAATTTCTATAATAAGATTTATTTCAATTTCATAAAAGTGACAAGCAATCATATATGTAAACACGTGTTGGGTCAGAACACAAACGGCCTTGTAAATGTTTAAATGAATCGGTAACACACATGCAAACATAACATGCAGATTTAAACTCAAACCTATTAAAACACCAATTAACCCTATCAAAATGCGAGAAAGAAAACAATCAAATATAAAATTATAAAACACAAAAATAAATTAAAATAATAACAAAGTGCAACAAGATCCGCACGAAATGAATACAAACATAACATGAAAACCCAACAATTTGACCGAAATTTGACAATTTATCAAAAAATACAAAATTTCATGTAAATGAAATAAAAATCAAATAATTCGAATTAGAAGTAATTCAATTAAAAATTTAAAAGAAAAATTGTCAAATAAAATCTAAAAATAATAAAATTAAAGATTAGAATATTCTAGAAAATCCCAAGGTCAAATTTTGTTTTACTAAATCAAAAAGAACAACTCAAGGTTAGGGTCGTACAATAGGTATATATACCGATTCATTTTTACACAATTTTAATCAGTTTTTGCATAAACTTGAAAACAGTTTAGAATCGTTGAATCATTTTACGAATCGTTTTTCAAATCTTGAAACCGATGTAAGTGGGAGTGTTGTTCAGAACTCTCTCCACGTCGCATCCTCGCAATCTCAATTGAGCTCTGCTTGGGTGTCGGCGTGGGGAGAGCGGTGTATTTATGATTATATTTATGATGAATGTATCGGGTAAATTATATTTTAATAAAATATATAAATAGCATCAAAATTTTGTTTTATATTGTCGAAATTTTTCCGGCCCACAGCCGAAACACACTACAAGATATTAAAATCCAACATACAATTCGAAATCGTGTAAGTGCGTGGAATATTGCCAATGATTCGTGCCCGTGAAGGCTCCGGCGTGAGGAACGCAGGAGCTGGAACGTCAATATCACTCCGTATAGGTGCTGGGCCCTGATGGGTCCTTAAAATAGTTTTGAACTGCCTAAGGGTTATCATCCCCACCTAGCGCCTGCATAAGAATTTGAACCGCTAGTCACCCGTCATAAATGACGTTGGTACTGTGAACTAGTGGGTGGAAGGTTAGCAAAAGGTGAGCTCCTTCTCAAGAACTACTAATGCCCTAACCCCCCTCGGGTCCATGAGCTGTCATAGAAGACTTCATGCTCTTACTTAATTGGTCCTCCCTTCATCTGCCTATTTACTAAATTATCTAACCATTGGATCACTCTGTTTCTCCATATTCAACCACTCTAGTCATATCTACCTGTCAATAACAAACAAATTTAATAACAAGTTATCAATTTATATTATAATAGATAAACAATTAACATCTATGACTTACACATGTAACAAATAATTAACATCTACTAATTTAGTTCAGTTAAATACAAAATTTCGCCATCAAAACCCATTGGCGTCCAAGATGTGCCCCAACAGGCGAGCACGATTTACTCTGGCCTGTCGCTCCCTTTCTCTTTTGTTGGGTCGGTTCTTTCTGCGGTTCCTCTTCGGCAATCCTTCTGGTGTATGTGCTGGACCTGTCATCATCTGTCCAATGCCAGTGTCTTTACCTGTGGCATTCCTTAACACTATCGCCTGCTGTTCTTCGGATAGGTGAACACCACTCTGCAGGAGGCCTGTCCGGATGTTGTCTCTCAACTTCCACTCTGCGACCTGTTTTTCTAGATCCTGTGCCTTCTGTTCGGCCGACCGCAGGGCTTCATCCTTCTGAGCTAATAGATTCTTCAATGTGTCGACCTCTTCTTTCAGCTTGATTGCCTTCTCGGGGCGGAGCCATGTCTGCTCCATGTAGCGACACTTCCTCACCATGGCCTCTGCCCTCTGCGTTTGTGTTACTGCGGTTTGGTGGTAACCGGCTATATCCCTTCGGAATTGTTCCAGAGTTTTCTTGTGAGAGTCCACTAAACAAAATTCATTATTAACTTTATTTTTCATTAGTCTCTATTTCATGTACATAAAGTATTAATATATTCTGATCATTTATAAATACAAAGAACTAATTTTTGTCATCTGGATGGGGGAAAGATGGGTATGCCGTTTTCTACTTATATATTATAACGGATTCTGCTGTTTCCTCCTGATCAATTAGTTATAACAGGTATCAGCAACGATGTCGTTGACAATACCTGCGATAACCACGGGTAGTTATGTAAATCATTATATTGTCAACATTACAATAATATTATGAAATTTGCATTTTTCTATTTAAAAATTAATTTACCAAATTTAAATTTATTAGCTTCAAATATAAAAAAAATTTTAAGTTAAATTACCTAAAAAGATTTACAAAGATTTTCTGTTGCAAAATAATAATTAAACATTAATGTTACTAATGTAAAATAGTTATTTTAATTTCATTTTGTTTTCCATTTTTAATCGTTTTATTTCTAGCTTTTCACCCGTTGCCATAGCAACGAGTCAACAATTGGAAAATTTCCAAGGTCAGAATTTTTACATGATTTTTAATTTTTATCTTTAACTAATTTTAGGTTCCCTATCAAGATCCACACCTCCGTAATGGTCCAAATTAACTCCCCGACATTCTCTCAGGTATGATCTCCACTTCAAGCTAATTTCATTGATCATTGAGGTTGTAGAACGTCTAGAAATGAGCCGCGACAGAAAACCCGAGAATTTGAATTTATCCACGTGTTGGGCCAGAACGCAAAGGCCTTCAAAATGTTTAAATGGATCAGAAACACACACGCAAATACAACACGCAATTCAAATAAACCCCAAAACACCAACTAAACCATATAAAATCTGAGAAATAAAAGAATTAAATATAAATTCAGAAACATAAAAATAAATTAAAATAATAACAAAATGCACCAAGATCCGCACGATACCTACACAAATATAGCAAGAAAACACGACAAATTCGACGAAATTGGGAAAATCAGTTAAAGTTCATTAAAGCAAGATTTAAATCGGAAAATTTGAATTAGTAATAATTCAAATAAAATTCTAAATAAAAAATTATTAAAATAAATCAAAAAATAATAAAAATAAAATATAGAATTTGCTAGAAAACAACAAGGTCGAATTTTGTTTTACTACATCAAATTTTACACACCAAAAATTTAGGTATATATACTGATCCATTTTCACATTAAAGTTAACCATTTTTCGAAAACCAGTTTTAAACCAGTTTTAAACCATTTTTAAGACTAAAAACTATTTTTGAAATTACTCCGTGTTTCAAATTATTTGAATCTTTTAAATCTATTTTTAGAAATTTTAGGTGAGAATCATTGATTTTGGAACCCTCTTTCCACGCCCCGTGTCTTGCATCTCTGTAGAGCTCTGCTCGGACGTCGGCGTGGGAAGAGAGGCATTTGGTTTATTATGTGAATGTATGCTAAATTTTTATGAATTGGAAGGGTAACTTGTTATATTTTTCTTATAATTAATAAACCTTATTATGTATAATTTGTTTCATATATATCTATAATTGTTAATTAAAATATGTCGAAATTTTTCCGGCCCACAGCCGAAACATAATGCAAGTAAATAAAATCCACACACAATTCAGATTCGTGTAAGCGCGTGGAATATCGCCAATGATCTGTGCCCGTGAAGACCCGGCGTGCGGAACGCAGAGTTGGATCGTCAATATTATCCCTATAGATGAAAGGAGGAATAAGGAAGAAGTCATTTGATTACTTCCTCGTTCCTCTTTTCTGTAAAATCGACTTAACTCATACTACACATGGCTAAAAATCATCACACCGAGTAGTCCAGTGGGCACTCAGTAAATATAATGTAAACACAAAATGCGCTTAAGGCTTACTAAAAGGGATTGGAACTGGGGTTAATTAAAATGGAAATCGTTGTCATAATTCAGATTAATATGTCAAATAAAAATTAAATTTGCGAGTCAAATAAATTGACAGAGATCATTTAATAAATAACTCATCGATTTCAATTGATTAATGTAAAGTATTTAGTATCCATTTAATAAATAACTCATCGATTTCAATTGATTAATGTAAAAGTATTCAGTATCCATTTAATAAATAACTCATCGAGTTCAATTAATTAATGTAAAAGTATTTAGTATCCATTTAATAAATAACTCATCGAGTTCAATTGATTAATGTAAAAGTATTTAGTATCCATTTAATAAATAACTCATCGATTTTAATTGATTAATGTAAAGATATTTAAATATAATATGAACCCATTATGTGCCTCAGGTCTATTAACGAGGAGGGACGCGGGGAATAAACTGAATTGAAATCGTTGAATTATCATTTGGAAATGAGTTTGATAAAATTGTTAGCATAATTAAAATAAATTTACTTTTCAAAGTAATCGGGTAGAAGCCATTAAATAATTAACTTGGTAATTCAATTAAGTTATCGATAGAGTGAAGTAATTATAGATTAAAACCTAAGGAAGATTAAAGCAATTCATTAAATCATTAGGGTAATTATCGAACAAAAATTTGAAACCGTTGATTAATACTAGTTAGGAGTTATGGATACAGTTAAATCGAATTTAAGTTTTGGAAATAAAGTAATAGAAGTCATTGGATAAGTAATTCGTTGAAATAATCAAACCAGAGTAACGGCTAAAGTAATTGATGAAAAGTATCGAACAAAAATAGGTAAATTAAATTGTTATCGATTAAAGTGAAGACAATAAGTACCGTATTGATTGTATTTCATTAACATATCCGCTAAGACAGATTAGAGTAACCATGGTTCAACCGACAAAATTTTCTTAATGCAATTCGGAAATTAATGCGAAACGTATAAAATCCTTGTTGAATAAGATCGATCCGTCGATTAATTGGATAAGAATTGTTGGTCAAACCAAGCGATGCATTACATTTGAAAGAACTTGAATAAGCGAAACTCATTCTCGAATAAAAGGAAAATAGAATAAAATTTGAGTATCAATAAAATACAAAAATGATAATTTATTAAATTGAATAAATTGGCGACTTGACAAATTGTGAACAGAAATAGATAACGCGAATGATGGAAATTTAATCTGAGTTATTATTTGAACGCCCCTTCGAGTTGAATAAAATAATTTCCAGGTGAAAGTAGCGGGATTTAGTAAGTAACATAAATTTCTAAACGAGAATAAAATAATAGCCTGAGATAATTTATTAGGTAAAACAGAATAACATAAACTATAGAAATCAACTTTACCAATTCAACCGATCAAAAGTTTAATGATCAGACTTTGCTAACGTTATTTGAAATGAGGAAGGCTTGATTTTCACTATAAAAGGTTTCCCGTATAAATTCCAAGCGTGAGGGATGACGCTCGCCCGAGAACCACGAAACACTTTCCTTAAAAATGATAAATCAAAAATATTCAGCTTAGACCACATAGCTTACCCTTTCATGAATACATGATCTTGAAAGTGCCCCTGTCTAGAATAAAATGAATTAAAAATTTACCAATACTAAAATAAACAACCTTTGATCACCATCATTTCCGTCGACATAAACAGTTCACCGTGTTCAAATAGTGATTGACTCTCACATCCTGTCATTTTGTTTATAAAGGAAATGGTGATTGTTAAAACACTCCAGTTCAAGGTCTAACATTGTGTGAACGTCTACTTGTTTAATTATACTTATGAATGTTTAATTCGATAACCATTTGATTGTTTAATCATGTATATAATTGTCTAATTAGTTAATCCATACATAAAATTGGATTATTTAACGGTATATAATTGTCTAATTAGTTAATCCATATATAAAATCTGATTATTTAACGATAGGTAAATGCTTGATTAGTTAACCACAAATAGATATTTGATTATTTAACCACATACTTAGTTAGCGAACCTTATTTACATGTTTGACCATACAACCCTATGAAAATGACTAATTTTTCAATTATAGATAAAGGTTTTCTTAAAAAAAAAAAAAAATTGTTTAATTAAAATTTTCGATAACTGAATTTACACCTACCTAATTAAATCATCCAAATGTATACAAACTCGGACGGTTGGTAATACATAAACCCATTTAAGCTAAGATGACCGACAATTACGTTTTTTTCATTTTTTAACATTAAGCATCCTCGAATGGCCGTACAGCAGGCAGACGCATAACCCAGTGACTGAAAGCATCGTTTTCTTCTAGATTCCAACTGCAGCATTAGACCGGACACTAACTCGCGTTCAACTTCGAGTCCTTAAGTTTAACGTATGCAGGTTTGAATTGACCCAATCTCTTCCTTAAATGACTAGAAAGTCTGTACAATTTGTGACCCACAAGCTAGACATCTCCCTATAAATTATCAAAGAAATCTTGAATGAAACTACCAACCTCACTAAGTTATTTCCATTTAGTAGAAACCGGAGCTATGATCGAACTTCCTGCCCATGTAGTAGAACAGTGGAGGCAGGCATGGAATCGGGTGTATCAAGAACGATACCCTTCCATGCCTGAAGATGGCCAACCGGAAGACATAAACCCCGAGGAATTCATGCGGCAGTTCCGGAAGCCATTCGACGAGCCTAATCCTTCTCAAGATATCTTAACCCAGGCCCAGGAGCTTCTGGAGGACCTCCTCCAACTCCAACGTCAAGTCGAAGCCGATGTGGCAAGGGCCGCAGCACACCTGGCCAACGTTCAAGATGACCTGATGGCGGGCGGTTAGCCAGTAGGTATCCACCCTCTCCCAGACCGATCAGAAACCTTAAGCGACCGGTACTCATTGTCTCGGGATATGCCCCGGAAGAGGGATTAAGCGATTCTTCGCGGAGGAGTAACTCTATTAATGAGGACATTGATTATTATCATAGTGACATTGTGATCGATTCAAAAAACAAAGTTTTTCTGTCTCATCTTTTCTATCATTATCAAAATTTTCATTTTATAAAATTGTTTAAGTAAAACTGCTCACATTTGTATTAGTCGTCATCCAATTCACCCTTACTATTTTAGAAATGGATCCCGTAAAGTTATTACAAAACGAATTAACCGAGCACGACAAACAAACAAGGATCTCCACGATCAACTCATACACCTGGTCCGGGAAATACAACAACTCAAGGCCACGTGGGTTAACCCCACGAGGGTCAAGCCGTTGTATCAAAAGTTGGCCGCGGCTCAGAAGGGGTGGGCCGAAGAAAGACAATTGGTGACAAACCTGAAGACCCAAATCAGGGGGCTAGAGGTAGCGTTGTCCGCTAGTCAAGAGGGGCAGCGGTGACCTACCCTCTAGTTTTCGCCCCGGCTCAATTAGCATACCGTGAGTCGAATCCGACCCCATCCGCGATGCCAACCCCTGCCGGAAACCCTACTCCAACAATTTCTTCAATATCCAGTCGACGACCGGGTCGCAAGGAGCGAGCTAAGCGCCGAGCCGCTCGACTCTCCAATCAATGTGTTTAGTAGAGAAATAGACTATTGTTAAATATATCGTTTCCCGTACATTTCTCATTGCATTTACGTACTAATAAGGTTTTTTAAGTAAATAAAATAACATGGTGAGGGATTAAATAAAACCACCAATTATTTTGTCTTCTCGCACTAATACCGATAAACCAGCTGGATAGACGAAAGAAAGTTAAATGCAAGGGACCAAATAATTAAAAGCGAGCACAGGTCTTCTATCGACAGCTCGTGAACCCGAGGATTGTCCGAGCAACTACAGTACTAGCATATGGTACTCAATTTTTGCGGGCAATCCACCACTTGAACACATTACCAACGTTGCTTAGCAACGGGTGCCAAGTGGCATAAAATCATTTTGTATGGCGTTACTAGGGTCACCGGGAAGATAAGCAAGATTTTGAAACCCTGTAACCCACCATACAAATTTGGGGGCTCAGCCGGGATCAAATGATTTTGTTGGCAAAGGACCAAAAGAAACCGAAATAAAATCTTGAAATTAAATAGAAAATGTCGAGACGACATTTCATCGAACCACGGAGAGATGTAATAACAATGAAAAACGACCCAACTGACTACAATTTGGAAAACGACCCAACCGACTACAATTAAAAACCATCAAACCGACTACACACAGTCACGAGAATACATAAAGAGACAAACAATGATTAGTTTGCAAAAACCCAAGCAAACAAACTGATATGGAATTATGCTAAATAGATATCAACGCCAAAGCATTCAGCATCCATTAATACTTGATGACACAACACCCTTGTAAGATACCAACAACACGACAAGACGCATAAGCAAACAACATATAATTAAAAGGGCAAAATGCGGGATAAAATGAAATGGGGTAAGTAAGGGGAATAGCGACAAACGGGGATAATAAAATAAATTACAACGGGTAATTATAGTAACTAAAGTAGCAGCTTATTAAAACAAAATATTAAACTAAGAGTTGAATGAATAACATACAATTTAGTTAATTAGTATTTAAATAGATTTAATGGGTAATTAAAAGAGATTTAATAATTTTAGAAATGGAACCAACAAAAATAATAGAAAAACTAAAAGGGATTCTAAGTATTGAAAATGACAATCTTGAGGAACTAATTAATAAACAAAAGTTAATTAAACGAGCCAAAGAGGATATATCAACGATTTCCAACCTATATTCCGACGAACATTGCATATTAATAAAATTGAGCGATATTGACAAAGATGTAACAACCGAGAAAATCTACGAAATTCTGTCCATGAGATTGGAAATAACCAAATTTGGAAAAAGCTGGCACAAATTAATGGAAAAAGTCAAAAATATTGAAGACGAGATTGCAACAACAATGAAAGAGCAAACCAAGGCTTATTTGGAATGTTATGCGTGCAAAACAGAGGAGGCACGGGTAATGGTGATACCTTGCGGACACCTGAGTTATTGTTATGGATGCGCACAAGAGTCGCACTGCATGTTATGCCAGCGAAAGATAAAGGAAAGACTAACTGTTTACTTTCCATGAATTGTTATGATATGAAATAAATGTGTATTGTTATTCGAATTATTATCAGATGGTGAAATAAATGGGTTTGTAAAAGTGAATATGCAGTGTTCGTAGATAAAATAATAACCCGACAACGATAAATAAAGGTAATAGACCAAATACATGAAAGCCGAATTAAGGAAATAATTAAAACACATGCACAGAGACACAAAATATTGGACGGAAAAATTTCGACAGCCGAGTTTCCTAGCGTATGCTTCTTTTTGTTTTATTATATTTATTGATATTATATGGAGATAGGACGAGGAAAAATGGTTAAACCCGAGCTATCTAATGATAGTACGCTCACCCAAAGGAAACCCTGATCAACCCTACTGAGAAAGGAACTGGTAGGCCAAGTCGCGTATGTCAGCAAGTAACCGGCGAGAGATTGATCACCTCTTTTGGGGAGCTTGTTGATGCGATTACCACAAATTTTGAAGGGGGGAGTGAAGAGATAGACCGAGAGGTGAGAGAAAGAGTGTACACGGAACAGAATTAACAGTTTTGATTAAAGGTACCTAGAGATGACTTCTTTTCCCTAGCTGGTGGTGAGGCACCAGAGGACAGCTAAGGACTGTCGTGTTCAGGTTGTTATCAGCCAAGGGACTGATGGCGCTGAGCCGTTCGATACAAAAACCCGGATCACACACCGAGTGTCGAACGATTTTTTTTTGCTGGGAGGAACTCGATACAACAACCCGGATCCCACACCGAGTATCGGGGGCCAAACGGTAGGTGAGATGTGAACTAACCGGTAAATGGTTCATACTCAAAATGTCCTACTAAGGTCGGATAAGGGCGGCCGAATTGAGCCGGGAAATCCGACGGTCAGATAAGGGCGGCCGAATTGAGCCGGGAAATCTGATTGCAGAGGCGGGCAGAGATTAGAAAACTTTCCGCGCCTATAGTTAATCGCTTCCTTTTCTTTTCACTATTCGGGAAATCAAGTAAACCGCTTTTGAACTTGATTGAACGTCTAGGCATTTCCATACTTTTATATTCTTCGAGGTACACAACCCGGATCCCACACCGAGTACCGAGAGAATGTTTTTTTTATGGCCCAGCAAGGAGTTTGGTACAATAACCCGGATCCAACACCGAGTACCAAATATCCGAATGGCGGTGAGTAAAGCGTAACCGGAAGAATGCGCGGCCAAAAGACGCCATGGCTTGAGAGTCAGTGTGAGGCCTCAAACATACCCAAAAGTCACTGATGAGCTCAAGTCCGGTGAAACAATGAGAGATAATATGAATAAGATGAATATGAATATGAGTAAAGATGAGATTGATAGAATATGATTATGATCAGATTAAACAGTACAAATGAGATATAATTATGATTAGATATTAGAGGCCATAGAGTGCCAGATGAGATATGATTAGAGGCCATAGAGCGCCAGATAAGATATGATATGAGTAAGGATGAAATATGATTATGGTCACAGATGACCAGTAAAAGCCGAAGGCCGAAGAGCCAACGGAAATTATAGAGGGTATAGAGCGCCAGCGATTGAGGATTAAGTAAATGAATTTTTTTGGGAGGCATAGGAAAAATAATTAATGGAATGAATGAGATTATGAGTATGATGATTTTATATTATTGATATTATGGTATAGATAATTGATACGACTATATAGATAATTGATAAGACTATATAGATAATTGATACGAGATTAATAGATAATTATTACGAGGTATAGATAATTAAAAATAGACTTAAAATGAGGGGGGTGAGTCAGATAAAGAAGACCACCACGATAAATGCGAACAAGGGATAATAACGTATATAGTATGGTAAATGGAGGAGAAATTGGTATAGAGTATAGAATATTGGAGTGTTATTTATTTTTAGGAATCAATAGTCAAACAAAGCAATCCAAGCCAAGTGCAAAGCAAAGCAAAGGAGAAAATAGTCCAGAGCAAACGACAAAGCAAAGTGATAATAAAGAAACTTGAATAAACGAGTAAAAAAGAATTGGTAATAAACGTCAGAGTAGCTACGAGTAATAAGCAACCAGAATTTCAAAGCAGCCAAAGCAAGAAAAGAGAAACGAAAAAACCAGTCAAGCAGACGAATAACCGTAAACATTGATAACATCAGCAACCACACGAGAAGCAAAAGCCAAGAGAATAGAGAAAAAAGTTTATTAAAAGCGGAAGAAAAGAAAAAAGTTCGTTACAGCAGAAGTGTCAACACCAGAGTATCAACTACAGCAGCAACAGGAACCGGCACAGATAGTGGATTAACCGACGTCGAATTCAACAGTAGCGAAGAAAACGAAATAAACGATACAGAAAACCGGTTGCCAATAATAGAATCAGAAAACGAAGAAGAGAGATTAAAAAACTTAAACCCAAACAGGGCAAATTCCACAAATTCCGATATGACTTCAATTCCGGAAGCAAATACCATGTTGAATAACAATAATGTGATGATAGGAGAATTCAGAGAAAAGTTTAGAGGAGAACCATTTGACGGTAGTCTCAACAAATTAGATACATTTATAAAGGAATTCGAAGTATATAAAAATATCTGTCACTGGACAGACCAAAAGGTAAAAGAGCGAATACCCTTGTATTTGAAAGGGAGCGCACAAGATGTATTTGTGGAAGAAGCGAGAGATGTAACGAAATTGACAACGTGGACAGAGATTAAAGAGTTCTTAATAAAAATATTCGGAATAGAGAAAAAGGGAAATAGGAGATATTAGACTTCCTACATCGAAAACAAAGACGAGACGAATCAAATGCAGTATACGCATGCGAATTAAAGAAATTGTGTAAAGAAGCCTTCGGAGAAACAGATTTGCCCGAAGATAAAATGGTAGACGTCTTCATAAGAGGAATCAAAAGAGAAGACATACGAGCCAACCTTGGATGCCTGGCACCAGAAACGTTAGATAAAGCAGTAGCAATCGCAAATAGATGTGAAGCCCATCTGGGACTGGGATACCAAGTGGCAGTCTTGGCCACAGAACCAACAACGTCAACAGTCAATGTCAACAATCAAAACAACAATATCAACCCAGCTATGAATCAATTCATCCCAAGAGCACAGCAGATGTTCAAGCACCAGCAACAAGAAATCCAGAAGATAGAGGTAATAACCAAGTAAGCTATAATAATAATTTCAGGAACAATCCAAATGCCAATGAAAAAATGCTCCACATGTCAAAAAATAGGACATCGATCAGAAAATTGTTTCCGAAATTACAATTGTCAAAAATGTGGTAGACGAGGACATACTGAGAGAATATGTCAACAACTTAACAGCAAAGCGTGCTATAATTGTGGTCAACAAGGGCACATCGCAAGGCGATGCAACATAAGAGGAGAGTCAAACCAATCAAGACCAAACAATAATCCTACAAGAAATCCACAAATTAACGTGATACAAGAAATAGACATGTTACGGGAAACATTACAGCGAATGCCCATGGAATTAAAAGAGATGATGCAACAGATGCCCGCCAATATACAGCAACAACGAATCAATGTAATGAGAAGCAACGAGGAGATTCAAGAGCTGCGAACCAGAGAATATCAAGAGCAACAACAAGCTGAATGGCAAAGACTACAAACAGAGGAAGCCCAGGAAATCCAGCAAAGATGGGAGAATCGAAAACAAACCCCGAAAAGAATTAATATGATGAGGATGGAAATTCCAGATGAAATTCACACTGCGGAGCAGTGTGTTGAGAACGAAGGGGGAGGAAATATGATAACCGATAATGAGAAAACAATTGAATTGAATACGATGGAGAAAATAGAGGCCATCAAAGAATTTACAGAGGAGGAAAAACAGAGACGTCGACAATTAAAAGAAACGACAACTGAGAAATCAGACGAACCAGAAACTCAAGAGAGTAATCGAGCAGAGATGATGATAACGGAAGAGCAAAACGAGGAAACACTAATGTACGAGATAGATGAACTCGAAAATGAAATTATGACACAAACAATAGAGAGTACACTTGAAAAAATAAAGCAAGAAGAAGCTTTAGAACAAGAGGAGGATCAATTGAAAGAAAAAGAAGCAATCCTGAAACAAGAGAAAGCGGAGCTAAGAAAGAAGGCACTAATATTAAAAATAGACGGAGCGCTGAAACATTTAGAACAAGAACAAGCACTGGATCAAAAAATAGAAGTGATGGCAAAGAAAGTACTATCGCAAGAAATGAAAGAGCCAGAATTGAGAGATGAACGGGAAGCATCAACGTCACAAGAAAAAGAAAAGATATCAGAACCATAATAACAAAAAATCGAATCCAGAGGATACTGCTTACAAAAAATAAAACAAGAATCAGAAAAGAAAAGCCCACGTGGAGTGAAGCTCAAATCGAGAACAGAATAAAAGAGATATGGTTCCAAACAAAAGACCAACAAAGATAATGAAAGAGGAAAAACAACCACATATTAATATGATGAGACGAATACCAGACGACCAAACAGATGAAGATGAAAGTGAAATAAGCAGCCTGGGTGGAGAAATATTTCAATCATGCGAGGAAAATAAACCGAATAAAGATGAATCCGAACTAGAGGAAATGGAGACGAACGTGCCAAGGGAAGACGAAACCGAGATATTAAAAGGAAATTAATGGAAATTGTAGAAGAGTGGGATCGGATCAAATGGTTCTTAAACCTCAGAGATACAACTGATACAGCAGAATAATTGAATTAATTGCGAAAAGGATATCAACAGGGATAACGTACATTTTACATCATCATGGACAAGATATTGATAAAAAAGTACCAAGAGAATTGAAAGAAATGATAGAGAAGAGTATCAGGTATTAGTGATTTTCCAGAATTACCAGACAATAATAGGCACAAGAGGCGAGAGCACAAACGATGTTGTATAATTGGGTAGTGGAAAAGCTAGGACCCAGTTATAAAATAAACTTTTATATCAAGGAAGGAAAATAAAGCGAGATTATAACACCCTAGCAGATGCTCTATATGGCCAAAAGGAATAAATGTGTACATTTAAAAAAAACGGAAACCGAGGGAAGAAACGGACAGCAGAAAATATGGGCAGAAAAATTCAAAATATTGTTATACCAAGGAAATAAAACCTGGATAGAAAAAGGAGAGACAAAAGATAATGAGACCAAAACCAGATAAAAATGGACAGAAACAAGCAATAGATTCAAGCCAGAAAATATATTAACCGAATTATCGTTAACGAGACCGGATTTCCATGAAAATTTCGTAGAAGCTGTACGAATACAGATATTATGAGATTCGATAATGAGAGAACAGATGAGTTGTAGCAATATGGAGGCACAAAGAGATTGATGAGGGGAGATGAACCAATAAAGATAAAATAAAGCTACCGAAATGACGAAAAAAAGACAATACTAGTAAGATCCCGATTGTCAAAATGCAACGAATTATACCGACGAAATAACAGAGAAATCATCCAACCAATAATCGAAAACAGTGATGATGGTTTTATGATATGTAGAAGACGTGCTATAATATATCACAAACGGCAAATAGTCCGCGAGAGCGACCCCGATATACGAATTAGGTATATGGAGACGGACCAAACTATTCAATATCATACCATGGTATGAACCAGTAGAAAAAATGACAACAAAAGAGAAACAACGATCCAAGAGTTTCAAGAGGAAATGAAAAAGAAAAAATGGACCATACTAACCATCTACAGTTATGGAGGCCAAGATGTGAAGTTGGGTACAAAATTACAACCATAGATGATTCGCGATGGCCGATCAACACCATGGAAAAAGGTGTATGATGAAAGACAAAAGAGTGGAAATGGAAAACGGAGAGACGAACCAAAATGGAGAAAATATATACCAGGAGAAGCGCCGAAGACGCAGCTAACGAAAACAACCCTGGAGTATTACGAAGACGAACCAATATGAAATTTACCAGAGTAAATTGATAAACGAAATGGAATTGTGCAACAGAAGAAGACGAGGAAATAAGATAGAGCTCGACTAGCCCATTACACATGGGAAAATAGTTGTGATGGGCTGAAAAAGTAAAAATCGGCTGAAGGAGAGAAATATCGGTTATTACTAGTTCAATTCTATACAGAAATCGGAGGATACCGCAATGGAAATTTGAGGTTGTACCAAACGGAGACGGGGTTGGATAAAAGAAATACACCTATCAGTGTATTTTCTATTAGCAAGAGGCAGATATGACGGTAAGTTAGAATGGCCATTTAACGAAACAGTTCACAATTTCAATCGCTAAACCCGGAAATGGGGAAGAGCGACATAGCGAAAATTGGGAGTAGACCAAGATCAATGATAAGTCAAAAGCCAAAAATCCACTGAAAATGTTGCGGAGGAAGTACCAACAATTCCTGTTGAAAAATATGTAACACCTCAATTTGTAAAAGATGATACGATTTATACATCACAATCGAAGTAGAACAGAACGAGAAATGAAATTGCGAATCCAACTAAGAAGCGAGACACGGAATCAGTGTACTCGAAAAAACGAATTCCAGGAATAAAATACTTGCCCAAGATATAGACGATCCTGTGGAGGAAGGATTAACAAGATTAACAGGAAAACACAAAGTGTTAGAGAGTAGCACGAATATGAAGAACCGGAGCCAAAAATCAAACGAACTGTTAAACAGATTTATATATTATATAACGATTCTTTGTAGCAGAAGTTAGAATTGCGAATATCGTGAAGGAAAATAGAGGAGTATCTGAGAAGAATTATTGCTCGTGTACCCAGAGCAACCGAAGAATTTATCGAAAATTGGAACACACCGAGTATGGGCAGCCGAACGATAGAAAAAGTTTATAGTTTAAAAATTATGACGGCCCAGATTTCGAACCAATCGAAAGGGAATTTTATATCAACTGCCAAGCGTGAGTGAAGCTGAAAAAAGAGAATACCGTATGAACCGCCATTTCATTTACAATTACCAAGGACGAATCATTAGACGACGATCTCGAAAATCGGAGTTACGCAAATGCAATTGGGATTAATCCCAATATTACATAGCAAAGACGCGGGCAGAGAACTGAACAAAAGAGAAATCAGAACTGAAAAACGCAAAGGACGACAAGAGAGGTCTAAATACGCCAGAAGTTATCCACCTGCAGCAGATGAAAGTAATCGTCATCCAACAGGGTGAAGAGATACTGAAGATCAAATGCATATGTAGTGAGGAAACACCCGGGAGAATACGGAATCAAGAGATTTGTTCATGACCAGAAGATGAAAACCGATCTGATAAAACAGATGTGAACCAGAGAGCTAGTATGGGGCAAAAGGACAGCCAGTCGAAATTATAGAGCCAGGATAATCGAAAGAGGAAATAAAAAGAAAGAGAGAAAGACGCCGAAGCTCGACAGGAGACGAATGGGACAACTGGACATAACGAACGAGGAGCTACAACATCTAGAGAAACGGCGGATGAAACAACCCAAAACGAAAAGAAACAGGTACGGTAATGGGAAAAAGAAATCCAAGGGAACGACCAAAAATGATTAAACAGCTTCCAGAAAGAAACCTAAAGAAACAAATGCAGCATGGATAATTGACAACGAAATTAAACAAGCTTGTCAAGTAACGAAGCAGTTACAGGGGAAACTAAAGGCCAGGAACAAGGAGCAAAAATGGATCAACAGATACATAACTGATATGCTGGGATTAGTCAATCAGGATAAAGAGAAATCTAAAAATTAATAATATCGGACAGAAGCGAAGCAGCTTTGGGCAGCAATTTAAAACCAATAATAATAAATCATGGACAACAAAGTGCTAACTACAACTAAAGATCCCAAGTAAGAATTGCTGCTGATAATAAAATCACTTAACTAACGATCTGATGACCCAAATAGATATTGGTAGGAAATGGCCTACCTGTGTTCAATACGATAGTGTGATATACAGAAAGCGAACTCCAAGGTACAACCCAAATGGATATGAATTCGCCAATAACAGACTTATCCAGGAAGGTATTCGAACCAGTCATCTTGACTCAAGGTGCGATGGCAAGCTTTTATAAATCTGAGTAGCAAAGATGATTCAAACTGAATAATGCAACAAAGTTGAAAGGTTATTAACGGAATTCGAAACAACAATTAATGCAAGCGATCCAAAAACAGCTAGAAAAGGATATGAATGCGAAGTTATAACGATATTATGCGGAAATGTCCAAACCGATCACAACAAAAAAAGACGATGAAAGAAACACCATAAAAGTGTGCATCAAGAGAGAGGAAAAATGCGATTCTGTGAGTCTCGAACGAATGGATAAAAATAGAGATGAACAACGGAAATCCAAAAGAGGAACAAAATATTGTGATCTATACGAAGGGATATGCGAAAAATAACTGCGACAGGAAAAGATAAAGTCAAAATAAAAGACATAGGAACGAATTGCCCATCGGCAAACCAGTCAAATTCCGTTAGAACCTATTCAACTGCCGAGCACAGTTACCAATTGCGAAATTGCAAAAGCACATGTAGAAAATAGTTATCGAGCATGCCGGAAATTCATAAATGAAAACGATAGGGATGTTTGGCATGGAAATAAAAAGCTACAACAGAAAAACGATGCACAAAAAGCAATATAGGAAATTTAGAATCCAGAAGAATTTCGAGAGAAGAGCCCAAGGAGCACACTCAAGACAAATGGCGCGAAATGGAAAAAGAACCAAATGCAAAAGATGACCAACAGCATAAAGAACTAGAAACAAGTTCTATAGCCAAGAAAAATCCTACAGCACCCTTTATATGGGAAAATAACGAATTCGCAGATAAGGCTTCAGAGAGCAAAGACGGACACAGAGAATTTTAGACAGCCCCACCAATAACAGTTAGGGAAAATGGATACCAAATTGGGCATTAGACTATATCCAAATTGGAGAATGGGGATATGCAACGGGCACCCAAATCAGTGTCTTCATCAGAGTAGGAAAAGGAGATTACGACGAGTATTAACATGGCCTTTTAAACAAAACATGATTTATAGAAACGGGGGATTTTGATAAAAGACCAAAGAGGATTATCGTAATCCAATCCAAGAACAGGAACGAACCACAAATGGAAGACCAACAACCGACTGGAATACAGCAATCGGTACACCACGTTTTTTCCACAAACAACGACTGAGAGAGAGGATTCTTGCGAGAAGATAAACCTGTATATAAAATCTTAGAAGTAGAAAAGCCGGAAAGACGTGTAAAGAAGAAAGAAAGTGTAAATAAATGTAAATAAAAATTAATAAAATCAATAAAAATTCAAAAAATTACAAATTAATCAGAAAAAATCCAGAAAACGAAACTTCAAAATAATGACGATATTTAGATTTGGCAAGCGGAATCAGCGAAGTAACAGTACAGATGAGAGAAGGACGGATTCGATATGGACGAGACTATGAAAAACAGAGGTAAAGAGGAAAAAATTAAAACCTTATTTAATCGCAATCAGCATATATACCAGTTTCGACCAAACCGGACGACCATGGAAAATGAGGAAGGTAATTTACTCACAGAGAAGAGTAAGGATACGAGTAGCTGAGAAAAGAAGAGCAGAGATATTTTAACGTTCAAGATAATAAAGTATTCACGACGACAGAGTAAAGGATGGCAGCCAAGGATTCTTCTTCTCAGGAACCCCCCGAACTACCGGATGAAGTCACCTGTATTATTGTCAAGGAAGACTCTCGCAATTGGGAAAAAAGGAGAACAGCAAAAACGAGAACACCTGAGGAAATTTTCAACCTGCCCATTTAGAATAAACATGTGACGTCGGAAACAAGCGATAAACATGATTGGAAGGACTCCGACAATCAGAAGTTGACAAGATGAAAAGGGAGCGAGAAAAAGATAACGATAATAAAGAGTTTCAAAGATCCAGCAGAATTAATATGGGAAAAAGAGACTATAAATAGAACATTCGAAGAGAGAATTAAAACTTCAAAGGAAATCCAAGAGCGCGGTAAATTTGCGAGTCAAGGATATTGCCAAACAGCCAGAGGAATAATGTGCGAAGGATGCAAAAATCAACAGCCAATACCAGATCAGAATGTCAAAAAACTAAAACAAGAGAAATCATGTATAAGCAAGAAAAAGAGTCAAAGAATATCGAAATAATAATTACAAATCAACAAATAGAAGATATATTAGATCGACCAAAAACGAGAACCCTAATGCGTTATAGGAGTAGATACTCAAAAGATGAGAAAAATAATCAAAGAAAGATTAGCTAACAATTTAGAGTGGTATGACTCAACACAAGCAATAATCCGAGCAATCAAGCGATATCAAGAGAACCAAAAGAGAATCGAGACAAATCATAAATAAAAGAAGTATTTTGGAGACAGTATCAATGTGTAACATGTTGGCAGAAACATGTAGAAATAATTTATACGCCTTGTGGACATATGGTCACATGTGAAGCATGTGGGTTAAAGGTCGATATATGTCCAGTATGTAGAAAGCCGATCAACGGGCGGATCAAAGGATTCCGTTTCGCTGATCAGTACGGTTAGAAAAAGGACAGTGGTTAAAAGTGTAAAATAAAGATAAACGTAAAAAACAAAAAATTATAAAACTTCCAAAACCACAAAATACTAAGATTGATGTAAAATTATGATAAAAATTTTGATATGAGTGAAAAAGAAGAATAATCAATTATTTAATATCAGAATTAACAATGAACCAAAACGAGAGATAAGCCAAAAGATAGAGAAACTACAAACTGAAGGACAAAGAGTCAAAAAATCGAAAAACCAATCCGGAAAAACTAAAGAGATTTAAAGAGGAATGGCAACAAAGGTCGATGAGATTAAACAGAAATATTAACATCAGGTAGAAGGAGGAATATGAGAGATACATTAAAGATAAAATGATAAGAGAAGAATTAGAACAACAGACAATGATTCCGAAGGAAATAATGACATATCAAGGACGAGAAGAGGAACAGTAAAAGAATCGATGCAGAACCAAACCAGAATCAAAAACCAAAGCGAGGAGATCAGAATGTTAGAGCAAGAAAGAAGCAGGATCAACCAAAATTAAATCGAAAAGACTGAGAAAGTGATAAAAAGCAAAGAAGCCAGATACGAGAGAAGGAGCATGAGACGATAAAGGATATACAACAAATGCAGGAGGGAAATTGGGCAAATTAGCACCCATATTCGAATAGAGAAAACAAAGAGAACCCATTTGGAACAAGCCAAAGAATGGGCAAAAACGGACAAGCACTCCATTGGAAGCCAAATGGACAGAGGATTAGAGAAAACTCAAGGAGTTAATTTAGAAAGCACGAATTAGACACTACATTCAACAAATAGCCGAAGAATGAAGATAGAGCAAGAGCTTAACAAAGCTTAACTGGGAGAATGCCGAAAAGAAGGAAGTCACATAGCTGAGAATCAAGGGCCAAAACCATTCAAAGAAAATTAGAGAGCCAGAGACGATAGCAGGAAAGAAGAAATAGTGATCAAACAACGGCGGAGCGAGAAAATGGAAAGGACAAGTATAGATTGTCGAAAATCGGAGAATACGCATACAATGGGAACAGTATTACAAAAACAGACCACGAAATAGTATGGCAACAAACGAGAATGAAGGAGATGCTAATAGAACAAAACAGAACTCTTAAACAGAGACTAATACAACAAATAAAACGGAAGACAAAGAAAAGGGATCAAATCAGAAGCCAAGAAGATGGAAGAACCAGTACCAAGAAGCAAGAAAGAGATAAGACTTACCCAAAAAGATATTGAATATGGAAGATGGGAGGCTATGGGAACAAGTCGAAGCGCAGAAAGAAAACAATTGAGGAGCTGAACGGGAATCCCAAACAATGGAATACCATTGAGCGAGCCAGACAATACAATAAGAAGGCTCATGAAAACCGCAAGGGCCTTCAGAAAATGGAATTGATCAGCTAAATCAAAAGATAACGGAAACCCTACACGAACAAACGGATGAAAACGACAAATCCAACAATTAAACGGAGGATACAGAACTCCAGCAGGAGTGAACGGACAACCGAGGAGTTGCAGTATCTAAAAGAAATCAGTGACTCACATGAAGTTAATAAGCAGTTGAAGGAACAAAAAAAAAGGGAAGCAGGAGATCAAAACGATAAAGCAAGGATATGAGGAAAATGACAGAATCTAAGAAAGAGATGAAAAGTTAAAAGCTTTGGAAATACTCATCGATTCGGAAAACGCAAAGTAGAAGAGTTTAACAGAAAATACGGAATATTCTTGCCTATTCTCTTAGACGAAAGATTATAAAAATTCAAGCCCTTGCGTGAAGAGGTAAAATATGTTACAAAGTCGACCACCGTCCTGCTTATGCCTTATACCCACTGAAGTTTTTCTAACAAGTACCGCCGAACCCGAATGAAGGATTCGGGGAGACGGACGGAACGAAACGATTAGCGTAATTTAAAGAGAAAATTGTAAAAAGTTGTAAAAAGATTAATAAAAAACATAAAAATTATAAAAACAAAATGTAGCCAATTATATTTAGCATGAAATCCAAAATGAAGTAGGAAAATCCGAATGAATCTAGAAGACGGTAAAATACGACCAAGCCAATTCAATTAGTAGAACCGATCGAGCAAGACCCACTGAGATACTACAGTAAAGATGGAAGGAGCCCGAAAGAAAGCAATGGCAGAGTTAGTGAGGAAGCAAGAATCAAAGAATTCGCCCGGATAAACCATAGTTATAACATTCTAAAAACTAACCAATATGATAACGAAAACTAACATCTAGGCATGGGATAAATAGAGATCCAAAAGGAGGGAAAATGGAACAACTCGAGACGAGAATTAGCTAAATAAAAACCGTGTAATCCTGGAAGGACTATTGGAACCGAAGCAGAAACGAATGCGAGACAGCAGAAAAAAGGCGAACCAGAGATACGTGCTACAACTAGAAGACAGTTGTAAAAAAAAGCCAGAGAAATAAAGGAAGTCACCAACAAGCTGCAGGACGAAATTAAAAACATTAACAGATCAGCTTCAGGAAGCAAGACGAAAGCTGGAACAAACAACCAAGCGGAGTCAACTATAAACGTCAACTTAAAAGAAACAAACAAAAGAAAGAAATCTTCAATGAAATTCATTAATCAACCAAAATAATCAAAGAGGTAAAGAACGAATTAAAGAACTCCCAAAATTAACCGAGCGATTAATAAAAGCCCAAGTTCCTGATAAGAGATTCTCAGAAAAAATAAAACTAAAGAGGATGTGCGCGATACATCAACCCCAGAAAAGATAAAGAGTAAAAAAGGGCTAAACTCACTGTAAATAAACGAAATAATCCTGTAATAATATAAATTGAGTATGTATTTTGAAACTATAGTTTATGAAACCCAAACCTGTGGATAATTAATGATGATAATGATGAGAAAGTGTAATACTGAAAACCCATTAGAAAAATGCGAGAAATCCCAACCCTTCAGAAGAGAGGACAGCACCTGTGCCGATTACAAAGAAAATTTGTAGTAATCACGATAATGAAGAATGTCAGCCAAATAAAACCTACAATGTATACAATCCTGAAAGAGAACAGGCGCGAGATAAAACAGAATATCGAGAAAACCCAAATAATGGTTACAACCCTACTGGAAAATTAATGAGAGATAGCCAAGATAAAAAAGAAACCAAGAGAATCAAGAAAACCCTAGAAAATGTCATCGGACAAATTCAAAGAACAGCTAAAGCAAAATCCCAAAAATAAACCAATCCAAGAAATTCAAAAGATCGTCCTTTTAATTAAAAAGCAACTAGGAAAACGAGTGGGACAGGAAAATGAACCCCATACAACAAATCCATCAATCAAACTTATACTACCGATTAGGATATATATTCAACATAATAATCTTATATGCCTGTCTCATCCTCGGGCCTAAACGAAAAAAAAACAAAAGCAAAATACCCCAATTTCAGAAATCTCAGAAGAATAATCAAACCAAATCCGAAATACCAAATCAAATTTAGCAAAACTGTAAAAACTCTGCATATTTCTATCAATCACCCCTCAAGATCAGCCCAGCTTGAAAGCGAAACCCAAGGACCGTCAGTGATTCATTCGAAGCAATATAATAATTTACATTTGATTTGAACTGATTAACTCGTACTGATCAACAGTGATTTGAACTGATACTACAAAAACTTGCACTGATATTAAAAAACTGAACATATCTGATTTATTTCCGATTAGTATCGTAGTTAGGGACCTTAAGTCCATCTTTATTCTTGATGATTTAACCATAACCGTAAAAACTTTTTATGAATGTGGAATATTGAAACGGAATTACGTATTTATTTGAATCAATTGATTGCGGGTCGCAATTTTACGGAACCCCCGAGTGTTTATATGTTGGGCCAGAACGCAAAGGCCTTCAAAGTTTAATGGATCAGAAACACACAGCAAATACAACACGCAATTCAAATAAACCCAAAACACCAACTAACATATAAATCTGAGAAATTAAAAGAAATAAATATAAATCAGAAAACATAAAAATAAATTAAAATAATACAAAAATGCACCAAGATCCGCACGATACCTACACAAATATAGCAAGAAAACACGACAAATTCGACGAAATTGGGAAAATCAGTTAAAGTTCATTAAAGCAAGATTTAAATCGGAAAATTTGATTAGTAATAATTTCAAAGATAAAATTCTAAATAAAAAATTATTAAAATAATCAAAATAATAAAATAAAATATAGAATTTGCTTAGAAACAACAAGGTTCGATTTTGTTTTATACATCAAATTTTACACACCAAATTTAGGTATATATACTGATCCATTTTCACATTAAAGTTAACCATTTTTCGAAAACCAGTTTTAAACCAGTTTTAAACCATTTTTAAGACTAAAAACTATTTTTGAAATTACTCCGTGTTTCAAATTATTTGAATCTTTTAAATCTATTTTTAGAAATTAGGTGAGGAATCATTGATTTGGAACCCTCTTTCCACGCCCCGTGTTGCATCTCTGTAGAGCTCTGCTCGGACGGGTCGGACGTGGGAAGAGAGGCATTGATTTATTATGTGAATGTTATGCTAAATTTCCTTATGAATTGGAAGGGTAACTTGGTTAATTTTTCTTATAATATAACCTTATTATGTATAATTTGTTTCATATATATCTATAATTGTTAATTAAAATATTCGAAATTTTTCCGGCCCACAGCCGAAACATAATGCAAAGTAAATAAAATCCACACACAATTCAGACGGTGTAAGCGCGTGGAATATCGCCAATTTGATCTTGCCGTGGAAGACACGGCGTGCGGAAAGCAGAGTTGGATCGTCAATATTATCCCTTAGATGAAAGGAGGAATTAGGAAGAAGTCATTGATTACTTCCTCGTTCCTCTTTTCTGTAAAATCGACTAACTCATACTACCTCATGGCTAAAATCATCACACGAGTAGTCCAGTGGGGCACTCAGTAAATATAATGTAAACACAAAAATCGCTAAGGCTTACTAAAAGGGATTGAACTGGGGTGTTTTAATTAAAATGGAAAATCGTTGTCATAATTCAGATTAATATGTCAAATAAAAAATTAAATTTCGATCAAATAAAATTGCAGAGATCATTAATAATAACTCAATCGATTTCAATTGATTAATGTAAAGTATTAGTATCCATTTTAATAAATAACTCATCGATTTTCAATTGATTAATGTAAAAGTATTCAGTATCCATTTAATAAATAACTCATCGAGTTCAATTGATTCAATGTAAAAGTATTTAGTATCCATTTATAAATACTTTCATCGAGTCTCAATTGTTAATGTAAAAGTATTTAGATCCATTTAATAAATAACTCATCGATTTAATTTGATTAATGTAAAAAGGATATTTAAATATAATTTATGAACCCATTATGTGCTCGGTCTATTAACGAGGAGGAGCGGGAAATAAACTGAATTGAAATCGTTGAATTATCATTTGGAATGAGTTTTGATAAAATGTTAGCATAATTAAAATAATTTACTTTTCAAAGTAATCGGGGTAGAAGCCATTAAATAATTACTTTGTATTCAATTAAGTTATCGATAGGTGAAGTAATTATAGATTAAAAACCTAAGGAAGATTAAGCAATTCATTAATCATTAGGGTAATTATTCGAACAAAAATTTGAACGGTTGATTAAATACTAGTTAGAGTTATGGATTACAGTTAAATCGAATTAAAGTTTTTGGAAATAAAGTAATAGAAAGTCATTGGATAAGTATTCGTTAAATTAATCAAACCAGAGTAACGGCTAAATAATATGAAAGTATCGAACAAAAAATAGGTAAATTAAATTGTTTATCGATTAAAGTGAAGACAATAAGTACCGTATTTGATTGTATTCATTAACATATCCGCTTATAGACAGATTAGAGTAACCATGGTTCTACCGACAAAATTTTTCTTAATGCAATTCGGAAATTAATGCGACGAAAACGTATAAAATCCTTGTTGAATAGATCGATCCGTCGATTAATTGGTAAGAATTGTTGGTTCCAAACAAGCGATGCATTAATTTGAAGAACTTGAATAAGCGAAACTTAATTCTCGATAAAGTGAAAATAGAATAAAATTTGGAGTATCAATAAAATTCAAAAATGATAATTTATTTTAAATTGAATAAATTGGCGACTTGACACAATTGGAACAGAATAGATTAACGCGAATGATGGAAATTTAATCATGAGTTATTATTTGAACCCCCCTTCGAGTTGAATAAATAATTTCCAGGTGAAAGTAGCGGGATTTATAAGTAACATTAAATTTCTTAACGAGAATAAAATAATAGCCTGAGATTATTTATTAGGTAAAAAACAGAATTAACATAAACTATAGAATCAATTACTCAATTCAACCGATCAAAAGTTTAATGATCAGACTTTGCTACGTTATTTGAAATGATCGTGAAGGTTTCTTGATTTTCACTTATAAAAGGTTTCCCGTATAAATTCCAAGGTGAGGATGACGCTCTCCAGCCTGAGACACGAACTCTTCCTTAAATAGAGATAAATCAAATGAAATATCAAGCTTTAGACCACATAGCTTACCTTTCATTAATACATGATTGCTTGGAAAGTGCCCCCTGTTCTAGATAAATGAATTAAAAATTTACAATACTCTAAAATAAACAACCTTTGATCACCTCATTTCCAGTTCGACTATAGAACAGTTCACCGTTTAAATAGTGATGCTCTTCAACTCCTGTCATTTTGTTTATAAAGGAATTGGTGCATTGTTAAACACCTCCAGTTCAAGGGTCTTTCTAACATTGTGTGAACGTCTCTTGTTTAATTATTACTTGTGAATGGTTTAATTCGATACCATTGATATGTTTAATCATGTATTATAATTTGTCTAATTTAGTTAATCCATAACAATATCAAAAATTGATTATTTAACGGTATATAATGTCTAATTAGTTTAATCCATATATAAAATCTGATTATTTAACCGATAGGTTAAATCTTATGATTAGTAACCACGAAATGATGATTTTGATTATTTAACCACATACTTAGTAGCGAACCTTATTTACATGTTTGACCCATACAAACCTTGAAAATGACTAATTGTTCAATTATAGATTAAAAGGTTTTCTATTAAAAAAAAAAAAAATTGTTTGAATTAAATTTTCGATTAACTGATATTTACAACCTACCTAATTAAATTCATCTAACTCGCTAATTACATAATCGTCTACGTTTAGGTAAAACAATACATAAACCCATTTTAAGCTAAAGAATGTACCAGACAATTACACGTTTTTTTCATTTTTTAATTAAGCATCCCTCGATGGCCGTACAGCAGGCAGGAACGCATTAACCCGTGAGCAGTGAAAGACATAACGTTTTCTTCCTAGATTCCAACTGCAGATTAGACGGACACTAAACTCGCGTTCAACTTCGAGTCCTATAGATATATATAACGTATGGAGGTTTGAATGACCCCAATCTCTTCCTTAACATGACTAGAAAGTCTGTACAATTTGTGACCCCACAAGCTAGACATCTCCCTATAAATTATCAAAGAAATCTTGAATGAAACTACCAACCTCACTAAGTTTTTCCATTTAGTAGAACACGCGGAAGCTATATGATCGAACTTCCTGACTCCCATGAGTGAGTAGAACAGATGAGTAGGCAGGCATGGAGATCGGGTGTATCAAGAAACGATACCCTTCCATGCCGAAGATGGCTCAACCGGAAGACATGAAACCCCGGAAGGAATTACATGCTGGGCTAGCTCTACACGTGGAGCCATCGACGAGCCTTAATCCTTCTCTATGGATATCTATTATAGACACAGACCCAGAGAAGCTTCTGAGAAGACTCCTACCAATCTCCACACGTTCTCCAACGTACGAGCCGATTGTTGGCAAGGGTCCGTGCAGCACACCTGGCCAACGTTCAAGATGACCGATGGCGGGCCAGGACGGTTAGCCAAATATGTAGTCCACCCTCTCCCAGACCTTATCATAAACCTTAAGGCGACCGGTAGCTCATTGTACTCGGTGTGCACCGGAAGGAAGGGGATTAAGCGATTCTTCGCGGAGGAGTAACTCTATATAATGAGGAACATTGATTATATATACATAGTGACATTGGATGCTGACATATTTCATAAAAAACAAAGTTTCTGTCTCATCTTTTTCTATCTCATTTATCAAATTTCATTATTAAAAATATGTTTATACGTAAAACTGCTCACATTTGTATTAGCGTCATCCATTCACCATTACTATTTAAGAAATTAATCCCGTTTAAGTTTTACAAAAACGAATTAACCCTAGAGCACGCGATAAACACAAAACAGGATCTCCACGATCAACTCATTACACCTGGTCCGGGAAATACAACAATCAAGCACGTGGTGTTAACCCCACGAGGGTCAAGCCGTATGTATCAAAAGTTGGCCGCGGCTTCATAATGGGGTGGTCCGTGACGAAAGGACAAGTGGTGACAAACCTGAAGACCCAAATAGGGGCTAGAGGTAGCGTTGTCCGCTAGTCAAGATGGGGTCAGCGGTTGACCTACCCTCTAGTTTTTCGCCCCGGCTCAATTTAGTGGCAATACCGTATGAGTCGAATCACGACCCCATCCGCGATGCCAACCCCTGTCCGGAAAACCCATACTCCAACATAAATATTCTTCAATATCCAGTCGACGACCCGGGTTCGCAAGGAGCGAGCTAAGCGCCGAGCCTGCTCGGATCTCCAATCGCAATGTGTTTAGTAGAGAAATAGACTTTGTTAAATTATCGTTTCCCGTACATTTCTCATTGCATTTACGTACTAATAAGGTTTTTTATTAAAAAATAACATGGAGGGATTAAATAAAACCACCAATTTTTTTGTCTTCTCGCACTAATACATCGATGAACCAGCTGGATAGACGAAAGAGTTAAATGCGAGCGCGGACGAAATAATTAAAACGTCGAGCACAGGGTCTTCTATCGACAGCTTCTGAAACCCTGAGGATTGTCCGAGGCAATACTAAGTACTAGCAGGTATGGTACTCAATTTATTTGTGGCATCCACCAACTTGAACACATTTACCAACGTTTGCTGTAGATCAAACGGGTGCATAGTGGATAAAAAATCACATCTTGTATGGCATGGATTACTAGGGTTCACCGGGAAAGATAAGCAAGCGTCGAACCCTGTTACCCACCATACAAATTTGGGGGCTCGCCGGGATATGAATGAATTGTCTTTGCGACAAACCAAAGGAAATAGCACAAAAAATCTTTGAAATCTGAAATAGAAAATGATCGAGACGGACCATTTTCATCGAACACGGAGAGTAATAACAATGAAAAAATACACATCCATAACTGCTACAATTGGAAAACGACCTCCATACCGACTACAATTAATAAACCATCAAACGCACTAACACAGATCACAATGAGAGATGACATAAAGAGACAAACAATGATAGTTTGCAAAAACCCAAGCTAAACAACACTGATATGGAATTTGTCTAAATAGATATCAACGCACCATAAGCAATTCAGCATCCATGTGAATACTTAGAGAGATGACACAACACCGTTGTAAGTGATACAACAACACGACAAGACGACATAAGCAAACAACATTATCATATATTAAAAGGTCAAATATGCAGGGATAAAATGA